>CM077159.1:91073864-91466933 GCA_039583875.1 Platanthera guangdongensis | reverse complement strand
TTCAAAGCTTCTTGAGTTAGAACTGAATTGTCTGAATCTCAGCAGATTGTCCTTGACCTCTGCTCTTGAGATCCAGTTGTTCTGAATCCTTCTTCCTTAGCCTTAGTTCAAAGCGGATTTCTTGATTTGGAGCTCTCTCTCTCCTACTGTCTTAGATCTGCAGTTGGACTGACAGATCTTCTTGTGTTGATCCTCCTGTGTATCACTTCTTGATTTAATCTGATCAACTACTTTAAATATTCTCAAGCTGTAACTCTTGTTTCTCAATCACAAACCACCGTTTCTGTAAACTAATGGATGCCTATTTATAGGCTTCCTTCATGGTAACCGCTGTCCCGGTTCATAACAAACTTCTGATTTCTCTGACAGTTGCTGTAGACCGGCTGGATCGGCAGCTGTCATGTCAACCATTCACTTCTTGAAATTTCCTAACTGTCAGATAGTGTCGAGACTTTCTATTCTTAAGTGTCGACACTTATAGGCCAAGTGTCGACACAGTGGTGTAAGTGTCGACACAAGTCTACAAGGTGTCGACACAATTCCTTGTATGTCTCGACACAGATTCTTCTCATTGTCGACACTGAAATTGAGTGTTGACACAAATACTTGTACTTCATTCTTTAACTGTATTCTTCTAAGTGTCGACACATGTTCTTTGTGTCGACACATCTTCATGTGTTGAAACTGTCAAGTGTCGACACTGCTTCTTGGTGTCGACACAAGTCTTCACTTTTGTTTCTTCAGCTGAGTGTCGACACATCCTTTAGTGTCGACACTTGTACTTAGAATATTTTGTAATTTTTCTGTTCTTTGCTAAGTGTCGACACAGCTCCTTGTGTCGACACTTTCTTCAAGTGTAGAGTCTTCAATTAAGTGTCGACACATTGTGCTGAGTGTCGACACTTTCTTCAAGTGTTGACTCTCCTGGTTGTGTGTCGACACATTGTGCCGAGTGTCGACACATTCTTCAAATACTGACTCTTCAGCATAGTGTCGACACATTGTGTTGAGTGTCGACACTTTTACTTAGACTCTGCAGACTTTTGCTGAGTGTCGACACAGCTCCAAGTGTCGACACTTTCTGGTGTAGACACAGCTCTTCTAGGTGTCGACACTTCTGCTAAGTGTCGACACAGCTTTTCTGCATACTTATTCACTGAGTGTCGACACATCTCCAAGTGTCGACACTTTCTGTCTGGTGTTGACTCTTCATTCCAGGTGTCGACCACAATGACTCCAAGTGTCGACACATACATGGACTTAGAAACTTTTACTTCATCTAGTGAATACCTAACCTGCACAAGTAACTCAAACACACATCAAATACATTATGATGTATATCATTGAGTTAGGTGAGGCTTCTTCAAATCAGGTACATTTGACCAATGTACCCAACAATCTCCCCCTATTTGGAGAAGTCATACCCTTAGTCAATGATATACATCACTCATAATTAAAAATTAGAGAATGATGTAAAGCAGGTATATATCAACAGGGTATACTTAAACATGTAATACAGCACACATGTATACTCATTCAGCATTACAGAACAACCAAGAATTAGACACATTCTACTGAATCAATCATGAAATATATTTATAAAAAACTGTCCAAACATTGTTTCAATACATTGTCAATGATTTACAAAGATATTTAGATGTAACAAATTACAACATTCTTCAGTCTAATCTTAATCTAATTCTGCTCTGGTTCTTTATAACTATGCCTTTCCCAGCTTGTATTTTGGCTTTTACAGCAGCAGCAGCAGGCTCAGCATCAGCAGGCTTCTTGCCTTTGGAGTCCTTCTTCTTTAGTTCTTCAGCCTTGATTTTTTGTCTCTCAAAATAATGATAGGGCTTAGGAAAGTACTTGCTAGGCTCCACAGCTGTAGGAGGTAGCTTTCCTAACTTAGCCTTCCTTCTATACTGGACAAGGCTTCCTGCCTACTCTCATGCTTCCTCCATTCTGCATCTGAGAACCACTTGTTCCTCTCATGTGCATTGTCCTTGGCTGCTTTCCAGGCTGTGAGAATGATGTTCCTAGAAGTAGGGCTCCACTGTTCAAAATCTGGTTTTTGCTCAGCAAGTTCCCTGAACTTCTTCTTTGACAGCCTTGTCTCTTCTTCTCTTTGTCCATAGCCTCTTGCATAGCAGCTGTAATAGGTTGAACAACCTTTTCCAGAATAACATTTGGCATGCCAGCAGTTGGGCTATACATTGTGCTTACTTCAGCATGAACCATATCAAAATCTGGAGGTGGATAGATCACCTGAGCTACTTCCTGTTGCTCTCCTCCAAGATATGCACTTTGAATACCAGATTCAGCTACATTGTCATCATCACACAGGGGAGGATAGCCCAGTGTAGCTCTGATGGAATTAGAAATCCATTTGGCATGGTCAGAGCTAGCTTTGACTAACACCCTCTCCCCCTTTATGACTTCTTGTGCTACATGATCTCTCACATCATCTTTCTGGAACCTGATTTGGCTGTCCAAATACCTTATGCCATCCTTAAAGAAAGGTCTAAGCTTGGTAAGCTGTTCAGAAATGACCTTCTGGGAATCCTTGATTGCAGTCTTAACAGCAGCAAGTTCTTCTTGAAAAGCTTTATCAAATTCAGCCTGGGCAGCATCAGCAGAAGTAGATGGTTCAGCAGACTTATTCTTTAATTCAGTCACTATAGCATTGTGGGAGGCAGTTAAATTGTCATTCATTCTTAATTGATTTTCCAGCACATATCCCTGCTTCAATGCTATATCATCTACTTTGTCTTTGATCTGTTCTTGATGTTTAGCCAGAATACCACTGCATTTTCCACCCTTGTGGAAGCAATCATTCATTTCCTTCTTATTCAGGTTCATCTCAAACCTGATTGACTTGATATCTTGAGCTAAATCAAACTGTAAAGACTTGTGGCCTTCATCAATATATGTCTCTATAGCCCTCCTTTGCTCATCCAGCTTAACTTGCATTGCTACCATTAAGCTGCTGTAATCTGTTGATGGAGCTTGTTGGACTAGGGAGTGTTGAGCAACAGTTTGTAGAGCTTTCGTATAGCTCTGACTCCTTCTTTTGAATACAAAGAACTGCTTCTTCTTAGCTTGCTCAGCTTCATCATCCTCAGACTCTGAAGTACTTGCTATATTTACCCTATCCTTAGGGCTTGAGGGTTTGTCAGCTTGCACATCTAGTGCCTTCTCAGTATCTAGCCTTATAGGCTCTTCCTGAACTTCCAGATTCTCCCCCTCAACAGCAGCATCCTTCTCTTCAGTAGCAGCATTCTTTCCTTCATCAGCAGCAGTCTTGTCCATGTCAAAGTCCTCTTGATCTAAATTCAAAAATAGATCTTCCATTGTATATTCTGGGGGTGACTGAGCAGGAGATGTACTGGGTACATTAACTACAGCAGATGTGTCTTGGAGAACAACATATGGTGCTTGGTTTGCTTGCTGAGTTTGCTGATGAATATCAGACAAATCAGAATCTATTATAGAAAAATCTAAAGTATTGAGGTCAGAAAGTACCTCTTGGATAATGAGAGTAGCTTGCTCACTCTCCAGTGTAGAGGGTTGTTCTACAGCTGGAGGCTCCCCCTGGATGTCAGCTGGCTCTTGAGGAGCAGGTGACTTCTCTGCAGCCTCATCCTCATGATTATCAGGAGTGAAAACCACATGTTCTTCACTACCTGAGCTGCTGGAGGACTCCTGAGTCACAGCAGCTATCTTCCTCTTCTTCTTTGGAGGGGAATCCTTCTTAGAAACTTGTTTCTCAGGGGTGGTCAATTCCTTTGACAGCACCCTTTCCCACCTGGAGAAGATCCTCATGTCCATTCTTCTCATGTGGTTGATTTTGCTACCTGCAGCAGAGCTCATTACCTCTGGTATTGTACCAGCCAGGTAGAGACTAAGTATCCTGCCCAGATTGGGCTTCTTCAGACTTTCCTTTACTTTCTCATATACAACCATAGACCAGTCTGTTTTGAGATTGAAAATGATTCTAGTCATAATACTGAACATGGAGGCTGACACCCTGTCATGCCCTCCAGTCTTGCTGAGGAGTACTTTGCCCACAATTCTGACAGAAACTTTCCTTGAGTATTCATTCCTCTCCTGTTGAATACTGATCCTATCTTTAGCTTAGGATCTAGGCCACACCAGGTAAGTGCTTCCCTGGTCTTAGATGTTGTTACTTCCTCTTCTTCCTGAACTTTAGGTAGCTGAAGTACCTTTCTCAGAGACTTGAGTGAAATCTTGACCTTGGTGCCATGCACCCTTGACTTGATTCTGTAGCCTGAGTCATCTACAGACGCTCCAGTAAGAAATTCAATAACTTCCTTCTTCCAAATTTTGATTGGTTCTGAAACCAAGAACTCCAATCCTGAATCGGTGACTAGGGTTACCACCGATTTTATTTCTTGATTGCCATCGTCGAATGCACCTCGCACGAGCTCATAGCCTTCGTTAACGTTCTCTTCCAGCTTAGGAGCCATTAGGGTTTGGAGAATTAGTCTTTAAAGAAGAGAAATGTCGACACAAGAGTTTTGGTGTCGAAACTTTTGAAAGCGTGTCGACAAACAAAGACAGAACCCTATTTATACCTTTCTTGTTTGAAGACGAACAGGCGGGATGAATTTCTAAAGATGTGTCGACACTGTCAATAAGTGTAAGTGACGACACTGACTTATAATGTCCGACACACATGTGTCGACACAAGTTTAGTCAACAGATTTTATGTGTCGACACTTGGTTAAGTGTCGACACCACACTACTCGACATGTAGTCGAGACTTTACTTAGAAAATTCTGAGTAAAACTTAAGTGTCGACACCGTATTGAATGTGTCGACACCTACTCGACATGTGTCGACACTAACATTCTGAAGTGTCGACACCAGCTTCCTAGATGTGTCGACACCACTTTCCTGAAGTGTCGACACTTACTATTCTGTGTCGACATAGACTTGTCTATGTGTCGACACCTTTTTCTTAGCCAATTTTTAGTTCTGTAAACTTAGTCTAAGTTTATCATACCTAGTTCAATTTTGAACCTATTGAACTTAGCTTCTTCTAAGGGCTTAGTAAACATATCAGCTATCTGATTATCTGTTTTAACATATTCAAGTGCAATATCATTTCTTTCTACATGCTCTCTAAGAAAGTGATATTTAATCTCAATATGTTTAGTTCTACTATGTGATACAGGATTGTTAGCTATTGAAATAGCACTAGTAGAATCACAGTAAAGTGGAGTTCTACTTACCTGAAATCCATAGTCTTCTAACTGATGTTGAATCCACAGAAGTTGAGCACAGCAACTTCCTGCAGCTACATACTCTGACTCAGCTGTGGAAATAGCCACACTGGTTTGCTTCTTACTACTCCATGAAATGAGTCTTCCACCTAGGAATTGACAGGATCCAGTAGTGCTCTTTCTATCTTCTTTGCATCCTGCAAAGTCTGCATCTGAATAGCCTGTTAGATCAAAATCTCCATTCCTAGAGTACCAGAGGCCTAGATAAGGAGTGCCCTTTAGATATCTCAAGATTCTCTTGACTGCAGTCAAGTGAGACTCTTTAGGGCAGGCTTGATACCTGGCACAAACACATGTATGTAGCATACATAATGTCAGGCCTACTTGCAGTCAAGTATAGTAGGGAGCCAACTATCCCTCTATACAAGGTTTCATCTACAGGTTTCCCTGCATCATCCTTGCTTAGAGACATACTTGACCCCATAGGAGTCTTCATGGTACTGGAGGAATCCATACCATATTTCCTTATGAGTTCTAGGGTGAACTTGGACTGACATATGGATAAACCATTTTCAGTCTGTTTAACTTGGACACCCAAGAAAAACTTCAGTTCTCCCATACTACTCATCTCAAATTGACTTTGCATAAGCTTTGCAAACTTTTTGCAAAGGCTACTTTCAGTAGACCCAAATATAATGTCATCTACATATATTTGGACAAGTATTACTTTGCCTCTAGATTCCCTAAGGAATAGAGTCTTATCTATTTTCCCCCTTGAGAACTTGTTCTCAATGAGGAAACTAGATAGGGTTTCATACCAAGCTCTAGGTGCTTGTTTTAACCCATATAATGCTTTCCTAAGTCTATACACATAATGAGGTAAAGTTGGATCAACAAAACCTGAAGGCTGCTCCACATAGACTTCTTCTTTCAAATTACCATTTAGGAATGCTGACTTCACATCCATTTGGTATACCTTGAATCCCTGATAGGTTGCATAGGCCAAGAACATCCTTATGGCTTCCAGTCTGGCTACTGGAGCAAAGGTTTGATCAAAATCAATACCTTCTTCTTGCCTATATCCTTTTGCAACCAGTCTTGCTTTATTCTTGATGATGACTCCTTGTTCATCTAACATATTCCTGTAGATCCACTTTGTTCCTATCACATTGTGATCTTTAGGTTTAGGAACCAAGTCCCAAACCTTGCACCTTTTGAACTGATTAAGCTCTTCCTGCATTGCTTCAGTCCACTGTGGATCTTGTATAGCTTCTTCAAATTTCTTTGGTTCTATTTGAGACAGAAAACTTGAATATACTACAGCATTCTGATTTCTGCTCCTTGTCTGAACACCTTGTCTTGGATCTCCAATTATCAGCTCTACTGGATGATCTCTTAGATGCCTGTTGGCTGGAGGCATCCTTGCTTCTGGTTGTACTTCTACAGCATCTTCATCATGCTGAGTTCCTTGTACTTCTTCAGCTCCTGGTACATGTAGTTCTCCCCCTGGACATAAGCCATCTTCTTCTACTTGCTGTCTTGCAGTAGGTACATCTTCTATGGCTAGCTTGTCCATCTTCTTAGTAAGACCTGTGGGGCTGCATACATTGCTAGACAACTCATTGTTAATTAGTTGTGTCTCATCAAAAAACTACATGCACAGACTCCTCTACAACTTGTGTAGTCAAGTTGTAGACTCTATAAGCCTTACTATTATTGCTGTACCCAACAAATACTCCCTCTTGGGATTTGGCAGCAAACTTAGTTAAGTAAGACTTTCCATTGTTAAGTATGAAGCATTTGCAACCAAAAATCCTGAAATAGGATAGGTTTGGTTTCCTGCCTTTCATAACTTCATAGGGGGTCTTGTTTAACCTTTTAGTGATGGTAGCCCTATTTATCACATGGCATGCAGTGTTAACTGCTTCAGCCCAGAAATATTCTGGCAGTGATGAATCACTTAATAGGGTTCTACCAGCCTCTATCAAGGTCCTATTTTTCCTTTCAGCAATGCCATTTTGCTGAGGTGTTCTAGGTGAAGAGAATTCTTGAAATATCCCATAGTCTTCACACAGCTTTGTCATGCTTTCAGACTGAAACTCAGTACCATGGTCACTTCTAATTTTGACCACTGTACAGTTCAATTCATTCTGAATTTGCTTAACAAAGCTATAGAAGACAGTAGGTGTTTTAGATTTCTGCTTTAAGAAGAACACCCAGGAAAACCTTGAGTAGTCATCAACAACTACAAAGGTGTAGACCTTCCTACCTAAGCTGTGAACTGGCATTGGACCAAATAGATCCATATGCAAGAGGTATAAACACCTCACAGCATCTTTGTTGTCTAAGCTTCTAAAGGTGGATTTAGTTTGCTTGCCCTTTTGACAAGCTGAGCAAATGCCATCTTTGACACACTTAACTTGAGGACCATTCCTCACTAACTCTTTGCTAAAGAGTTTGCTAATAGTCTTGTAGTTAAGATGTGCTAGCCTCTTGTGCCACTTGACACAATGAGAGACTGTCTCATCAGCTACAAGACAAACAAGAGAACCATTGTTCTCAAGCATAATGTCTAAACAGTAGACATTCCTCTTTCTATATCCTGTCAAAATGATCTCTTGATCACTTGACCTCTTGATATGACAACCATTTTTAACAAATGAGATGTCATACCCTACATCACTTAACTGACTTATACTAATGAGGTTGTGTTTCAACCCTTTAACATAAGCCACTTGAGTAATGGTAACAAGGTTTGAAGAGATGTTACCAAACCCTTTGATGATTCCTTTTTCAGAACCACCAAAGGTCACTTTAGGACCATTTTTGATTGGAATGTAGTCCTTCAGTAGTCCCCTAGTTCCAGTCATGTGTCTGGAACATCACTATCCAAGTACCATGTAGGGGTATGGCCACTTGGATTCACCTGACTAGGTCCTGGCTGCTCCAGGATTTTGGTACTTTCAGTCAATGCCATCAGTCCTTGGCACTGACTCTCTTCTTGTTCATAGATTGATTCCATGATCTGCATAAATTCTTCTTCTTCTTCAGCAAATAGCCCTATGTAGGCTTCAGCATCTGTCTCAGTGTCTGAAGAAGAAATGTCTGAAAGAGTCTTCTCATTCTTTGCAACAAAGGACTTCTCCTTCTTTCCTTTGAAGTGTGTCTTCTTTCTGTCACTGGATTCTTTTCTTCTCTCAGGACAATCTGCAATAACATGCCCCTGTCTATTGCAGCAGTAACATACTATCTTAGACCCAGTTGCCTTGCTAGTCTTTGTCTTTTTCTTGTCCTTCTTTGAAGGCTTCTTCTCCTGAAACTGAACTTCTTTCCCTTTGGAAAATGAAGGTCTGGACCTCCACTGTTTCTTCTTCAGGAATTTCTGAAAATGTCTGGTGAATGCAGCAAAGTCTTCATCACTTTCACTGCTTGTAGACTTTGTACTAATAGACTCATCTGAATCTGATTCAACTACCTTTGGAGGAGGAGTTGATGACTTAGTCCTTCCCTTTCTGGGTACTTCTGTCTTGAAGGCAACAGTCCTTTCCCTGTGCTCAGTCCTTGTTGACTTTTCCTCCTCTTTTCTCACAGACAACTGCATTTCATAAGATAACAACTTGCCAAACAGTGTGGGAGGAGGAATTTCTCCCAACTTTGCCATTTCCCTTATGGCACAGATCTTGGTGTCCCAATCTTTAGTTAGGGACCTTAAGAACTTATCATTCAGTTCATAGTTTGTGAACTCTCTTCCATAGGACATGAGTTCATTAACAATTCTGTAGAACTTTTTGTAGCATTCAGTGATGCTATCTCCTCTTCCTTGCCTAAAGCTCTCATACTCTTGATTAAGCAAGGACTTTCTATCTTGCCTAACTTCTTCAGAACCTTCCATATAGACAATGAGGGTATCCCACATTTATTTTGTTGTTTTACAATGAATTAGGTTCTGAAAAGTTGCATCATCTATGGCACTTACTATTATGTTTTGTGCCCTTTTGTCCATAGTGGCTAGGACAATTTCATCCTTGGTCATCTCAGAGAAATCCTTAGGAGTCCTCTGATTTGCATCCAATACTGAGATCTTCATGGGCACATAGGGCCCCTCTTTGACTGTGATGTAGATCCTAGGGTCAGAGGCTTCCATGAACAGCCTTACCCTTTCTTTCCAGATTCCAAAAATCTCCTTTCTGCATATGGGCAGTTTCATTGAACCCAATTCCTTGTGATTCTCTGAAGAACCCATGTTTCTTGATTTTCTTGAAACTGTGTTCTGACTTATCCTAAATCTGCCAAACTGGATCTCCTCAGACAGTTAGTCCTTTTTGAGGAACCTGGACTCTGATACCACTTGAAAGATATGGTACCTAAACACCTAGAGGGGGGGGGGGGGGGGGTGAATAGGTGACCTAAACCTTTTTGCAATTTTGTTGGCAGCACAACAGTTATTTCACAGATTATTACAACTAACAGCAATTACAGAAATCAAACAGTCAATCCACAGCACAGCTCAGCACACCACAGCAGACACACTAATTTATAGTGGTTCCCCAATCTTTGGGTACATCGACTTTCCCCCTTCGCCTATCTAGCAGTGTACTAGATTCGGCCAAACTTCTCCACTATCTCAGAACCCAACTAGGTTCCTACACCTCAGGCCCAAAGCCTTACACTCAGCCACAAAGGCCTACACTCAGCCACCCAGGCCTACACTCAGAGTTCTTCAACTCCTACACTCAGGCAATCAAGCCCTACCCTCAGCCTTTATAATATAGGCTTACAGTTCTCTCAGATCCAATGGATCCTACAAGTTAAAATAGAAATACAATAGCTAACTCTACAACTCAGAAAATAAGAGAGGAGTTGAGAGTTTCTTGAAGAGTTCTTGGAAGAACTCAGTTAGATCCAAACTGACTTAGCTTCCTTCAAAGCTTCTTGAGTTAGAACTGAATTAGTCTGAATCTTCTGCAGTTGTTCCTTGACCTCTGCTTCTTGAGATCCAGTTGTTTCTGAATCCTTCTTCTCAGCCTTAGTTCCAAAGACTGAATTCTTGATTGGAGCTCTCTCTCTCCAACTTCTTAGATCTGCAGTTGGACTGACAGATCTTCTTGTGTTGATCCTCTGTGTATCACTTCTTGATTTAATCTGATCAACTACTTTAAATATTCTCTCAAGCTGTAACTCTTGTTTCTCAATCACAACCACCGTTTCTGTAAACTATGGATGCCTATTTATAGGCTTCCTTCATGGTAACCGACTGGTTCGGTTCATAACAAACTTCTGATTTCTCTGACAGTTGCTGTAGACCGGCTGGATCGGCAGCTGTCATGTCAACCAGTCACTTCTTGAAATTTCCTAACTGTCAGATAGTGTCGAGACTTTCTGTTCTTAAGTGTCGACACTTATAGGCCAAGTGTCGACACATGTTGTGTAAGTGTCGACACAAGTCTACAAGGTGTCGACACAATTCCTTGTATGTCTCGACACAGATTCTTCTGCATGTGTCGACACTGAAATTGAGTGTCGACACAAAATACTTGTACTTCATTCTTTAACTGTATTCTTCTAAGTGTCGACACATGTTCTTTGTGTCGACACATCTTCATGTGTTGAAACTGTCAAGTGTCGACACTGCTTCTTGGTGTCGACACAAGTCTTCACTTTTGTTTCTTCAGCTGAGTGTCGACACATTCCTTTAGTGTCGACACTTGTACTTAGAATATTTTGTAATTTTTCTGTTCTTTGCTAAGTGTCGACACAGCTCCTTGTGTCGATACTTTCTTCAAGTGTAGAGTCTTCAATTAAGTGTCGACACATTGTGCTGAGTGTCGACACTTTCTTCAAGTGTTGACTCTCCTGGTTGTGTGTCGACACATTGTGCCGAGTGTCGACACATTCTTCAAATACTGACTCTTCAGCATAGTGTCGACACATTGTGTTGAGTGTCGACACTTTTACTTAGACTCTGCAGACTTTTGCTGAGTGTCGACACAGCTCCAAGTGTCGACACTTTCTGGTGTAGACACAGCTCTTCTAGGTGTCGACACTTCTGCTAAGTGTCGACACAGCTTTTCTGCATACTTATTCACTGAGTGTCGACACAGCTCCAAGTGTCGACACTTTCTGTCTGGTGTTGACTCTTCATTCCAGGTGTCGACACAATGACTCCAAGTGTCGACACATGGACTTAGAAACTTTTAGCTTCAATCTAGTGAATACCTAACCTGCACAAGTAACTCAAACACACATCAAATACATTATGATGTATATCATTGAGTTAGGTGAGGCTTCTTCAAATCAGGTACATTTGACCAATGTACCCAACAATTCTCCTTCTGAGTCGGAGCGACCCACCAGCCCGAAGTAGGCTTCCTCATCATCACTTGAGTCTGAGGAGTCAGACTCACTCAGTGTCTTTGGCCTTTTGGCGATGTAGCTCCTCTCTTTCTTCTTATCTCTCGAGGATTTGTGCTCCTCTTCTTTCCCTTTTTCTCTCTTGCCTTGGTAGCAGTCGGCCACGACGTGTCCTGGCTTATTGCATCCAAAACAAATAATGTCAGAGGAGCGATGTTTGTTCGGTTTAGAAGTATACCTGTCAGAAGAATAATTTTTCTTCTGATGCCTGGAGGAGGAGCCGTCTGTCTTTCTTTGATTCCTCATCTTGAGGAACTTCTTGAACTCTCGGGTGATGAGGGAGAAATCCTCCTCCGACAGCTCTGAGCTGGAGGAGCATGGCTCGGAGTCCTCCTCTTCATCCTTTTTCCTAGCACGGTATGAAACCGCACCCTTGCCTTTTCTGGAGTGACTGGATTTTAGAGCCACAGTCTTTTCTTTGGCTGCAGCCTTCTCTGCTTCTTCTTTTGCTTTACTGGTGTTCAGTTGAAGCTCATAGGACATCAGCTTCCCGAACAGAATTTGCGGGTCTGTTTCAGCTAGTCTGCCAAACTCTCGGATGGCGCAGATCTTTGTGTCCCATTCCTTAGTAAGGGACCTAAGGAATTTATCATTGAGTTCACCATTAGTGAACACTCTTCCGTATCCTTTGAGGGCATTGACAATCTTGAGAAAGTTCTCGAAGGTGACTCCGATCTCTTCCTTAGGCCCTTGTCTGAAGGCCTCATATTTCTGGTTCAGGAGGGATCTACGATCATCCCTCACTTCATCAGTGCCCTCCATTAGGATGATCAGGCAATGCCAGATCTCCTTTGCTGTCCTGCAGTTGCAGAAGTTCTGCATCATTGAGTCATCAACTGCGCTGACCAGAATGTTCTGCGCCTTCTTGTCAAGTCCTACTAGCACCATCTCGTCCTTGTCCATTTCAGAAAGTTTCTTCGGCACTTTCTTGGTAGGATCAATGGTGGAGACCTTAGTGGGGACATAAGGTCCCTCCTCCACGATCATGAAGAGTCTAGGATCAACTGCTTCCATGTAGAATCTGATCCTTTCCTTCCAGATAGGAAAGTTGATCCTGGTGCACACTGGGATCTTGCCTGTGTACTTGAGCCCGTCCATGGTAGATGTTTTCCTTCTTCTTGACACTAGCGGCAGGATTCAACTCAAGGTGTTAACCTTTTTGATGAGGAACCTGCCTCTGATACCACTTGAAAGTCCACCTAGTGTCAACTATCTTCACCTAGGGGGGGATAGGTGACGTGCAGCGTTTTTGCGGAATTTAAATTGTACCTGCACACGAAAATAAAACAACACAGTACAAAAGAGTACACAAGCTATTTATAGTGGTTCCCCGATTTGGGTACATCAACTTCCCCCCTTCGACCTATCTCCCAACAAGGGACGACTCGGTCACTTCTCCAACAGGATTGAAATCCAATCCTTGCACTATCGGAAGGAGCCCTTCCACACGTAGGAGTCAAAACTCCCACAACACGGGTTGCACCCAACCCTTACAACTAGGAACCTACGTTCCTTTACAACAAAAGTAAAACTAGAATGTACAAGAGATACAAACTACGTTTGGAGACTAAGGTGTCCCTCTTCGTTGACGATGTGTTCTTGAAGTCCACGAAGAGTCCATAACCCTAGAACTCTCTTGGAGAGAATCTCCCCGGAACCGGCGGTGGCAAGATGGGCGGCGGCTAGGTTCACGGGATCGGCGTCGACAACGATGTGCGGCTGCTGTACTCTGGAGATCCAAACTTCGTAGCAAAGCTAGCTAGGTCTACCAACGGTCACACTAGGATCAATCGTCTCGATCGATTCAGATGGGGAAGATTTTCCCGATCAACAAATCAAGAGACAAGAGATCTCCGGTTAGACACGTGAGACTCTAAGCTTGGCTAAGCTTCTGTCGCCGGGAGATCTGGAGGAAACCACGATCAAACGACCGGCGATCGACTTGCACGAGCGGCGACGGCGGAGCTATTTCGCGATTCTAGGTCAAGGTCGGCTGCTCGTTTTTCGTATTTTTCTCTGTATCTGCTTACTGTTCAAAAATATCCGTATATATATACACAAGTAAACACCTTAATGACCGTTGTGGGTCCCACAAGTAGAAACCCTAAATCCGGTTCAAAATAGTGCCAGCGGCAGAATCCGGTCCAGCTTTATCCCGAAAATTGCCCAAGTAAAAATTGGCGAGAATCACCTGTGATCTCGTCGAATCGTCAAGAATCAAGGGTGATTCTCGACGATTCGGCGAGAATCACAAAGTGATTCTCGACGATTTGTCGAGAATCACAAAGTGATTCTCGTCGAATTTGACTTGAATGCACTCTGATTTAGCCGGCGAGAATCAGCCAGTGATTCTCGTCGATTCTAACTTAGATGATTTTTCGTCTTACGCCTCTGAGCTGCTCTTTGACTCATCCTTGCTCCTTGTCTGCTCTTGCATAAACATAGCCCTGTACTTGAAAGTAAGTGCACTCCAATAGAGAGAGTACACGTAGGCCAACACACTGATCTGCTCAACGAGGGATTACGTCGTGCAGACCCGTGTATATTGACCTACTGCACCCTGACATTGGTGTGCACTTAGCGTGGAATAACTGCAAGCACAACTTGAAATATTTTGTCAAAAACATTGCCTATTTACCTTAGCTTGTTCAGGGGCTTCTTCAAATCAGGTACGTTGTGGATACAATACCCAACAGTAAGGAACAGTACGGAAACATATGTGAGGGGATAGACGGGGTAGTGTGATTAACAGTCTAAGAGTGGAGAGGCCCAACCCACTGTCTCATGTTTGCCACGGCAGAGGCTCCTGAGAGTTTTGCTAACTCCAAAAAGGGGAACTAAAAGTCTGTGCGCATAGAGTTGTGTGTGTGAGTTGCACTTGCATGTGCATACCATAGCATACTTGTATGTCATAGAATAATCATTACATTTAACCCCTGACACCTATCGTATAAAATGGTATGGGACGTATTATACGATAGGCCCTGCAAAACGACCCCTTGGTCTATGGGGGTGATCCCTATAAATCAACGATTATATTTCTTGTTGCTCTTACTTACTCTTCTTACTGTTTTTACTTACTTGCTACTCCTTACTGTTTACTTTTGTTGCATACATGTTTACTCATGTTTAATTATTGTGATACCCCTACCATACCTTGTTATTTTATTCCTTAAGGTAGATGACACCTGCTTGATTACACCCTGCTTTTGGTCCTCCTTTTCACTCCTTTCCGCCCGGTGCCTAGGAGCCACGGGTAGTGTAAGACCCCCCCTCCCGGATCCCAAAACACGGCATGAAGGGGGGTCTTATGCCCGAAACAGCCGCCTTGCAGTAGCATTAGCACACGACTAACCTGTAGCACAAGACGCCTATTCCGCTGGCTCCAACAATATCAATAATACATGCCAACCCAACCAAGTATAAGAAGTAAGAGAAGTCAAATCCACATTAAGCATATAGTCCAAATACATCAATAAAGGAGAAGCTAAAACATGCTTCTACAGTATATCAGAGTACAGCTAAGCATTGCCCAAACGGGCTACATCAGAGTATCAAAATACTAACATCTGTAACCGATGGTATCGACGACACCATCACTTCAGGCCCTGTCGTCCTAGCCTGGCTGTCCTGCTGCGTAGTCTGCGGCTGCTCTACCTGCGGCGTGACCTCCTAAAAGGAAGACGTAACAACCGTTAGTCGAAACGACTAAGTGGTTTCACATCCGCTCCCCGGCGACTCCTCGGCACCGGTCGGAGAGAAGGAACAAGGGTAATATATATATGCAAGTAAAGAGGTACAAGCAGGTGGCAATAGTGTAAGAGTTAGAGTATCATAATCAGCAGTTATTTAAGAGCATACTAAACTAACAAGTATAAGTAACGCAGGAAAGTAACTTAACTTATAAGAATGTCCATACAAACTTATAAGTTAAGGATTGGGTTACAGAAAGGTAACTCATCGTATACGAGTGCCCATACAAACTTATACGATGAGGATCTTGTTGTGCAATGTTATAAAATGCTATGTATGCTATGCAATGACTCACCCATGATCACACACATGCTATGGCTATGTCGACACAGACTATAGTTCCCACTTTTCGAGCAGGTAGCTAACCTCTCAGGAATCAGCCGCCGTGGCCAGGCGGTGACAGTAGAACAGGCACTTCTACTACTAGGCGGGTATCCACACTACTTCACCTAGGCCTCCGTACGCCTCAACGCTAAGAACACAACAGTGGAGCCCATGCGTACTATGGCCCAACGGGAGCCTCAGGTAGATGTGCACCGAGGACCAAGCCCCGAACTGACCTTGTGTGAGCCGGAAGGAGCCTCGGAGTGAGCACGAGGACCAATCCCAACCATTCACCTGGCACGGAAGGAGCCCAGGGACGTGAACACTGAGGACCAAGCCCAACCGCCCAAAGTCTAACTGTCGACTCTCGTCAGTGTGACGACTGGCGAGCCCGTAGACCTGCCACACTATACTTAACCCCGGATTACGACACCGCATGTCGACTCACAGCACATGCAAATTCCACATCATCGTGGCATGGAAGGATCCTCGGAAGAAGGCATGAGGACCATGCCCAACCATCCACCTGGCACGGAAGGAGCCCCGGGACGTGAACACCGAGGACCAAGCCCAATCGTCCTTTTGTCTCATCTCAAGCTATCCAAGCTTGCGATGGTCAACACCGCACTTACATACCTTCCTAATATTACCCGTAGGGAGCCGACACTCTAAGTATTGGACTACTAAGTTTCATTCATCAATCGAACATACACCTGGCCATAACTTATCATCCCATATGACATCCTAAGTGATCCCAACATAATACATATATGATGCGCATATGATAATCTACCAATTTCTATCAAGTCATTCCGTTCAAGTAATCTTGCATCACAATTCGATTGTAAGAAATCTGCTTCCAACATGATATAATAAGATATGCATCTATAACAACTCACCAAATTCTATCAAGTCAATTCATTCAATAAAGTTGCTTCACAATTAGTTGTATGAAATCTAATTAACAAGATTCATCATTCATAGCATTACAGTGGTTAATTATGAAATATTTCATCAAAAATCTCAAGCTAATTTGCAACATCGATTCCATCGAACCCAAATCCCTGTTATATAAAACCCAGAATTTTAAGTGCAGATTGAATCTGGGAAGCAACGTCAACGGGAGATTGTTGAGGCTACAAGAATCCGGTGAAGACATGTAACCCCTCGATGGAAAGTTTGTTTCATGGGTTACAACTTTCATATTAAGCCCACAACCCAGATTTGAATGTATCCTATTTGAATTTAGCTTCAAAGTCCGCTGCGCACAGAACACAATTCTGCATGCAGGATTTATCGGATGTCATTTTTGTCTAGGATTTCCCGTGGCTACAGACTTCCTCTGAAGTTGTGCAATCATTCGTTGGAAAGGTATTTTCAAGGGCTTCAACTTTCGTGTTTAGCCGAAAGCTCAGATCTGGCCATATCACACCTAAAAATGGCCACGAAGTTCGCTGCGCGCAGAATACAGATTCTGCACGCATCTTAAGGCGGAATGAACGGCATCGATTCATCTTCCTCCTCAAGGCGATCTTCCAAATCATTCCAGAAAACCTCCTCCCTTATTCAACCTCAAGAGGCCAATACCCTTCACGAAACCATCCCCTATCATCACTTAGAAGAAGGGAGTGGTTGAAGAGATCTAAAACCTAGGACAAAAGTCCTAGCATGGCCTTTCCTAGAAAGCTCCTCCTCCCTATCAAGACTCTCTTGAGTCGATGTCTCACCTAATAAAATAACTATGGATTTAGCACCAAAGGAGAGGGTAGGAAACTCACGTCATTTCCAGCGGTTCCATTTCCGGCCATAGACCTTGTGATTCTTCGCGATGACATCCTCTCCTTTACGGCGATGACGAATCTCCTTCCCTAGATCTTCCACCTGTAAACTCTCCTTCTCCACAGGACTTCTCTCAGAAAAATATGGCTGGGAAGAAGAGTGAAATCGCTATGGTTTTCCACTGTTCCTTATATATGTATAATGTGACACGGGTAGGGACATGCCCGTGTCCTTACTCGTGTCCTGCTCAAGCGAAGCGTTACAAGCGGTTACAATGCCGACTCAATATTCGACATGACGGAACACTCCCTGGTCATGCCCGTGACACCGGGCATGATGCCTATCGTCGAACGACATTCATCGAAGTCAACTAAAATCGTCGAACGGAGAACATGCCCAGGTCACTCCCATGGTCACGCCCATAGTCAAGCCCGTGACATGGGGCGTGTAACCCTCTCACTCGAGAACCAACCACCTACTCGAGTACCTTAAGCATCTACTCGAGTATCTTAAGTCATGCCCCAGGGTCACGCCCGTGTCCTAGGGCGTGTAACCTAATTTACTCGAGTGATTTGAAAACTACTCGAGTAACCGTGGCGGCTACTCGAGTACCTTCAGTCACGCCCCTGGGTCACGCCCGTGACCCAGGGCGTGTAACCTGCTCTGGACTAACTTCTCCAGACCACAAGTGCCGCCCTTTTTCCTCCACTTTCCTGAACTCAAGCCTGCCCTCCTGACTCAAAACTCGCATGGGGGCCTAGCGCGAATCGGGACGTTACAAATCCTATAAACAAAATAAAAGATTTCGTCCCCGAAATCAGGCTAGGGCTATGGGGAAGACAAGCATACAAAAAATAAATATGCCTTTAATCAAAATTACCTGGAGGAAATAATCCCGGGTAGCGTTTTTGCATCAAGTCCACCGGCTCCCAGGTAAACTCTTCCTTCCCATGATTGGACCATTGTACCTTCACCAAGGGAACACTTTTGCGGCGCAATGTTCTTGTCTCGTTGTCAACAATCCGCACCGGCTCTAGTCGCACAGACCTATCCAACGCCACTGCACCATCAGTAGTGGGGGTATATTGATCGGGGCGTAACAGCGCCTTTCGAAGTGACGACACATGGAACACGTCGTGGAGGTTCTCTAGTTCTGGTGGTAACTCCAACCGATAGGCCAACGGGCCAATCATTTCCAGTATGGTATAAGGCCCAACATATCTTGGGCTGAGCTTTTTCACTCCATGAACCCGTGACACTCCATGCATCAGCCGAATCTTGAGGAACACTTTATCACCCACTTGGAACCCCACCATCTGGTGCTTTGCATTGTAATACTTCACTTGCCGACTTTGAGCCTCCAACATGCGATCCCGTATCAATCTGACCATTGCATTAGTATCATCTATATATTCATTTCCCAATGTCTTCAGATCTTCATCCTGTACCCAAGACAAGGGGGTCCTGCACCTTCTTCCGTAAAGGGCTTCATGAGGTGCCATACCGATGCTCGCCTGATGACTGTTGTTGTAGTAGAATTCCACCAGTGCTATGAGTCTTTCCCACGGCTCACCCTATCCAACACACATAATCTCAGCAGATCCTCCAATGTCCTAATGGTCCTTTCAGACTACCCGTCCGTCTGAGGGTGAAATGCGGTGCTGAAGGTAAGGCGTGAGCCCAAATATGCCTGTACCGCCTTCCACTCCTTGGAAGTAAAGTGACCATCACGGTCAGAAACGATCGTCTTAGGCACGCCGTGATATCGTACAAGCTGCTCCACGAAGAGGCATACCAAGACATCCACATGAGCCTCTTTCTTCATGGGAATGAATCTGGCTACTTTTGTCAGCCGATCAATAATAACAGACACCGAATCATTCCCGGAGCGTGAGCGAGGTAGCCCATGGATAAAGTCCATGGAGATATTGATTGGCCCGCGAACAGACTCTTACTGTGGTTGGTTCGGTAAGTCGATCGTCGTGGGCTTTCTAGATGAGGCAAGTGCACCTATCGCAAGTAGTACTCGATATTCGGGAGAATACCGAGGTCGTATTATTCCTGGGAACGGGTTGATTACCCCTACTGCTCCGAAAACACGATTATTTTACCAAAATAGTAGGTGAGGGTTTTAATTAAAATAGGAACAAAAATAGATTTAAGAAAATAGTCGATGAAGAGATAACTCCCGGTATCGAATTACGTTAGGATTAAAAATAGATTTGAATAACTAGATATCTAAAGTTTCAATTTAATTAAAGCAGAAACTTGGCCGTGGCAGTTCAAAATAATGAGCTCACCTATCTCTAGGAATATCGCTCACCTGGACATTAAGGCTATTCGACCGGGCTCTCGTCCGACGAATGATTCCCCTTAATGCCTGCAGTACGCTAAGAACCTCGCTATTGGGTGGGGAACACAATTCGGTAGAGTTAGCGCGCCTCCTCTCTCGAGGGTTAGTGCGGAACTCTATTTACCCAGGGATGATCTGTCCATACGCACAGAATCTTGGCTAGCTAGCGTATGGATAACGAAAATAGAGCCCACACATCGATATGTGGTTCTACGCGTCGTTAACCCGGGGTAAACCTTAAGTTTTTAATTAAATTGAAAAATTAGACATTTGATTATTTAAAACATTTTAGATCCCAAAGCTCTTCGAAACCGAGGGCTAAAAGCAATTAGCCACTCATCGGAATGGGGATAGCTTACATGTTTGGTTATGCGAGCGTTCTAAACTATTCGCTGAAAGGTTATAAAGAAAATAAGAAGAAAAGTAAAGTACCCTAACATTAGAAAATTTATTACAATTTAACACACCCGCACTCATTCAAATATATAACAAGAGACAGAAATAAAACTAAGTTACACATAAGAGAAAATTGCATAATTGAAATTTGCAGGTCCCACTCAAACGAGTGGGGGCGGGAAATAAAAGCTGAAAATTGCAAGTCCTACTCAAATGAGTAGGACTGAAATGAAAGCGAGTCCAACTCAAATGAGTAGGAGAAAATAAATGCGATTACATGGCTTTCTTAAATATTTACATCAAAATAAAGTCCGACCATTTAACTCCTAGCGAGTAGGAGAAAAATCAAATCCAGTCATTTAACTCAAGTGAGTAGGCGGAAAAATAAAGAATGAAAATTACAATCCCTACTCAAAGGAGTAGGACTGAAAATACAGACCAACCATTTAACTCAAGTGAGTAGGCGGAAAAATAAAAGCTACAAATACTTGCTTGAATAAAATCTAGCCATTTAACTCAAATGAGTAGGCGGAAAAATAAAAACAACACACGCACTCTACTTGAATAAAATCCAGCCATTTAACTCAAATGAGTAGGCGGAAAAATAAAAACAACACACGCACTCCACTTGAAAGTAACTACTCACGCACTCAACATAAATAAACACACACACACACCCACACACTTGCATAATTTAACTTAGGAGCTGAAAAATATCTCATACATGCACACACTCATGCTAAAATAATTGAGAAAAACAAAGTTATTGAACAATTAAAATGACTACATTTCTACCTCTGGAATGCAGTAGAAATGCATAAAAAGGCAAAATAAAAATTGTTTGAGCAAAAAGTTTTCAAATTAAAGTGAGAAAGGCAAGTGCCTGAAAAATTAAAACGTTTACATTTTTACCGTTAGATTTTGATAGAAATGCATAAAAAGTGAAAATAAAAATTGTTCGAGCAAAAATATTTTTTGTAATTGCAAAAATTCTAAGTTCTTGAAAAATTATAATAACGCATTATCTGTTTTTAAAGCTTTGTAAATCGGGTTAAAAAGGTGTAAAAACAGAAAATGAAAGTAAAACCCTGAGTCTAACCGATTCTTTAAAGAATATGATAAACAAAATGGCCATAGTAACGACTAGAAATTTGATAAAAATGGAAGTAAAATAAAAAGATTTTCGTTTTAAAACATAAATTTCGCAAGTTTAAGCTCATACACGCACACACGCACCTTGAAAATGAAAATAAAAGTACATAAGATTGATGAAAAGGAGGCTTTTTGGAGAAATTTCAAAGCATGTAAGTATGCAATAATAATGATTTTTATTATAAAAAAGGGTTGATTACAAGAGCTCAAACATACAAACTTAAAAAGGAGCGGGGGGGGGGGGGATCCTTACATAGCACTAAGCAAGCTCCAAACAGCAGCCCTAGTGAACAAAATGGTTCAAAAATTAGAACCCTGAACTCATACAGCAGCTGCCTTTTTATAGGCAAAAAATTTCCAAGTACACGCCCTCCGACACGGGCGTGTCGGTGGGCATGTCAGCACTATTAGACAGCAGAATTCGGTGAAGTGACAGATTTGACATTGCGGCTGAAAACTCGGCGGTCACGCCCCCGGTCACGGGCGTGTCGTGCGGCGATTAAAGGCATTGTTGACTTCGGGAGTCGCCGGCGGCGGTTTGTCAGGCTGACACCGGCGTGTCGAATCATTGAACACGGGCGTGTCCCTGTTGGCTTCGACGAACGTTGAGCGCAAAACGTCGACCTGGCTGGCACGGGCCTGGTCACGCCCCGTGTCGGAATGACACGGGCGTGTGGCCGGGCGTGTCAGGCTTTTCTCTTCAAAAATCTTTGATTTCACTGGCATTTGACGGGTCACGCCCTGGTCACGGGCGTGACCATCAGTACACGGGCGTGACATGTGTATTTTGGGTAGATTTTTTGCTTTTTATCTGCAAAACAAAATAAAATAAATTCGCAAAATATTTACAATAAAAGAAACATTTTATTGAACAAAAATAAGTAAAAATGACAAAAATAAAGTAAAACGACTGATATAATGTACATAAAACTAGGCATATTTGCAATTCATCAAATACCCCCATACTTAAGCTTTTGCTATTCCAGAGCAAAAGTTTGAGGTGAACTTATAAGGAATAGAAAAAACTCTAAGTTTAGCTACCTCTTAATCAATTATAAGAGAGATCTAAATAAATAAACGAGGTGTAAGAGTTAAGTCCTAAATTTATGAAGATGATTTAAATAGCGCAAAAGTTTTGGCCAAAAGATTTCTTGATATAATCAAATAGAAAACAATAATTGTAATGGTTAGATTAACAAGAATAGTTTGGAATTATATGAACTTTTAGCCTATAGGAGTTTTACTGGAAATAATGCAATTTACAAATTATGCTATCAAAAAGATTTTTGAATTAAATCTAGAATCGTGAAATTGGCAAGGGGATTGATGTTGGTTTATGAAGAGGGTTTTGATTTTGAGGCGAGGTAATTTTTTCTCGAACCTCCATTTTTTTTCTTTTTTGGATTATTAGGAAAATGAAATCTTATTTTCCTAATATCATTTTTTATTTCAACTTCATAACCCAATGTATATGTGTAGGAGTAATGAATTTTATCCTCTTACTCTATAACATATAATCTTTTTAATCTATTGGG
Source organism: Platanthera guangdongensis (assembly GCA_039583875.1). NCBI lineage: Eukaryota > Viridiplantae > Streptophyta > Magnoliopsida > Asparagales > Orchidaceae > Platanthera > Platanthera guangdongensis. The sequence goes on along the minus strand of CM077159.1, from coordinate 91,443,981 downwards.
TGCCTATGTTTACGGAATGAAATCTTATTTCCATTGACATAGGATCTTTTAAGGATAACAATTTTATCATGCCAAGTAGGTCATGATAAGGAAGGTGAGAAAAGAAAACTAGATTTTTTTATTTAAAAACAATTTTGAGAGCAACCTTAATAAATTGTAAGTTCCAATTTTTCAGAAAGCTAAAAGTAAACATAATTGAATCCTATAGTGGTTATTTTCTAACATAATACACATGCTCCTATCAATGAAAAATTAGAAGTAGTGGCTAAAACGAGTTCGCTATTTTTAACAAAGCATAATAAATTCTTTAAAACTTACACCCGAATATTTAATTTTTTCAATCTATAATTCACAAACGAATAGCAAACAGAGAATTAATAAAATTCACATATAAATAACTCAAAGAAAAATTTTTGGATAGCAAGAAAATTAAGGATGGTATATTTAATTTATTTGTTTCAAAATATATATTTTTGGTTTTTTAGAGTTTTTTCATCTTCTGTTTTTGTGTTTTTTATTTATTAACTCTTTTTTTGTATTTTTGTTTTGTTTTACTCAATTTTTTTTGAATTTTTGTTTCGTTTTTCTCTTTTTTTTGAGTTTTTTGAACTTATTATCTTTTATTTTTTTAGATTTTTAAGGTTTTGCGGAAAGTTCGAGAAAAGACACAGTATTTATAAGAATGAGAGAGAAAAGGAAGGGGGAGAGAGAAGATTATTTACAAAATTTTACAAAGTTTTTTACAAAATGAAACTAACTATTTTTGGAATTTTTGTTTTGTTTTATAAATTTTTTTTTGAATTTTTGTTTTATAAGTTTTTTGGAATTTTGTTTTACATTTTTGTTTGGGATTTTTGGTTTAAAAAGACAGAAAAAAACATTTTAAAGACAGAAAAACAAAAAAAAACTTTAAGTTTTTGGGATTTTGTTTTCATTTTCAAAATTTTTTTGTTATTTTTATAGTTTTTTTTGTTCATATTTTTTTATGTTTAAAGTGCAGAAAATAGAAATACAGTGCAGAAAATAGAAGTACAAAAAAGAAAGCGAGAAAACACCCCCATACTTAAGTTCAACATTGTCCCCAATGTTGTAACGCAAGTATGCGGAACAAAACAGGGAAGAGAGTATATTCAAAGAAAAGAAAGAGAGGGGGGTAGAAGCTTCCCTGATAGGAGGTGGGGAAGGCGCAGTTTAGGAACCCTGCATTAGGAAGAAAGATAGCAAAGAAAAAGGTAAAGAGATAGCAAAAAAGATAAACATGGGGTGCCTCCTAGGAGCGCTTTGTTTATAGTCGTGTAGCTTGATTATGTTGGCGGTTTATATATCTATGAGGGCTATGGATTCGAAATTACCGCCGACAGGATCGCCTGCTATGTATAATTTTAAGCGATGACCGTTCACTTTAAACGAGCCTTTATCCGGGTGGGAGACGAGTACGGTCCCATAAGGCCAAACCTCTTCAACTTTGAAGGGGCCGGACCAACGTGATCTAAGTTTCCCGGGGAAAAGTCTAAGTCGTGAGTTATAAAGAAGGACAAGATTGCCCGGAGAAAAAGTTTTTTGGGGCTTGAGTTTTCGGTCGTGATAAAACTTAGAACACTCCTTATAGAACTTATTGCTCTCGTAAGCGTTTGCATGCCATTCATCGAGCTCGTTTAGTTGCAGTTTTCTATTTTGGGCGGCTAAGTTAGCGTCGCGATTTAAAAGTTTTAAAGCCCAAAGTGCGCGATGTTCTAATTATACGGGGAGATGACACGCTTTGCCGTAGACTAATCGATACGGCGTACAACCAATTGCGGTTTTGTATGCGGTACGATAAGCCCACAACGCATCGTCGAGTTTGATGGACCAATCTTTCCTATTAAGTGAAACGGTTTTCTCTAATATGCGCTTTATTTCTCGATTTACTACCTCTACTTGGCCACTAGTTTGCGGGTGGTAGGGGGTGGCAAGTTTGTGCGTGACGCCGTATCTAGCTAACGTCTTAGCCATCTGGGTGTTGCAGAAATGCGTCCCCCTATCGCTTACAATACCACGCGGAGTGCCGAAGCGAGAAAATAGTTTTTTAAGAAATGTAACGACAACTCGCGCATCATTGGTGGGGAGAGCTTGCGCTTCCGCCCACCTCGATACGTAGTCAACCGCTACTAAAATATACATATTTTTGAAAGACGGAGGTAGGGGGCCGACGAAATCTATGCCCCATAAATCGAAGAATTCGCACTGTAAAAACATGTTTTGGGGCATCTCATCGCGATGAGAGATGTTACCCGACCGCTGACAGCTATCGCATGCGCGCACAAAATTGTGAGCGTCTTTGAATAGAGTGGGCCAAAAGAAGCCCGCCTCCAGCGCCTTCCGCGCAATCCAGTTAGCTTGATAATGCCCACCAGCCGGACCCTCGTGGCAGTGCCTAAGGATTTGCGTGCACTCCACACCCGGGACACATCTTCGGACCGCTTGGTCCGCGCAGATACGAAAAAGAAAAGGGTCCTCCCAAAAGAAATATTTCAAGTCAGAAAAGAATTTCTTCTTTTGCTGGCTCGAAAAGTCTTTTGGAAGCACCCTCGCAACTAAATAGTTCGCAAAATCTGCAAACCAAGGCGGGGAAGATGAACTAGTAGTTATGGATAGGAGGCGTTCCTCGTGGAATCCGTCATTTATGTCAGATTGGACGAGCGCTTCTGCAGCGGGATTTTCTAAGCAGGAGAGGTGATCGGCGGCTAAATTTTCCGCGCCCCTCTTATCCCGGATCTCTAAATCGAACTCCTGCAAGAGGAGGATCCATCGAAGAAGGCGGGGTTTGGCGTCCGTTTTCGCTAACAAATATTTTAAGGCGGAATGGTCGGTAAATACGATAATTTTGGATAGCGTAATATACGAGCGAAACTTATCGAAAGCAAATACGACGGCTAAAAGTTCCTTTTCTGTTGTCGTGTAATTTCCTTGTACGGAAGTGAGTGTCTTGCTAGTGTAGTAAATAGGATGAAAATATTTGTTTATACATTGGCCAAGAACGGCTCCTACGGCAATATCACTAGCGTCGCACATAATTTCGAACGGAAGGGTCCAATCGGGCGCCACTAAAATAGGTGAATTGATAGGTTTTGTTTTATGAAATTAAATGCAGACTCGCATTCGCTATCAAAGACAAAATTTGATTCCTTTTCCAAGAACCGAGTTAGCGGCTTTGTTATTTTTGAAAAATCTTGAATAAAACGTCTATAAAAGCCCGCGTGCCCTAAGAAACTCCTAATAGATTTAACGTTGGAAGGCAGGGGAAGTTTTTCGATAATTTCAACTTTAGCCTTATCGACCTCCATCCCCTTAGACGAAATCATATGACCGAGAACCAAACCTTCTCGAACCATAAATTTACATTTTTTCCAATTTAAAACGAGATGCGTGTCCTCGCATCGCTGAAGGACACGATCTAAATTACGAAGACAGGACGAGAAAGAGCTTCCGAAAACAGAGAAGTCATCCATAAAGACTTCCATAATGTCTCCTACCAGCTCGCCAAAGATTGCCAGCATACATCGTTGGAATGTAGCAGGCGCGTTGTAGAGGCCAAATGACATTCTTCGATATGCGAAGGTACCAAAGGGCAGGTAAAAGTTGTTTTCTCTTGGTCGTCGGGGGAAATGGGGATTTGGAAAAACCCCGATAATCCATCAAGAAAACAAAAATACGGATGACCGGACAAACGCTCTAAAATTTGGTCTAAAAATGGTGGAGGGAAATGATCCTTACGGGTGGCGTCATTTAGTTTTCTATAATCGATGCACACCCGCCAACCCGTAACAGTACGAGTTGGGACGAGTTCATTGTGCTCATTCTCCACTACGGTTAGACCGCCCTTTTTGGGCACCACGTGAATGGGAATAACCCACGTACTATCTAATATGGGATAAATAATCCCCGCATCTAATAATTTAATAATTTCGGCCTTAACGACGTCTTTCATGTTTGGGTTAAGACGTCACTGCGACTGAATAGTTTTGCGGCAATTATCGAGAAGGAAAATCTTATGGGTGCAGAAAGACGGGTTAATCCCTTTGAGATCAGAAATTTGCCATGCAATTGCGTGGCAATGTTTAAGAAAAACTCCCAATAAATCGGAAATCTCCGATTCGCTCAAATGCGAAGAAATGATAACAGGGAGTGTATCATCTTTCCCCAAAAAGGCGTATTTGAGTGAATCGGGTAGGAGTTTGAGTTCAAGGCAGGGCGGTTCTTCTAACGAGGTTTTAATTCCTATGTCTTTCTTACCAATTGGTTCGAAAGGCAAGTCTATAGAGGTATCCTCATCGCAGTTAAAATTTTCGAGCGCATAAATATCGTCGTTTAAAAAAGTAGACTCAAAAATAGGGGAAGAACAATCTCCGAGATATGTGTCTAAATTATAACAAAAGTCATCGCTCGATGACGAGTCTCCTATGGAGGGATTAATAGAGAACTAACTTCATCATCTCCTACCCGAAGGAGGAGTCGCCCGTTACTGACATCAATTAATGCGCGGGAGGTAGCGAGAAAAGGGCGACCGAGTATAATTGGTACATCGGTGTCCTCCTCGATGTCCAGGATGATGAAGTCTACCGGAAAGATAAACTTATCAACTCGGACAAGTACGTCCTCCACTACCCCAACGGGAAACTTAACCGAGCGATCCGCTAGTTGGATTCGCATTTTAGTAGGGGCCGGAGTGCCCAAACCTAATTTTTTAAAGAGCGAGAATGACATCAAATTAATGCTCGCGCCTAAATCTGCAAGAGCGTATTTTACTAATATATTGCCAAAAAGGCACGGGATGGAGAATCGTCCCGGGTCATTTCTTTTTAGGGGCAATTTATTAGTAAGAGCCGCTGAGCAGTCAGCATTAAGAGAAATATGCGAAATATTTTCTAATTTTTGTTTATTGGAAAGAAGTTGTTTTAAGTATTTCGCATATTTAGGCATCTGAGAGATTGCCTCGCATAAGGGAACATTAATATGAATTTGTTTTAGTAATAAAATAAATTTTTCATATTGCGCGTCCTTACTCTCACTATTGAGCTTGTGCGGATACGGCAAGGGCGTTTTAATAATTTTTTCATTAAAAATTTGTAAAGGCGGCGTAATCGAAGAAGGGGGAAGAGGGGTCGGAGGTGAAATATGTACCCGAGGATCGGTCCATTTTGGATCGATCACCTCCTTTCCGCTACGGAGGGTTATAACGTTGATATTTTCCCGCGGATTGGGCTCCGTGTTTCCCGGCAGTGCCCCGAGCGCGCGCTCGGACATCATTCGCGCAAGCTGTCCAACCTGGAGTTCTAAGTTTTTTAGCGGTCCGGTGATGTTCCGGATATTTGACTCGTTGGAAGCTATATATTTAGAAAAATTATCCTCTATCGGGGAGGGTTTTGGAAGAGGGGGAGGCTGCAGATATCCGGGCGCGAAAGAATTGGGGGGGCGCTGCGCATTATTCACATTGCTCCATGAGAAGTTGGGGCGGTTCCTCCAACCCGGATTATAGTTATTGCTATAAGGGTTGTTATTGGGGTTGAAGGAAGGTCGCCCAGCATTTCCCATGTAGTCTACGAATTCATTGACCACACCAACATTAGGGGGAATCGCCCAAGGAGGAGTGGTGGAGGCAGCAGACATCTCCGCCACCTGCTTCGTCAGCCTTTCAACTTAAAGGGCTAAGTGGGCAGTGGCATCCACTTCAAAGAGGCCGGCCGCCTGCTTGGGACGTCCCCGCGGGATGTTCCATTGGTAGGCATTCATAGCCATCTCTTCAATAAGAGCTTGGGTAGCCTCAGGGGTCTTATTATTCAAGGTACCCCGGCAGCCGCATCAATCATTTGACGCGTCTGATAATTAAGCCCATTGTAGAAGATTTGGACCTGCAACCACGCAGGCAGCGCGTGATGCGGACACTTGCGGAGGAATTCCTTAGAGCGCTCCCAAGTCTCAAAAATAGACTCGGAATCATTCTGCACGAACGAAGAAATGTCCGCCCGCAACTTTGCTGTTTTGTGTAACACCTCCCCTGTAATAGACGTATAATATGGGTCCGGCCGGGGCCCCACAACATACGAACACCACAGCTTCAGTATTAAAAGTTGATATAGCTACCCAAACTCAAAACACTTGCACAACACAGCGGAAAACCAAGCACAACTAGAAGTTATCCACTAATCCAAAAGAGTAAACAAATGGCCTTAAGGCCTTACACCAAAAGTCCAAAAGGGTAAACAGTACAACCAAACATGAATGTGCTCAGCACTCCTAGTCTACCTCGGCATGCAAGCCGGACAAAATAGTCTCAAACATACATCATCAAAAGTAGTGCTACAAAAGAGAAAACACTTCATGGGCTTAGGCCTTTTTGGCCGGCGTGCTAGCTCCTGCGTGCGATCCTTGCCCTGTAAAAATTATTAGTAACGTGGGTCAGCAAAGGCTGACCTCAAACTGTGTAACAACACATCTCCTCCCGGCCGCCCCTAACGGACCCCGGGGAACCCTCCAACCTGCAAGTCAGCACTTCATATGCAATATAAATTTCTATAAATAGAAATACATTAAAACAGGCTTGGATGTCTCAATCAACAAACATGTTCTCTACTGGTTGAGCATATAAAGAAAGGGCCTACTATGCAACATGAATGCAACACCCGGGCTTCACCCAAGGTACCCTAAACCGTATGCATCTAGCACAACATCACAACATTTGGGTACTCACATTTCCCCAATTGGCATAAAGCCGCAAACATTGAGGGAGACACAACTCCCTCACACGGCGCACAGGCCGCCACATGGAAATCTTGCCAAGGCCCCACCCGCTCGTGGGCTTAGCCCCGGGCTTGCCTGCAAGCTCTGACGTCTCATGTCAGGATTCCAACAACCACAGACTGACCGATTCTAAGAAGCCTTGCTGGACCCCACCCGCTCATGGCCTCTTTGCCCGGGCTTGCCCCAAGCTTGGCATTCTCGTCAGTCTCACAGAAGGGGACTAGTCTCGCCGGGACACTCTCCACACATGACGCACGTGTCACGGGATAGCCAGCCGACCACGGAGACATAGCCACGCCTTGGCACAACACAACCAAGACTAAACACATCGCAATCCCTCTTTGTACCGCAGCGTTCCCGCGCACCAAGGAAAACATCTCCAACTCGTGCGGAGCTAACCTTGTCCACCAAGGAAACCATCTCCATTCTCATTTGGAGCTAACCTTGTCAAGGAAACCATCTACCACCACGAGGAGCTAACCTTGTCCGGGTTCGACTACATGTACTCTTTTCAAGCAAACGGGACACTCACCACCACAACACAAACGGCATCTTGCCGCATCGGAAACCTCTACGAATCCCTAAGTTCGTATGCAACATCACCGTGTCGGACTAACGGTCGCGACTACGGCTTCACCCACCATGCCTAACCCACTAGCGAAGCGGATCTCTAATGCAAAATATGCCGGGGACGGACTCAATCGACCCGGAAGTTCCTCTTGAAACTTGGCAAGCCAAAACCCCTCTCATTTGAGAGTTTGGTGCCCAAAAATTAGAGAAAAGAAAACTAGATGATGCTAAAACGTGCATCCTAAAGACCGAGAGGAGAGATGTCGTTACCTTCCGACTCCTCTTCCTTGCCATGGCAAACTATCCGGATGGAAAACTTCGCAGCGGTCTAAGCTCCACGGATCCGGACTCGGCTCGCGATTCGGAGCTCCGACACCCTTCCTACAGCCCAAGAGTTCTTCTTCTTCCTCCTTGCTCTAGGTTTTCTCAAGATCTTAGAAAGAGAGAACTTGGAAAAAGTGAGGATCTGCAGCCCTAACTTCGGGCTTAAATCCCCAGGAGATGGCCTGAACCGATAGATCCCAAAACCAGAAAAAGACTGGCTGCGATTCGCCTGGAAAATAAAAGATCTGGGCCGAACACGGCCTGGCACACGCCCGTGTCCAGGGCCGTGTGCCTCATTCGCCGTCTCAAATCGACGCGCCTGGAATCAGACACGGGCATCCGACACGCCCGTGTTCAATCTGACACGCCCGTGTCCCCAGTGACACGGCCGTGTGTCCTGCCGTGTAGCTCCAACGACACGGCCCCAACACCAACCCGAGAGGTGACACGGCCTGGGACACGCCCGTGTCCCAAGCCGTGTGCCCCAGTCTCGACACACTGTCGAGCACAAAGTGTCGACACTTGGGCCGAGTGTCGACACGGCCTCGACACGCCCTGCGACACGCCCGTGTCGCAGGCCGTGTGCCTCACTCTCGACACTTTGTCGAGCACAAAGTGTCGACACTTGGGCCGAGTGTCGACACGGCCTCGACACGCCCTGCGACACGCCCGTGTCGCAGGCCGTGTGCCTCACTCTCGACACTTTGTCGAGCACAAAGTGTCGACACTTGGGCCGAGTGTCGACACGGCCTCGACACGCCCTGCGACACGCCCGTGTCGCAGGCCGTGTGCCTCACTCTCGACACTTTGTCGAGCACAAAGTGTCGACACTTGGGCCGAGTGTCGACACGGCCTCGACACGCCCTGCGACACGCCCGTGTCGCAGGCCGTGTGCCTCCTGCCAGAACCCAAAAATTTCCAGAACAGCAGACTGAACCTCTTGCAAAAACTGGGGTGTTACAACTCTCCCCCACTTAACTGAATTTCGTCCCGAAATTACGAAACAAAAGGGTACACAACTTAAATTGTACCTGACAAAAATAGTTCTGGATAGTCTTCTAGCATGGCCTGTTCTCGCTCCCACGAGAACTCCTCACGACCGCAGTTGTCCCAACGAACTTTCACAAGTTTAACTTCTTTATTCCGCAACTGCCGAATCTCTGAATCTTCTATAGCGATTGGAAGGACTCGCGTCCTCAAGTCTTCCTCAATCGGCACCGATGCCGGCTCAATCACCACGCTAGACTCCACCAAGGCTTTCCTCAACACGGAGACGTGGAAGACGTCATGTAATCCACTCAAATCTGCGGACAATGCCAACCGATAGGCTGCTTCTCCTATCCGCTCAACAATTTCAAAAGGCCCCAAAAACCTTGGACTCAACTTCTTGAGTCGGCGAATCCGCGAGACGCCTTTGAACGGCTTGACCTTCAGATAAACCCAATCACCAACTGCAAATTCTAACTTCCGGTGACGAGCATTAAAATATTTCGCTTGCCTGTCTTGTGCCACCTTCATACGCTCTTGGATGGTTCGTACCATCTCACAAGCGTCAACTACCGCATCCTTCCCCAGAAGTTTGGTGTCTCCCGCCTCTGCCCAAGACATTGGCGTTCGACACCGCCTCCCATACAAAGCTTCGTATGGGGCCATCTTTATGCTAGCTTGAAAACTGTTGTTGTACGCAAATTCTACCATGAAGAGGTGATCCTCCCACCTCTTGCCAAAATCGAGAACGCACATCCTCAACATATCCTCCAACGTACGGTTCGTCCTCTCCGTTTGCCCATCGGTTTGAGGATGGAACGCCGTACTGAACTTTAGCTTCGTGCCCAAGCTCTTCTGAACAAGTCTCCAATCCTTGGACGTAAATCGTCCATCGCGATCACTGACTATGCTCTTCGGAATTCCGTGCAGTCGCACAATGTTGCGAACATACAACTCCACCAGCTTCTCCACGCTGTCCTCTTTCCGGTTCGGGATGAAGTGAGCCACCTTGGTTAGGCGATCCACGATCACCCAAATAGCATCATTCCCATGCTGCGATCTAGGCAAACCATGCACAAAGTCCATGGAGATGTCCTCAAATTTCCACTCAGGAATTGGAAGGGGCTTCAGGAACCCGCCCGGTTTCTGACATTCGGCCTTCACCAAGGCACATGTTTGGCAACGACTCACATACAAAGCCACATCTCGCTTCAACCCCGGCCACCAAAAGGATTTCTTCATATCCAAGTACATCTTTGTACTGCCCGGGTGAATGGAGTACTTTGAGAAGTGAGCCTCAAACATCAACTCCTCACGGAGATTGCCAAACTGCGGTACACAAACCCTTCCGCCCTTCCTCAGAATCCCATCAATCATCTCCCAGGTGCTGCTCTCGCCCGTTTGAGACTCCAACACAAAAGGTTGAAACTCCACATCCAACCGAGTCGCTTCCCGAATACGGTCGGACAAATCGCTTTGCACTTCAATCCAGTTCAACCGAGCCACGCTAGACTCGCCCCTCGCAACACATTCCAATCCAAGGGACTCCCATTCCCGTACCAACCGCTCATCATGAGCTTCGATCCAATTTCCTAGCCCCGAGTACTTTCTACTCAACGCATCCGCCACCACATTGGCTTTACCCGGCGTGTACTGAATCGCCACTTCGTAGTCCCCAAGAAACTCAACCCATCTGCGTTGCCGCATATTCAAGTCCTTTTGATCCAAGAGATACTTCAGGCTTTTATGGTCCGTGAAGATCTCCACTCTTGCGCCATAAACATAATGCCGCCAAATTTTCAGCGCGAAGATTACCGCCGCCAACTCCAAGTCATGGACGGGGTAATTCCTCTCATGAGGTTTCAGCTGTCTAGACCCAAAGGCTATCACCTTCCCATGTTGCACCAAGACGCAACCCAGACTGCATCCCGATGCGTCACTGAAAATTTGAAATCCGTCGGTCCCTTGCGGTAAACTCAGGATCGGAGCCATCATAAGCCTCTCCTTTAGTGCCTCGAATGCTTGACCGCACTCTTGGGTCCACACAAATTTATGGTCTTTGCGAGTGAGAGAGGTGAGGGGTAGAGCTATCTTCGAGAAATTCTCCACGAATCTCCTATAATACCCGGCTAGTCCAAGAAAACTTCGGACTTCCGCCACGGTCCTCAACACCGGCCAATCTCTGATGGCCTCCACCTTCGCTGGATCCACTGCCACCCCATCACCACTAATCACGTGGCCCAAAAATGCCACCTTCTCCAACCAGAACTCGCATTTGGAGAATTTTGCATACAACTCATTCTCCCTCAACACTTGCAAAACTATTCTCAAGTGGGTCTCATGCTCCACTTCCGATTTGGAAAACACCAAGATGTCATCAATGAAAACAACCACAAAAGAATCTAAGTATTCCCGGAATACCCGATTCATCAGATCCATGAACACCGATGGTGCGTTCGTCAGCCCGAACGGCATCACCGTAAACTCAAAGTGTCCATACCTTGTCCCAAAAGCAGTCTTGGGTATGTCCTCGTCCCGAATTCGTAGCTGATAGTATCCCGACTTCAAGTCCAACTTCGAATATACCACTGACCCCACCAATTGGTCAAACAGGTCGTCTATCCGAGGGATCGGATACTTATTCTTGACGGTCAACTTATTAAGCTCTCGGTAGTCTATGCACAGGCGCATGCTACCGTCTTTCTTCTTCACAAACAACACCGGTGCGCTCCACGGTGAAGAACTGGGTCTAATATACCCTTGCTCCAACAGTTCCTGTAACTGAACCTTAAGTTCCGCTAACTCCTTTGGTGCCATCCTAAATGGAGGACGTGACACCGGTCTAGCCTCCGGCACTAACTCGATCGAGAAGTCGATCTCCCGCCGAGGAGGCGCTCCAGGAAGTTCATCCGGAAACACATCCTTGAACTCTGCCACCACAGGCACTTCCTCAATCGACAGATGGGAGAGACGAACCTCCAATAACGCTACAAGCGCTACACCACCCTGGTTAACCGCCCGCACCAACTGCATGGCCGATATCAGGGAACAGGCCACTCCACCAAGGCCCTCAAACTTGACTTCTGCTTGCCCTTTACTCCTTAAGGTCACCACCTTAGAAAGGCAGTCAATACTGGCGCGCTGCTCTGCAAGCCAGTCCATACCCAAAATGACATCGAACTCTACTAATGGTAACACTGCCGCTTCCAGAGCGAAGACAACTCCGTCTAGCTCCCAACAAATGCGCCCTTTAGCCCCAGTGGTCATAGATGACCCATTGGGCATGCGCACTTTCAGCTCTGCTCCCGACGAGAAAGACTCAACTCCTATTCTCCGGATGAAGCTCTCCGCAAGAAAGGAGTGCGATGCTCCTGTATCAAACAATACCCTAGCGGGGTATCCGGAAACTAACACGAAGCCTACAACATAGACATTACACAAAAAAAACTAAAAGGATGAAGCACAAAATTTAAACTTAAATTCTCTTCATACCTGTCACCACATCCGACTGGCGGATCGCTTCTTGCTGTCCAAGGTTGTAGGCCCTTGGTTGCACCGGTTGGAACCGAGAAGCGCTCGACTCCGCCATCTTTCCTTTCTCTGCAGCACTGGGGCCCGAGCGCACAGACTGCTCCTGCTTTGACTCTTGCCCCGCTCCCCCTTGCTGACAAGCACGGGCTATGTGCCCAACTTTCCCGCAGTTGTAGCACGTTAGCGGTCCCCTAGAGTGGGAACCCCCAGGCGTCCAGTTGCTCCTCTCACCAGATCTGGAAGTGGAAGGCTTCTTCCTCCACCTACTCCCATCAGACTTTCCATGAGATTGGGAAGGCTTCCCTTCCCCTTGCTTGGGAGTAAAACCCTTACGGCGTTGGGTTCGCTCCAAATCATTCTCCAAACTCCTGGCGGCTTCAACTAACTCATTAAATCCCGCCCTCTTCATGGAGATGAGGGGCTGCCTCAGATTCTCCCTCAAACCTTGGTAGAAGAGGTTATCCCTCTCTACATCATCAGCCATTGTCGTTCCCGCATAACGACCCAATCGGGTGAACTCTTGCACGTACTCATCCACCGTCTTGTCTCGCTGCATTAGATGCAGAAACTGCCTCTGCAGGGCCAACCGAGTTGAAACTGGGATATACCTCTTAAGAAAAGCGTCCCCAAACTCTTCCACTGACGGGGTGCGTCCCGGAAACTGGCGGCCGCTATGGGCCACCCACCATAACTTGGCATCCCCTTCCAACATGAAAGCCGCATACTCAGCTTTCTTTTCCTCTGGCGTCTCTGCCGCCCTTAACAGTTCTTGCATACGAACCCACCAGTCCTCCGCATCCGTTGGCGTTCCAGTACCCTTGAAGGACGGGGGATGGAAACTCAGGAAGTACTTCATGTGTCGATCTCCATGTCCAACAACTACTCTCTCCGCCAAAGGCTCCACTCGCCTGGCTTCTGCTCCTGGCACGGCCGTTGCCGTATCTGGTGTGGCAGGGGCTGCCACCTGAGCCGCTGCTGCAGCCTGAGCTGCCACCATCGCTTCTGCAAGCATGCGGCAGAAGTCGGCCGGGTCTACACCCGTGCCCAAAAGACCTGGAGCAGTAGCACTGCTCGCCGAGAGATCATCCCTTGCTCTTGAAGTGCCCGCCTCGTTGCTTGCACTCTTCAGGAAGACAAGAAATAAGGGATTAGTCTCCAATCTCAAGACTAAAACATAAGGACACTCATGGTCCCGCGTTACTCTTATGTGGATAACTTCTCTACGCACTGACCTTGAATCAAACCTGGCTCTGATACCAAATTGTAACACCTCCCCTGTAATAGACGTATAATATGGGTCCGGCCGGGGCCCCACAACATACGAACACCACAGCTTCAGTATTAAAAGTTGATATAGCTACCCAAACTCAAAACACTTGCACAACACAGCGGAAAACCAAGCACAACTAGAAGTTATCCACTAATCCAAAAGAGTAAACAAATGGCCTTAAGGCCTTACACCAAAAGTCCAAAAGGGTAAACAGTACAACCAAACATGAATGTGCTCAGCACTCCTAGTCTACCTCGGCATGCAAGCCGGACAAAATAGTCTCAAACATACATCATCAAAAGTAGTGCTACAAAAGAGAAAACACTTCATGGGCTTAGGCCTTTTTGGCCGGCGTGCTAGCTCCTGCGTGCGATCCTTGCCCTGTAAAAATTATTAGTAACGTGGGTCAGCAAAGGCTGACCTCAAACTGTGTAACAACACATCTCCTCCCGGCCGCCCCTAACGGACCCCGGGGAACCCTCCAACCTGCAAGTCAGCACTTCATATGCAATATAAATTTCTATAAATAGAAATACATTAAAACAGGCTTGGATGTCTCAATCAACAAACATGTTCTCTACTGGTTGAGCATATAAAGAAAGGGCCTACTATGCAACATGAATGCAACACCCGGGCTTCACCCAAGGTACCCTAAACCGTATGCATCTAGCACAACATCACAACATTTGGGTACTCACATTTCCCCAATTGGCATAAAGCCGCAAACATTGAGGGAGACACAACTCCCTCACACGGCGCACAGGCCGCCACATGGAAATCTTGCCAAGGCCCCACCCGCTCGTGGGCTTAGCCCCGGGCTTGCCTGCAAGCTCTGACGTCTCATGTCAGGATTCCAACAACCACAGACTGACCGATTCTAAGAAGCCTTGCTGGACCCCACCCGCTCATGGCCTCTTTGCCCGGGCTTGCCCCAAGCTTGGCATTCTCGTCAGTCTCACAGAAGGGGACTAGTCTCGCCGGGACACTCTCCACACATGACGCACGTGTCACGGGATAGCCAGCCGACCACGGAGACATAGCCACGCCTTGGCACAACACAACCAAGACTAAACACATCGCAATCCCTCTTTGTACCGCAGCGTTCCCGCGCACCAAGGAAAACATCTCCAACTCGTGCGGAGCTAACCTTGTCCACCAAGGAAACCATCTCCATTCTCATTTGGAGCTAACCTTGTCAAGGAAACCATCTACCACCACGAGGAGCTAACCTTGTCCGGGTTCGACTACATGTACTCTTTTCAAGCAAACGGGACACTCACCACCACAACACAAACGGCATCTTGCCGCATCGGAAACCTCTACGAATCCCTAAGTTCGTATGCAACATCACCGTGTCGGACTAACGGTCGCGACTACGGCTTCACCCACCATGCCTAACCCACTAGCGAAGCGGATCTCTAATGCAAAATATGCCGGGGACGGACTCAATCGACCCGGAAGTTCCTCTTGAAACTTGGCAAGCCAAAACCCCTCTCATTTGAGAGTTTGGTGCCCAAAAATTAGAGAAAAGAAACTAGATGATGCTAATACGTGCATCCTAAAGACCGAGAGGAGAGATGTCGTTACCTTCCGACTCCTCTTCCTTGCCATGGCAAACTATCCGGATGGAAAACTTCGCAGCGGTCTAAGCTCCACGGATCCGGACTCGGCTCGCGATTCGGAGCTCCGACACCCTTCCTACAGCCCAAGAGTTCTTCTTCTTCCTCCTTGCTCTAGGTTTTCTCAAGATCTTAGAAAGAGAGAACTTGGAAAAAGTGAGGATCTGCAGCCCTAACTTCGGGCTTAAATCCCCAGGAGATGGCCTGAACCGATAGATCCCAAAACCAGAAAAAGACTGGCTGCGATTCGCCTGGAAAATAAAAGATCTGGGCCGAACACGGCCTGGCACACGCCCGTGTCCAGGGCCGTGTGCCTCATTCGCCGTCTCAAATCGACGCGCCTGGAATCAGACACGGGCATCCGACACGCCCGTGTTCAATCTGACACGCCCGTGTCCCCAGTGACACGGCCGTGTGTCCTGCCGTGTAGCTCCAACGACACGGCCCCAACACCAACCCGAGAGGTGACACGGCCTGGGACACGCCCGTGTCCCAAGCCGTGTGCCCCAGTCTCGACACACTGTCGAGCACAAAGTGTCGACACTTGGGCCGAGTGTCGACACGGCCTCGACACGCCCTGCGACACGCCCGTGTCGCAGGCCGTGTGCCTCACTCTCGACACTTTGTCGAGCACAAAGTGTCGACACTTGGGCCGAGTGTCGACACGGCCTCGACACGCCCTGCGACACGCCCGTGTCGCAGGCCGTGTGCCTCACTCTCGACACTTTGTCGAGCACAAAGTGTCGACACTTGGGCCGAGTGTCGACACGGCCTCGACACGCCCTGCGACACGCCCGTGTCGCAGGCCGTGTGCCTCACTCTCGACACTTTGTCGAGCACAAAGTGTCGACACTTGGGCCGAGTGTCGACACGGCCTCGACACGCCCTGCGACACGCCCGTGTCGCAGGCCGTGTGCCTCCTGCCAGAACCCAAAAATTTCCAGAACAGCAGACTGAACCTCTTGCAAAAACTGGGGTGTTACATTTTGGCGGGCGGAAAATACTTCGTTAAGGACCGTTCCGCAAGGTCGGCCCAGGTGGTGATACATCCTCGTGGGAGGGAATTCAACCACGCCTTAGATTTGGATCTGAGGGAGAATGGAAAAGGGCCGAAACGAATGGCGTCATCAGTGACGGCATTAATCTTAAAAGTATCGCAAATCTCCAAAAAACTAGACAAATGAACATTCGGGTCCTCATCCGGCTGTCCGTCGAACTGCACGGCATTTTGGATCATTTGGATAACGGTCGATTTGATCTCAAAATTATTGTTCGCCACCGTCGGGCGAACAATACTGGACCCAGTATCGTCCAAATTCAGCCGGGTGTAATATGACATTGTACGCTCGACGGCCGTGTTCGGATTGGGGTCAGCCATAACAACGGCAGAGGGTTCTCCGATGGATTCTTCGGGATCCAAAGAGGGATTTCGGCGTTGAGACCGAATACGCGCAAGCGAGCGTTCGATCTCAGGATCGAAATCCAAATTTTCAGACTCCGAAGGCTGTCCACGGGTCATACACCCTAAAATAGAAAGTAGAAAATTAACTTCTTTTTTTAGATTGGATTTTGAAGAAAAGTTTTCAAGCCTTTTTTTTAGTTTTTGAAATAAAGGTAAAAGTAATAGACTTCGAATTCGGAATAACAACTCAAAGAGTCCCCGACAATGGCGTCAAAAACTTGATTGGCCCGCGAACAGACTCTTACTGTGGTTGGTTCAGTGAGTCGATCGCCGCGGGCTTGCTAGATGAGGCAAGTGCACCTATCGCAAGTAGTACTCGATATTCGGGAGAATACCGAGGTCGTATTATTCCTGGGAACGGGTTGATTACCCGTACTGCTCCGAAAACACTATTATTTTACCGAAATAGTAGGTGAGGGTTTTAATTAAAATAGGAACAAAAATAGATTTAAGAAAATAGTCGATGAAGAGATAACTCCCGGTATCGAATTACGTTAGGATTAAAAATAGATTTGAATAACTAGATATCTAAAGTTTCAATTTAATTAAAGCGGAAACTTGGCCGTGGAGGTTCAAAATAATTAGCTCACCTATCTCTAGGAATATCGCTCACCTGAACATTAAGGCTATTCGACCGGGCTCTCGTCTGACGAAGGATTCCCCTTAATGCCCGTAGTACGGTAAGAACCCCGCTATTGGGTGAGGAACCCAATCCGGTAGAGTTAGCGCGCCTCCTCTCTCGAGGGTTAGTGCGGAACTCTATTTACCCAGGGGTGATCTGTCCATACGCATGACCTCTCGGCTAGCTAGCGTATGGATAACGGAAATAGAGCCCACACATCGATATGTTGTTCTACGCGTCGTTAACCCGGGGTAAACCTTAAGTTTTTAATTAAATTGAAAAATTAGACATTTGGTTATTTAAAATATTTTAGATCCCAAAGCTCTTCGAAACCGAGGGCTAAAAGCAATTAGCCACTCATCGGAATGGGGATAGCTTATGTGTTTGGTTATGCGAGCGTTCTAAACTATTCGCTGAAAGGTTATAAAGAAAATAAGAAGAAAAGTAAAATACCCTAACATTAGAAAAGTTATTACAATTTAACACACCCGCACTCATTCAAACATATAACAAGAGACAGAAATAAAACTAAGTTACACATAAGAGAAAATTGCATAATTGAAATTTGCAGGTCCCACTCAAACGAGTGGGGGCGGGAAATAAAAGCTGAAAATTGCAAGTCCTACACAAACGAGTAGGACTGAAATGAAAGCGAGTCCTACTCAAACGAGTAGGAGAAAATAAATGCGATTACAAGGCTTTCTTAAATATTTACATCAAAATAAAGTCCGACCATTTAACTCCTAGCGAGTAGGCGGAAAATCAAATCCAGCCATTTAACTCAAGTGAGTAGGCGGAAAAATAAAGAATGAAATTTACAATTCCTACTCAAAGGAGTAGGACTGAAAATACAGACTGGCCATTTAACTTAAGTGAGTAAGCGGAAAAATAAAAGCTACAAATACTTGCTTGAATAAAATCCAGCCATTTAACTCAGATGAGTAGGCGGAAAAATAAAAACAACACACGCACTCTACTTGAATAAAATCCAGCCATTTAACTCAAATGAGTAGGCGGAAAAATAAAAACAACACACACACTCTACTTGAAAGTAACTACTCACGCACTCGACATAAATAAACACACACACACACACACACACACACACACACACACACACACACACACACACACACACACACACACTTGCATAATTTAACTTAGGAGCTGAAAAATATCTCATACATGCACACACTCGTGCTAAAATAATTGAGAAAAACAAAGTTATTGAACAATTAAAATCACTGCATTTCTACCTCTGGAATGCAGTAGAAATGCATAAAAAGGCAAAATAAAAATTGTTTGAGCAAAAAGTTTTCAAATTAAAGTGAGAAAGGCAAGTGCCAGAAAAATTAAAACGTTTACATTTTTACCGTTAGATTTTGATAGAAATGCATAAAAAGTGAAAATAAAAATTGTTCGAGCGAAAATATTTTTTGTAATTGTAAAAATTCTAAGTTCTTGAAAAATTATAATAACGCATTATCTGTTTTTAAAGCTTTGTAAATCGGGTTAAAAAGGTGTAAAAACAGAAAATGAAAGTAAAACCCTAAGTCTAACCGATTCTTTAAAGAGTATGATAAAAACAATGGCCATAGTAACGGGTAGAAATTTGATAAAAATGGAAGTAAAATAAAAAAGTTTTCATTTTAAAACATAAATTTCGCAAGTTTAAGCTCAAACACGCACACACACACCTTGAAAATGAAAATAAAAGTACATAAGATTGATGAAAAGGAGCCTTTTTGGAGAAATTTCAAAGCATGTAAGGATGAAATAATAACGATTTTTATTACAAAAAAGGGTTGATTACAAGAGCTCAAACATACAAACTTAAAAAGGAGAGGGGGGGGGGGATCCTTACATAGCACTAAGCAAGCTCCAAACAGCAGCCCTAGTCAACAAAATGGTTCAAAAATTGGAACCCTGAACTCATACAGCAGCTACCTTTTTATAGGCAAAAATTTCCAAGTACACGCCCTCCGACACGGGCGTGTCGGTGGGCGTGTCAGCACTATTAGACAGCAGAATTCGGTGAAGTGACGGATTTGACATTGCGGCTGAAAACTCGGCGGTCACGCCCCCAGTCACGGGCGTAACAGTGGGCGTGTCGTGCGGAGATTAAAGGCGTTGTTGACTTCGGGAGTCGCCGGATTCGGTTAAAGTCATTGTTGACTTCGGGAGTCACCGGCGGCGGTTTGTCGGGCTGACACAGGCGTGTCGAATCATTGAACACGGGCATGTCCCTGTTGGCTTCGACGAACGTTGAGCGCAAAACATCGACCTGGCTGGCACGAGCCTGGTCACGCCCCGTGTAGGAATGACATGGGCGTGTGGTCGGGCGTGTCAGGCTTTTCTCTTAAAAAATCTTTGATTTCACTGTCATTTGACGGGTCATGCCCTAGTCACGGGCGTGAACATCAGTACACTGGCGTGACATGTGTATTTTGGGCAGATTTTTTGCTTTTTATCTGCAAAACAAAATAAAATAAATTCGCAAAATATTTACAATAAAAGAAACATTTTATTGAACAAAAATAAGTAAAAATGACAAAAATAAAGTAAAACGAATGATATAATGTACATAAAACTAGGTATATTTACAATTCATCAGATATCCTCGAACTTCCATTCGGGGATGGACAACGACTGCAACAAACTACCTGGACTCCTGCATTCAGCCTTCACTCTTTGACAGGCTTCACAATGAGTAACATAATACCAGACATCCTTCTTCATTCCCGGCCAACACATGGTCTTCCGCAAACCAGCGTACATCTTAGCAATACCCGGGTGCACTGAATATTGAGAGCTATGTGCCTCTCTCAAGATATCCTCCCAGATTTTACCGCCCTTGGGAATGTAGAGCCGACCGCGAAAGTAAACGAGGCCGTCTTTGAGTGTATACTCGTCGGTAGTTCCTTCTTCTATTGATTTAATAGCCGGGTCCAAAGCCGCATCCATTCCTTGCTCCATCCGAATCCGGTCTCGAATATCACAAATTATGCACATGCTTGCCACAAATTCTGTATACTTTGACGAAGGAGCCTTGAATATCAAGGTAATATCCATCTCTTCGATCATCCGAGTCAACTCCATGCTCATCAACCGAGACTCTGGGCTAGAGCCTGGCACTTTTCTACTCAACGCATCAGCCACCAAGTTCGCCTTTCTGGGGTGGTAGTTCATGGTAAACTCATAGTCGCATAGAAATTCTAACCACCACCGTTGCCTCAAGTTCAACTCCTTCTGTGTATGAACATACTTTAAGTTTTTATGATCCGAAAAGATCTCGCAGTGGACGCCGTATAGATAGTACCTCCAAACCTTCAAGGCGAACACCACTGCTCCCAACTCCAAATCGTGAACCAGGTAATTGATTTCATGCTTCTTCAGTTGCCTTGAAGCATAAGCAATCACATGCCCGTGCTTCATCAATACCGCTCCCATCCCTTGATATGACGCGTCCGTGTAAACTTGAAGTCCTTCCTTCCCAGATGGGAGTGCAAGGATGGGGGCGGAGGTAAGTCTATCCTTCAACTCTTGAAATACCGCTTCACATTGAGGTGTCCACTCAAATGACACACCATTCTTTGTCAAGGAGGTAAGAGGAAGGGCAATCTTGGAGAACCCTTTTACGAACTTACGGTAGTACCCGGCAAGTCCAAGAAAACTCCGTACATCGGACGCCGATTTCAAGGGCGACCACTCCTTCACGGCAAGCACCTTGGCCGGATCCACCGCCAGTCCAGCTCCACTGATTACATGGCCCAAGAAGGCAACCTCTTTGAGCCAAAATTCGCATTTGCTGAACTTGGCGAACAAAGCGTGCTCTTTTAATTTCTTCAGAACCAAGGCTAGGTGCTCGAAATGCTCCTCCTCCGTCTTTGAGTAGACCAGTATATCGTCGATGAAGACGATGACAAAGATGTCCAAATAGGGTTCGAATACCTTGTTCATCAGGCTCATGAAGGCCGAAGGGGCATTTGTGAGCCCAAATGACATTACCGTGAACTCATACAACCCATATCTTGAACTGAAGGCTGTCTTCTGGATGTCCTCCTCCTGTATCCTCAACTGATAGTATCCCGAGCGCAAGTCCAGCTTAGAAAACCAATGCGCTCCCACTAGTTGATCGAACAACTCGTCGATCCAAGGTAGCGGATAAGTGTTCCGCACTGTCAGCCGGTTGAGTTCCCGATAGTCTATACACAAGCGCAGGGTTCCATCCTTCTTCTTCACAAACAATACAGGGGCTCCCCAGGGTGATGAACTGTGGCGAACGAACCCTGACTCCACCAATTCTTGCAATTGAACTCTAAACTCCGCGAGTTCCTTCGGGGCCATTTGGTAAGGGGCCTTGGATACAGGCTTGGCACACGGTACTAGGTTAATTCGGAAATCGACTTCTCTATGAGGGGGTAACACTGGTAGTTTCTTTGGGAACACCTCGGTGAAGTCCTGCACTACCCGAACATCTTTTACCTCCAATTCTACCTCCTTCAACTCAAACCAGATCATGAAGACCTCATCCCCTTTCATATGGGACTTTACAGCCCGAACTGAAGATAAGAGCATACGGGGTGCGAAATTAATACCTTGGAAGATAACCTCGGTGTCCCCATGCCTCAAATAGATCTTCTTCTCCGCACAGTCGATCCTCGTGAAATGCCAATTCAACCATGCCATGCCCAAAATGATGTCGAACTCCGGCATCTTCAGGACTGTGGCAGGCGTATCGAAAGCCCTTCCTTCTATAAATATCTCAAACTCGCACTTGGGGGTAGCGATCATCTCCGAGCCGTCCGGGAGGTGCACTCATCGGGATATTCCAGAAAAGTATTGTATGCCCTCCATAACTTTAATGAAATCTTCGAACACGAAAGAGTGTGAGGCACCGGTATCGAACAGCGCATAGGCCGTCTTCCCACCGATTACCAGGGTGCCTAAGTACCAATAACCAAACTCAACCACTAGGTATCTAGCATGTCTTAAACAGTTTAAATTAAATGACAAAATTTGAGAAGGTTAACTGCACGTACCAGCTATAACATCCTGGGGATTCCGCTCTTGCGCAATGTACAGCGCATACACCTGATCCCGGACCGGGCCGGGGTTTCCTCTTGGTGGTCCTCATCCTCGACCACGCATATATCCCCGTCCTCGTGGGGCTGCTGGAGGGAGAGCGGGAGGGAGAGCAGGAGGGAGAGCAGGAGGGACATTCCCATATAGCTGTGGGCAGTAGCGTCTAATGTGGCCCGGTAGATTGCACTCGAAACACACCAACCCACGACGCCCCTCTGGTTGCCGAAATTGCTGAGCCTGTGGTGGTGGAGGCAGCGCGGCCGGCTGCTGGACTGGGTGCTCCACTCTATAGTTTCGGTGGAAATGCCCTCCACCCCTATGATATCCCCCTCCTCCTCTACGATCCTGTCTCCCCCTATTGCTCGGACCGGCCTCCATAATGCCTTCTGCAGGCCTCTTGCCACTACTCAAGTGATCCGCCTCCAACCTCTTCGCCATGTCAATAATCTCCGCCAAACTTCCATCCTCTATATACAAAAGGGACTGCCGTAGGGGATCTCGCAGCCCTTTGTAGAAACGTTTGGCATAACCTCTATCGTCCAACTCGTAAGAGTTCGCAAACCTTGCGAGATGCTGGAATTCCTGCTGGTATTCCGTAACTGAGTTTGATCCCTGCTTTAGTAGTAGAAACCTCTGCTCAAGCTCATCTCGGGCCGAAGTAGGAATGAAGTGCTCCAAGAAAACACCCGAAAATTCGCTCCAACTTATCTCTGTATAGACTCGGCCATGGAAGGTAGAGCCCATAAGGTACTTCCACCACCTCTTAGCATGTAACTCCAAGACGAACACTGCCAATGACATGGCCATGTTGGCTGGGCAACGGATACCAGCCAATAGCTCTTCTACTTTGTCGAGCCATTCCTCCGTACATACGGCTGACTCCGTCCCACGATAGACGGGAGGGGAGAGAGCCCGGAAGGTGCTCAGCCAGTTAGAGCCCGGGGCCTGTTGTTGCACCGGAGGCTGTTGTGCCTTAAAAGCTTCAAGAATGGCAGTGAGCGTCTGCCCAAACTCAGACTGTTGGAACTGAGTGGGTATGGGAGGGGTAGGAGTACCCCCCCCCCCCATCGGCTCAACATGCAGTGGAACCTACACGTACACGACAAATTTGTGGTCAGGTTGGCTAAACTTAAGGTCAAAGTTGGACAAACTTAATGTGAATTACATATGCGCACACCACTGCTTCCGCTAAGTCAGTTTGTCCTCAAGCTGACTAATCGAACGGGAGTGGCACCATTGTTGAATGACTTCTTAGTTGAGGATCGTGGCAAACTGATACCATTTGTAAGACCCCCCTCCCGGATCCCAAAACACGGTACGAAGGGTGGTCTTATGCCCGAAACAGCCGCCTTGCGGTAGCATTAGCACACGGCTAACCTGTAACACAAGACGCCTATTCCGCCGGCTGCAACAATATCAATAATACATGCCAACTCAACCAAGTATAAGAAGTAAGAGAAGTCAAATCCACATAAAGCATATAGTCCAAATACATCAATAAAGGAGAAGCTAAAACATGCTTCTACAGTATATCAGAGTACAACTAAGTATTGCCCAAAAGGGCTACATCAAAGTATCAAAATACTAACATCAGTAACCGACGGTATCTACGGCACCGTCACTCCAAGCCCTATCGTCCTGGCCTGGCTGTCCTGCTGCGTAGTCTGCGGGTGCTCTACCTGCGGCGTGACCTCCTAAAAGGAAGATGTAGCAATCGTTAGTCGAAACGATTAAGTGGTTTCACATCCGCTCCCCCGGCGACTCCTCGGCACCGGGCGGAGAGAAGGAAAAAGGGTAATATATATATATATATATATATATATATATATATATATATATATATATATATATATATATATATATGCAAGTAAAGAGGTACAAGCATGTGGCAATAGTGTAAGAGTTACAGTATCATAATCATCAGTTATTTAAGAGCATACTAAACTAACAAGTATAAGTAACAACAGGAAAGTAAATTAACTTATAAGAATGTCCATACAAACTTATAAGTTAAGGATCGGGTTACATAAAGGTAACTCATCGTATACGAGTGCCCATACAAACTTATACGATGAGGATCTTATTGTGCAATGTTATGAAATGCTATGTATGCCATGCAATGACTCACCCATGATTACACACATGTTATTTCTATGTCGACACAGACTATAGTTGTAACTCCCCGAAACTCAAAAGAGCGACGGGATACGTTTTGGGCCAGAGTTGGAATCTTGCAGGAGACACACGGCCTGGGACACGGGCGTGTCCCAGGGCGTGTCAGGCTTGAGTCAATGACTTGGCCGCGAAGTCGACGAATTTCGCTCGACAATGTGTCGAGACAGGGCACACGGCCTGAGACACGGGCGTGTATCAGGGCGCGTCGAGCCCGTGTCGACGATCGGCACGAGGAGTCGACAAATTTCGCTTGACGAAGTATCGAGACAAGGCACACGGCCTAGGACACGGGCGTGTCCAAGGCCGTGTCGGGTGGTCGACGAACTTTACTCGACGAAGTGTCGAGACCGTGAACACGGCCTGGAGCCCAGACGTGTTCGAGTGGACACGGGTTAGGACATGGGCGTGTCCAAGAACCCGTGTGAGTCTCTGGTTGTTTTCGGGCTGTATCGATGGGTGCACACGGCCGACCACACGGCCGTGTTAGTTGGAACACGGGCGTGTCAGGTCGAACACGGGCATGTCAGATGCCCATGTGTTGTTCCAGGCGCGTCGATTTTGACGGCGAATGAGGGACACGACCCTGGACACGAGCGTGTGTCAGGCCGTGTTCGGTCCAGATTGTACATTTCAGGCCCGAATCAAGGCCGTTCGTTTCTTTAATTTGGGATCCGACGGTTGGGGGTTGCTCATACTGGGATATACCCGGGATTGGGGCTTTGAAACCCTCACTTTTACTTGAGTGGTTCTCTTTTTAAGTCAAGAGAGAGGTGAGAGCAAAGGAGGAAGAAGAAGCTAGATCCGACCATTGGAGGAGCTTCGAAGCTCCAAATCGCAAGCCGACTCCGGATCTACGGAGGCAAAGAGAGTGCGGTGCTTTTCATCCGCTTACATTTCAATGGCGCTAAGGAAGAACGCTAGGGTAACAATTCTCTTCTTGAGCATGTGAAGCTCTCCTTCTTTGCATAGGTAGCCCGCTCTCGCGAGTTTGTGGTGAGTTGGAGGCGTTCCTTTGGGTAGATATGTAAAGTCCCCGTTGTGTCGAGTCCGTAAGTGAGAACAGACATAGGCATGATGTGTGAAGCCTACCCGGACACGTTGGTCTGGATCGGTGATGTTGCATTGCATAATGCCGGAGAAGACTCCGTGCTTTTGGTTGTTTTTCGGGTTTTCTACACGGTAGATTGCAACAGGGAACCTTGGGGATTAACCCTAAGGTGCACCCGGAAAACTGGGCGGATGCGTGATCTTGGCAACTTGGAAGCCTGAGAGCCAACTTGAACATAACCGGGTTATGTGAAATGTGTGACGAAAACGGGACTCGGGTGAAGTTTGACCTGCGCATATGGTTTAAATTACCGCTGCGATGTGAGCACGGGTTAGATGGAACCGTACCCGTTCTAGGTCATTCTGTTAAAGAGACCTAAGGTTAAGTGGCACTTGCCATTGGCATAGATGAGGGTCTTCGGCGGTCTATGGTTTTAATTACCGTGACCCATGCCGGGAAGACAAATTGCTCATTGTTTGGCCGTCCAAAGAGACGGTGGTGAGTCGACAGACTTTGACCGTGTTCACCGAGAATGTGCCCTGAGTGCACGGGGTGTATGGCCGTGTGAGCCTACGCCTGTGATGAAATGAATATTTATACATTGCTCTCTTATGCTAATAAAATGCAGGGAAGGAGTATCGCCGCCCCGAGTTGGGGGCGGGATCGTTATAATTTGGTCAACATTGCTGACCGTTGCTTGTTTGCCACAGTGCGGTGGTTTTGTTGCTTGTAGGTGCTGCTGGACCAAGCAGTCAATAGCGGGCTAAAGCCCAAATTGTTAGGCCGGCCCTCGAAGGCCTAATTGGAGTATTTAATGCTTTATTCATGTATGACCGACCTGCGTGCCGTGGTTTGTAAATCATGAAATATTAAGTAAACAATTTTGAAAAGCCTTAAGTCCAGTACTTGTGTATGTACTACATTCCTGTTTGGTTTATTAGTGGACATTCATGCTCTTTGTGCTGGGTTCTTGATTGCAACTTGTATAAACTGCTTCCGTTAGAATGCTCTGTGTAGGACGTTGGATTGGTTGGATGGTTTCTATAAGTAACCACCCGGTCTTTCTATGGTATATGGCGTCGGGCCCCGGCCGGACCTACTGCTATATGCTATGCGACGGATAGGGGGTGTTACAATTTGGTATCAGACTACTGGTTTTGGTCAGGCTTAAGATGAATTCGTGGGCGAATTCTTTTTAAGGGGAGGTGAGCACATGTGTGTGCGTCATCATTATAACAGTAAAAGAACCCATGAATGTCCACTTAGGAATGAAAATACACGTGTTTGAGGAACCTACGTGTTCCTATAATTGCTGTTTGCAATTTTATTTGGTCGCTTAATGGTGTTTTGTACCACTATAGGTGACCAGAAGTGGTGCTGGGCCGTTGGAGCGTCGAGTTTCTGAGGCTAGTAGTGCACCTAATGAAGCTCCTGCAACACCTCTATCCCCTGAGACCATACGATTGGTGGCCGAAGCAGTGTTGGCCATGATTAATGTGCAGCCTTCAAGGCAAACGCAGAAGCCCGCTCCTGCAATGGAGCAGGTACCACTGCAAGCGGCTGAGCCGAGGAGAGTGGACTAGGTAGTAGTGGAGCCGTTGGTGCCAAGGAGGGAAACCGAGGGGCAGCTCAAGCATGTCATGAGCTTTAATCCTCCGGTATTCTCGGGGTTGGGAACCCCATCTCAAGCTGAAGACTGGCTCTCCAGGGTGAATAGAGTCATGATAGCAACGAAGACGGAGGAGTGGCAAATGACCACCATTGCTACGTTCCTTTTGGACGGTGAAGCGAGATTGTGGTGGGAAGGATTGGAGCTGCATCATTTGAGAGGTAGACAATTTACAGACCTCCCGATGGAGGAGTTCTCGGGATTGTTCTTAGCAAGGTACCTCCCTTCTACTCAGAGGATTTCGATGGAGAACGAGTTCCTGAAGTTGGTACAAGGGGACAGTAGAGTGGATGAATATCTCCCCGAGTTTACTCATTTGAGTCGATATGCTAGATCCACCATTGCAGATGAGGAGCGCAAGACGAATCGATTCTACGAAGGGTTGAGAGATGAGTTGAGGTTACTACTCTCAGGGCCGATGACGCAGGGTTTCTTGACCTTGGTCAACACGACCCGGTCCTTGGAGAAGGACATGAAGAATGTTCAAGCGAAGAAGAGCATTGGTGAGAAGAAGTCTGGGTTCAAAGTGCCGACTACTTCAAAGTCCGGCTATCAAAGTTTCTTCAAGAAGCATAGGACTTCTGTTCCAGCTCCTTCTGGTGCTTCTGGGGCGACTACGGGTCAGACCCCAGGTGCATATTTTACTTGTGGGAAGCCGGGGCACTTTGCCTGTGATTGTTGGAGCGGACGTCCCAAGTCTGAAAGGAAGCCGGGAGCGACTTATGAAGAGAAGGGCAAGGCGGTGGAGTCAATCGCGTCCCATTATGCTCCGGCCCAATCGAGGGTATACAATCTTGGCCAACAGGAGGCCATCAAACAGGCGGATGTGGTGACAGGTACGGTTTAATTTATAGCAAGTTAATTTCTTTAAATACTTGTTATGCACATGTTACCTTACCACTGCTTGTTTAGGATTTGTTTTGATTTGTGAAAATCCGGCAAGAGCACTCTTCGATACGGGAGCTTCACACTCCTTCTTGTCCGAAGGATTTATATCACGCATCAGAGTCCCTTCTTCGATGGCGAAGGATAAGTTGGATGTGTTGTTGCCCAATGGGTGTTTAATGTGCGCGGATAGTATCTGCGGTGTTAAGATTCTCATTGGGAATCAAGAGTTTGATCTGCAGGCGTCGTTACTTCCGTTGGTGGAGTTCGACGTTATATTTGGCATGGACTGGCTCTCGGAGCAGCAAGCCTATATTGACTGCGGTCGCAAGGAAGTCAAGTTGGGAGCAAGTCGTGAGACGACTTTTACGGGCTTGAAGGGGCCGAGTAAGACGTTGATGTCTGCTCTTCAGGTGGTGAAGGCGGTTCGTGCCGGTGCAGAACTGTTCTTTACACTAGTGGAGGTTGCAAAGCCAAAGCCCACGTTGGATAGTATTTCAGTGGTATCGGAGTACCCTGATGTGTTCCCTATAGATATTCCTAGAGCCCCGCCTCAACGGGAGATAGATTTCACGATTGAGCTAGTGCCAAGTGCAAAGCCTGTGTCACGATCTCCTTATCGGCTAGCGCCTAAGGAAATGGTGGAGCTGAAAGTTCAACTGCAAGAGTTGTTGGAGCAAGAGTATGTGCGCCCAAGTTCTTCGCCTTGGAGCGCGCCGGTCCTCTTTGTTAAAAAGAAGGACGGAAGCTTGAGGCTATGTATTGATTATCGGGAGCTCAACAAGTTGACGAAAAAGAACAAGTACCCGATTCCCCGGATCGATGACCTTTTTGATCAGTTTGTCGGGTCGACGGTGTACTCAAAGTTAGATCTCAAGTCCGGGTACTATCAGCTGCGAATAAGGGAGAGTGATATCCCGAAGACAGCGTTCAGTACGAGATACGGGCATTACGAGTTTACGGTCATGCCATTTGGGCTGACTAATGCGCCGTCAGTGTTCATGGATTTGATGAATAGGACCTTCAGGGAGTACTTGGACCATTTTGTGATCATCTTCATCAACGATATTTTGGTGTACTCGCAGAGTGAAGAAGATCACTTCAAGCATCTTCATTTGGTTTTGTAGACGCTAAGGAGGAATCAATTGTATGCCAAGTTCCCAAAGTGCGAGTTTTGGTTATCCTCAGTGGCGTTCCTCGGTCATATAGTGAGTGGAGAAGGTATTGCAGTGGATCCAGTGAAGATTGTTGCGATACGGGAGTGGCCTGAGCTTTCTACGATAACGGAAGTCCGGAGCTTTCTGGGGCTAGCCGGCTATTATAGGCGTTTCTTAGAGAACTTCTCACGGATAGCGTTACCTCTTACTACTTTGACGAGGAAGGAGCAGAAGTTCGTTTGGACGCCGGAGTGCGCGCGAGCTTTTGAGGAGTTGAAGTGTCGGTTGACCATGACGCCTGTGCTGGGTTCGCCACGTGGGACCGAAGGTTATGAGATTTATAGTGATGCTTCGGGAAGCGGTTTGGGTTGCGTGCTACTGCAACACGAAAGTGTTATAGCTTATGGCTCGAGACAGCTAAAAGTGCACGAGAGGAATTATCCGGTCCATGACTTGGAGTTAGCGGCCGTGATTTTTACCGTGAAGCTATGGAGGCATTATTTGTACGGTGTGAAGACTGATATCTACACCGATCACAAGAGCCTGAAGTATCTGATTGATCAGAAGGATCTGAATATGCGGCAGAGTAGATGGATGGAGTTCTTGGGGGACTATACATTCAAGATCCACTACGTGCCTGGTAACGGTAATGCGATTGCGGACGAGTTGAGTCGCCAGGCCCCAGCTCAAGCTAATTGGCTATCGGTGCATGATGAGCGATTGGTTCGGGAGTTGGAGGCATTGGAGATTGTTTGTGTAGATAAGCAAGCAAGTGCTGAAGCAGTACTGAATTGGACTGAAGTTCAATATGACCTGGCTGATCGGATTCGACAGGCTTTGGATTTGGATGTCCATATGAAGCAGTTCATGGTAGAGGCTCTAGATGGGTCAAATTCCCAATTCGTTGTGGAGGAAGGATTGCTTTGGAAAGACGGTCGTCTGTGCGTCCCAAGTGTGGGAAATTTGCGGGTGGAATTATTGTACGAGGCACACCGTACCAAGTACTTGATTCACACAGGGAGCACGAAGATGTACCGCGATGTAAAAAAACTATTTTGGTGGCCGGGATTGAAGAAAGATGTGGCGCTCTACGTGGTGAAGTGCCAAACTTGCGAATTGGTGAAGGCGGAATGCCAAAAGCTGGGTGGATTTCTTAAGTCCTTGCCTACTCCGGAGTGGAAATTTGACGACATCTCTATGGACTTTGTGCACGGTTTGCCAAGGTTGCAAAAGGGGAACGATGCCATTTGGGTGGTCATAGATCGGCTAACGAAGGTGTTGCATTTCATTCCACATAGGAAGGATGATCCGGTGGAGAAGTTGGCAAAACTGTATGTGGATAACATTGTACGGCTTCATGGTGTGCCACGCAGCACCGTGAGCGACCGAGATGGGCGGTTCACGTCCAATGATTGGAGTCTAGTGCAGCAAATGTTGGGAACAAAGTTGAAATTCAGCACAGCCTTCCATCCGCAAATGGATGGGCAGACCGAGTGGGTCAATAGAACTATGGAAGACATGCTCCGCATGTGTGTCTTGGACTTTGGAAAGCAATGGGAAGACCATCTTTATTTGGTGGAGTTTGCGTACAACAATAGCTACCAAGCGAGTATTCAAATGGCGCCCTTTGAGGCCCTATATGGTAGAAAATGTCGCACGCCGTTGTCTTAGTTAGAAACGGGTGAGTCAAAGTTATACAAGCGCCAAGAGGTGGAAGATGCTACGTCTTTGGTTCGTACCATTCGGGATAGGTTGCTTATCGCTCAGGACCGGCAAGTGAAGTACTATAATGCCAAGCACAGGAACGTGGAGTTCGCTGTGGGCGACTATGTGTACTTAAAGATCAAGCCGTTCAAGGGTGTCTCGCGGGTGCGGCGATTTAAAAAGCTAAGCCCGAGGTACCTTGGGCCGTTTGAGGTTTTGGAGCGGGTTAGTGAAGCAGCCTATCGGTTGAAGCTTTCAGTGGAGCTTAGTAGTTTACATGATGTATTCCATATTTCGGTGCTTCGGAAGGCGGTGCAAGAGCCTTCGCAAGTGATCGCGGTTGATCAAGTGCCAGTGGATAGTGGGTTGACGACAAAAGTCAAGCCCATGCGGATTGAGGACTCGGAGGTCAAGTGGCTATGCAATAAAGAGATCAGGATGGTCAAGGTCCGATGGGACAATTGCGGTCATGAGGAGCAATCTTGGGAGCGAGAGCAGACTATGCTTGACGAGTATCCGGAGTTGTTCCGCTCAGGTACAATTTAATTTTGGTACTTGTCTCTCCTTTATATAATTTCGTGGACGAAATTCTTTTAAGAGAGCGAGAGTTGTAACGCCCCGAAACTCAAAAGAGCGACGGGAGACGTTTTGGGCCAGAGTTGGAATCTAGCAGGAGGCACACGGCTTGAGACACGGGCGTGTCCCAGGGCGTGTCAGTCTTGAGTTGACAACTTGGCCGCAAAGTCGACGAATTTCGCTTGACAATGTGTCGAGACAGGGCACACGGCCTGAGACACGGGCGTGTCTCAGGGCGTGTCGAGCCCGTGTCGACGATCGGCCCGGGGAGTCGACGAATTTCGCTCGACGAAGTGTCGAGATAAGGCACACAACCTAGGACACGGGCGTGTCCAAGGCCGTGTCGGGTGGTCGACGAACTTCACTCGACGAAGTGTCGAGACCGTGAACACGGCCTGGAGCCCAGACGTGTTTGAGTGGACACGGGTTAGGAAACGGGCGTGTCCAAGAACCCGTATGAGTCTCGGGTTGTTTTCGGGCTGTATCGATGGGTGCACATGGCTGACCACACGAGCATGTCAGTTGGAACACGAGCATGTCAGGTCGAACACGGGCATGTCGGATGCCCGTGTGTTGTTCCAGGCGCATCGATTTTGACGGTGAATGAGGGACACAGCCCTGGACACGGGCATGTGCCAGGCCGTGTTCGGTCCAGATTGTACATTTCAGGCCCGAATCAAGGACGTTCGTTTCTTTAATTTGGGATCCGACGGTTGGGGGTTGCTCCTACTGGGATATACCCAGGATTGGGCCTTTGAAACCCTCACTTTTACTTGAGTGGTTCTCTTTCTAAGTCAAGAGAGAGGTGAGAGCAATGGAGGAAGAAGAAGCTAGATCCGGCCATTGGAGGAGCTTCGAAGCTCCAAATCGCGAGTCGACTCCGGATCTATGGAGGCAAAGAGACTGCGATGCTTTTCATCCGCTTACATTTCCATGGTGCCAAGGAAGAACGCTAGGATAACGATTCTCTTCATGAGAATGTGAAGCTCTCCTTCTTTGCATAGGAAGCCCGCTCTCGCGAGTTTGCGGTGAGTTGGAGGCGTTCCTTCGGGTAGATATGTAAAGTCCCCATTGTGTAGAGTATGTAAGCGATAACAGACATAGGCATGATGTGTGAAGCCTACCCGGACATGTTGGTCTGGATTGGTGATGTTGCATTGCATAATGTTGGAGAAGACTCCGTGCTATTGGTTGTTTTTCGGGTTTTCAACACGGTAGATTGCAACAGGGAGCCTTGGGATTAACCCTAAGGTGCACCCGGAAAACTGGGCGGATGCGTGATCTTTCCAACTTGGAGGCCTGAGTGCCAACTTGAACATAATCGGGTTATGTGAAATGTGTGACGGAAACGGGACTCGGGAGAAGTTTGACCTGCGTATATGGTTTAAATTACCGCTGTGATGTGAGCACAGGTTAGATGGAACCGTACCCGTTCTATGTCGTTCGGTTAAAGAGACCTAAGGTTACGTGGCACTTGCCGTTGGCATAGATGAGGGTCTTCGGTGGTCTATGGTTTTAATTACCGTGACCCATGCCGGGAAGACAAATTGCTCATTGTTTGGCCGTCCAAAGGGACGGTGGTGAGTCGGCAGACTTTGACTGTGTTCACCGAGAATGTGACCTGAGTGCACGAGGTGTATGGCCATGTGAGCCTACGCCTGTGATGAAATGAATATTTATACATTGCTCGCTTATGCTAATAAAATGCAGGGAAGGAGCATCGCCGCCCCGAGTTGGGGGCGGGATCGTTATAATTTGGTCAGCATTGCTGACCGTTGCTTTGTTTGCCACCGTGCGGTGGTTTTGTTGCTTGCAGGTGCTGCTGGACCAATCGGTCAATAGCGGGCTAAAGCCAAAATTGTGAAGCCGGCTCTCAAAGGCCTAATTGGAGTGATTACTGCTTTTATTCATGTATGACCGGCCTGCGTGCCGTGGTTTGTAAATCATGTAATATTAAGTAAACAATTTTGTAAGGCCTTAAGGACAGTACTTGTGTATGTACTACATTCCTGTTTGGTTTATTAGTGGACATTCCTGCTCTTTGTGCTGGGTTCTTAATTGCAACTTGTATAAACTGCTTCCGCTAGAATGCTCTGTGTAGGACGTTGAATTGGTTAGATGGTTTCCATGAGTAACCACCCGGTCTGTCTGTGGTATTTGGCGTCGGGCCCCGGCCGGACCTACTGCTATATACTATGCGACGGATAGGGGGTGTTACAATAGTTCCCACTTTTCGAGCAGGTAGTTAATCTCTCAGGCATCAGCCGCCGTGGCCAGACAGTGACAGTAGAACGGACACTTCTACTACTAGGCGGGTATCCACACTACTTTACCTAGGCCTCCGTACGCCTCAACGCTAAGAACACAACAGCGGAGCCCATGCGTACTATGGCCCAGCGGGAGCCTCGGGTAGATGTGCACCGAGGACCAAGTCCCGAACTGACCTTGTGTGAACTGGAAGGAGCATCGGAGTGAGCACGAGGACCAAGCCCAACCGTTCACCTGACACGGAAGGAGCCCCGGGACGTAAACACCGAGGACCAAGCCCAACCGCCCAAAGTCTAACTGTCGACTCCCGTCGGTGTGATGACTGGCGAGCCCGTAGACCTGCCAAACTATCCTTAACCCAGGATTACGACATCGCGTGTCGACTCACACCACATGCAAATTCCACATCATCGTGGCACGGAAGGAGCCTCGGAAGAAAGCACGAGGACCAAGCCCAACCATCCACCTGGCAAGGAAGGAGCCCCGGGACGTGAACACCGAGGACCAAGACCAACCGTCCATTTATCTCATCTCAAGCTATCCAAGCTTGAGACTGTCAACACCTCACTTACATCCCTTCCCAATGCTACCCGTAGGGATCCGACGCTCTAAGTATTGGACTACTAAGTTTCATTCATCAATCGAACATACACCTGTCCATAACTTATCATCCCATATGACATCCCAAGTGATCCCAACATAATACATATATGATGCGCATATGATAGTCTACCAATTTCTATCAAGTCATTCCGTTCAAGTAATCTTGCATCACAATTCAATTGTAAGAAATCTGCTTCCAACATGATATAACAAGATATGCATCTATAACAACTCACCAAATTCTATCAAGTCAATTCATTCAATAAAGTTGCTTCACAATTAGTTGTATGAAATATAATTAACAAGATTCATCATTCATAGCATTACGGTGGTTAATTATGAAATATTTCATCAAAAACCTCAAGCTAATTTGCAACATCGATTCCACCGAACCCAAATCCCTGTTATATAAAACCCAGAGTTTTAAGTGCAGATTGAATCTGGGTAGAAAATTCAACCGGAGATTCCCGAGGCTACATGAATCCGGTGAAGACGTGTAACCACTCGATAGAAAGGTCTTTTCATGGGTTACAACTTTCATATTCAGCCCATAACCCATAGTTGAATGTATCCTATTTGAATTTGGCTTCAAAGTCCGCTGCGCACAGAACACAATTCTGCATGCATGATTTATCGGATGTCATTTTCGTCCAGGATTTCCTGTGGCTACATACTTCGCCTAAAGTCGTGCAACCATTCGTTGGAAAGGTATTTTCAAGGGATTCAACTTTAGTGTTTAGCCGAAAGCTCCGATCTGGCCATATCACACCTAAAAATGGCCATGAAGTTCGCTGCGCGCAGAATCAGATTCTGCACGCATCTTAAGGCGGAATGAACGACATCGGTTCATCTTCCTCCTCAAGGCGATCTTCCCAAGTCATTCCAGAAAACCTCCTCCCTTATTCAACCTCAAGAGGCCAATACCCTTCACGAAAGCAACCCCGATCATCACTTAGAAGAAGGGAGTGGTTGAAGAGATCTAAAACCTAGGACACAAGTCCTAGCATGGCCTTTCCTAGAAAACTCCTCCTCCCTATGAAGACTCTCTTGAGTCGATGTCTCGCCTAAGAAAATAACTATAGATCTAGCACAAAGGGAGAGGGTAGGAAACTCACGTCATTTCCAGCGGTTCCATTTCCAACCATAGACCTTGTGATTCTTCGCGGCGGCATCCTCTCCTTTACGGCAATGGTGGATCTCCTTCCCTAGATCTTCCTCCATCAAACTCTCCTTCTCCACAGGACTTCTCTCAGAAAAATACGGCTGGGAAGAAGAGTGAAATCGCTAGGGTTTTCCACTGTTACTTATATATGTATAATGTGACACGTGTAGGGACACGCCTGTGTCCTTACCCGTGTCCCGCTCAAGCGAAGCGTTATAGGCAGTTACAATGCCGATTCAATACTCGACACGACGGAACACGCCCTGGTCACGCCCATGGTCACGCCCGTGACACCGGGCGTGACACCTATCATCGAACGACATTCGTCGAAGTCAACTAAATTCGTCGAACGGAGAACATGCCCAGGTCACGCCCATAGTCACGCCCATAGTCACGCCCGTGACATGGGGCGTGTAACCCGCTCACTCGAGAACCAACCACCTATTCGAGTACCTTAAGCACCTACTTGAGTATCTTAAGTCACGCCCCTGGGTCACGCCTGTGACCCAGGGCGTGTAACCTAATTTACTCGAGTGATTTGAAAACTACTCGAGTAACCGTGGCGGCTGCTCGAGTACCTTCAGTCACGCCCCTGGGTCACGCCCGTGACCCAGGGCGTGTAAACTGCTCTTGACTAACTTCTCCAGACCACAAGTGCCGCCATTTTTCCTCCACTTTCCTGAACTCAAGCCTGCCCTCCTGACTCAAAACTCGCACGGGGGCCTAGCGCGAATCGGGACGTTATAGGTAGAGGGGTGGGGAATTGTTGACTATGTCTAGTTTGACTGACGGTCGTTTGACCACCATATTTTAGGTGCTCTGGATGTTAGATAGGGAATGGCCGCAGGAGACACAACACCAGCAGGGTACGGTGCAGATGGAGGTGGGCCAGTGTAGCTCGGGTGGACAGGCATCCGGATCCGTGAGTGGAGCCGAGTATTAGTAATTTTACTTTTATGAGTGAATTGTAGTGAGGTTATCATGTACTGGGCTTAAGCCCGTATTTACTTTCTGGTGTGGACTATTTATTTGTCATGTGATTTCCTCCTTTATACTATTATGGACTTAGATGCTTACACTTTCATTCATTATACATTCTGTCGATGGTGATCGATTTGGCCGGCAGGATCGGTGTTTTGTAGTGATGACCTCCCCGGGTGCGATGGCATCACCGCAAAGCGGCGGTTCTGGGCCTAAAACCCCGGTGGTTGTTGCAAAAACAAAATGGGGTCTTACACAGGCCGCGGCCCTCCACCAGGATCGTCCCTTATAGCAACAGATGGAAGCTTCAGCCCGCGAGCCCAGTACGCCCCTCTTGCGTGGACTAGTGTGTTTTCTTCTTTTTTGCTTCCCATCACCACTGCCCAGTTCTCCTGTACCCCGGGCAGCCAGCTATTTTAGCCCTGCCCGTTTGGGCAAGACCCCATCCTATATATATAGTCGGAAGTGGTGCACCCAAAGGATGCTGACTCGTGCCCTGAATCCTACTTGTTGAAGGCTGCAGACTCGAATCTCAGGCTTTGCGGACTCCAGCTTGCTCAACTCTTGCCCTTTTCCTTTACTCCACTTGTAATCAAACCCATCTTCAATCAAAGGAAAGCCCATCACAAGAGAGGCATTCAGGCCGCGACAGGTGAAGTCTGGTGTTGTTGTGGCTCATAGCTCTGCTTTCTTTCCTTCTCGTCCGCTCAGTAGATAGTTGCTTGTAGTTGTCTATTATCCCTTCCATTCTCCGGTGCTCGAACGGTTAACTGGTGGTGCTCGACCCCTCTCTCGTTTTCACGCATCAACAATTAACACGCGACCTTCAGATCAAGTAACTTTTTGAAATCAACGGATAGACATGTCAGACCGCCGAGCTCTCCACTCAGACCACTCCAGCTCATCAGAAGATTCTCTTTGGGATGCCATTGAATAGTCTCATTGGGAGGCTGAACAATCACGCAGATAGACCGACCAATGTTTAAACGCCATCAGTTAGGCCTTGATCACACTGACTGAGCGGCTTGCTCCTCAGGCCGCACCAAATTTCGCGGACACGCCAGTCCGCCAAACTCCAGTATGCGGAACTCTGCTTCAGCAATCCCCTACAGTTACTCCTCTCTAGCCTCGCCATACCGCTCAATCCGCAGCTCCCATGGGACCCCAAGAAGACCAGTTCACTTCCCTGATGGATTTCTTCAGGGAGGCGGCCAGGGGCACTCAAGCCCGCCAACTCAACTTCACTGATCGCTAGTACACTGAGCCTGCGGACCCTCCTGCTCTAGTCCGCCCATCCTACCCCGCTGAGTCTGATACTCCCTCTTCCTTCATCGATCGAATCCGATGGGAGTATGCTCCTAATATCTTCAGAGAACCCCGTCTTCCTTTCTACACAGGGGAGACTGATCTCGTTGCACATCTTCAATCATTCAAAGGGGCTGTTGCCTTGAGATCCCTCTCCGATGCCCTCAAATGTAAGCTTTTGGTTACCACTCTCGATGGACAGGCGAGAGAGTGGTTCTATGAGCTTTCTCCAGGTACAATTTCTTCCTTCGCTGAGCTCCATAACGAACTCTTGCCGAGGTTTTCTACCTCAAAAAAAGAAAGGATGGACCGGCTGCTCTCCTTGAAATCAAGCTAAGGGATAATGAATTGGTTGCTCGGTTCATTGATCGCTTTCAGAGAGAGATCCAGGGGGTGAGGAACGTGAACCCCGATTACTATAAAGTTGCCCTGATTCATGGCCTCCGGGAAGGCCCCTTAAAATTCAAAGCAACAGCAAAGGAACCAGCAACATACCAGGAGTTGAAAGCCATGGTCAATCGCTTCATCGAGGGCGAGAACGCCAGCCCGACCTATATCTCATCCCTAACAGCTAAGGATGAAGGAAGGGATGCCTCCAGCTCTTCTGGTTACAACCATCATGACAATAAGCCTACCCGGTCCGACTTCTAGCCTCCTTCTCAAAGGGGCCGAAACTTCCGCCATAAGAAACCCTTCATCGGCCATCAACAATTTCAAGATCAGAGACTGCCGTTGGCCGCCACTCCTGCCAAACCACTGCAAGCGCTTCCTATTCTTTAGAATGCCCTGCCTGCTCCAAGGCAGCATGACAGCAGCTCTATGGAGGAGCTTGCAGATCTGGGATTTAACATCGATGAGGTCGTCCAGATCTTGTAGAGGAGATCAGAAGAAAAGGAACAAGGGCCTCAAAGAGAGTGGAGGCCAAGGAACAACGCTCAGTTATGTGAATTCCACAGAGAGAAGGGTCACTTAACTGAAGACTGCAAAGCCCTTCGACAACTGGTTGAAAGATTGTTTGCCGAAGGCAAGATCAAAGATCTGAGCAAGAAAAGTGATTCTTCAAAACCTTCCACCTCTAAGGGCAAATAGGTGGCTGAAGTCCAGCCGGAATGTGTTGAGGTAGAGGATGCAGGCCGTCTGGGGCCTATCAGCGTCTAGGTTGAATGCTTTGATGCATTTGATGAGGGAGCCTTGGGGCGGCTCTTCTTTATTCATGGTGGAGCAGGAACTGAGTCAACTCAGAAGTCCTCGATCACAAGGGTCTCTCGACCAGAGGTCGCCTCTTCCTCTTCCTCTGCTCCATCAAGAGAGGATGTTACTTTTGGCCAAGCCGATCTGCCTTGAACTGCCAATCTGTTTTATGATGTTGTTGTGATCAAGGCAGTTATTGGAGATTATACAGTTGACAGAATTCTCATTGATACTGGCAGTTCAGTCAACCTCTTGTTCAAATCAACTTTTGAGGCCCTAAAAACCGAAAAGCCTCTGTTTTCCACTGAAGGGCCACTCTATGGCTTTTCTGGTGAAAGAAAGGAAGTCGAAGGAAGCATCACTCTATCAGTAAATCTTGGAGGAGAACCAAATAGATTCAGTTCATAGTGGTTGATGCTCCTAGCAGTTATCATGCCATCTTCGGAAGACCCTTGCTCAACAGATATCAAGCGGTGGTTTCTACTTACCACCTTGCGATCAAATTTTTTGCTGATGGTAGAATGTGCAGGGTCAGGAGCGACCCAAGGCGAGAAAGGTAGTGTTACGTTCGCACCATCAATATGACTGAAGTCAGTCCTCCCGTTGTTCCAGCAGCAGCAGCGGAAGCCTCTTCCAGTTCAGAAACTGCTGTAGATAGAGAAGGATCTCACCTGGAACCTGCCCAGGTGATGCAGGGAGTCCCCATTGCTGAGGGGGAGGAGAGGAAATTCTCCATAAACTCGGAGTTACCCGAAAATCAAAAAGTTGAGTTATCTCATGTTTGCTGAAGAACCTCGATGTCTACGCTTGGTCAGCGAAGGACATGCCAAGCATTGATCCAGATGTTGCCTGCCATCATCTCAATGTTGATCCCAGCTTCAAGCCCGTGCTACAAAAGAAACGAGATGTGGCGACAAAGCTTGCTGCTCCAATAAGAGAGGAGGTATCGAAGGTCCTCAAAGCAAATTTTTTTCGTGAAATTCATTATCCCTCTTGTATATCAAATGTTGTAATGGTTAAAAAGCCAGGAGGGAAATGGCGAATGTGTGTAGATTTCACGAAACTTAATAAAGCATGCCCCAAAAATTGTTACCCCATTGCCTCGGATAGATTCTTTAGTTGATTCTGCGGTAGGGTACTCTTTTATGAGTTTTTTAGATGCATTCTCTGGTTACCATCAAATAAGAATGCATAAACCCGACGTTCCTCATACGTCATTCATTACAAACGATGGTTGTTGATGTTATCTTGTGATGCCCTTTGGGCTTAAAAATGCTGGTGCAACCTATCAACACATGATGGACCATGTGTTTAAAGATCAAAAAGGAAGAAACCTTGAGGTGTATGTGGATGATCTTCTGATCAAAAGCAAATCTCTCTCACTACACCTGCAAGATCTAGCAGAGATGTTCGCTACTCTGCATAGGTATTAGATGAAACTCAACCAGTCAAAATGTACCTTTGGGGAGAGTAACGGGAAGTTCCTTGGTCATCTCCTTACTCTAGAAGGGCTTCCCCCAATCCAGATAAAGTTAAAGCCATTCTTGACATGACGCCTCCCCGTTTACCTAAAGAAGTCCAACAGTTAGGAGGGAGGTTTGCAGGTCTCAGGAGGTTCCTCTCTCGAGTTGGTGATAAGAGTGCTTCATTCTTCAAAACACTTCGAGGAGCGTCCAAGTTTCAATGGACAGAAGAGTGTTCACAAGCTTTCGAGCAGCTAAAGAGACAATTGACTTCAACACCCT
Source organism: Platanthera guangdongensis (assembly GCA_039583875.1). NCBI lineage: Eukaryota > Viridiplantae > Streptophyta > Magnoliopsida > Asparagales > Orchidaceae > Platanthera > Platanthera guangdongensis. The sequence goes on along the minus strand of CM077159.1, from coordinate 91,403,265 downwards.
TACTTCAGAGTCCCCGGTCAGGGGAGATGTTGTTCTTGTACTTATGAGTTGGATCTGAGGCGGTCAGCTCAGTTCTTCTTCGGGAAGAGAACAGGAAGCAATTCCCAGTTTACTACGCCAGCCATATTCTGAAAGATGCAGAAACAAGATATCCGATTTTGGAAAAGTTGGCCTTAGCGTTGGTAATGTTTGCTCATAGACTCCGTCCTTACTTCTAGGCGCACTCAATTCAAGTAGTCACTGATCAGCCTTTGAAAAGCGTGCTGTAGAAACCCGAGCATTCAGGCAGGTTGGCCAAATGGGCAATTGAATTAAGTGAGTTTGAGATTTCTTATGTGCCTAGGACGGCCATCAAAGCTCAGGTACTAGCAGATTTTCTGATTGATACAGCAGAGTCCAGTTCTGATCAAGTAGAAAGGTCTCCTTTGGCTTGGACCATCTATGTTGATGGTGCCTCAGGCAGAAATTCTTCTAGAGCAGGAGTGGTTCTGATCAACCCAAATGGCATCAAACTTGAGCAGGCAATCAAGTTCTATTTTCCATTTACCAATAACCAGACAGAGTATGAAGCCTTGTTAGCAAGCTTGAGGCTTGCAAGAGAGCTCAGAATTGATCATGTTCATATAAAGACTGATTCTCTGGTGAGACATCACAGGTTCTTGGTAACTTTGAGACCAGAGAGCCTGTATTAAAGAAATATTTTACTCTTGTGAAAGTTGAAGTTGGCAAATTCAAAAGTTTTAACATTGAGCACATCCCAAGATCAGAAATTGAAGAAGCAGACGTTCTTACAAAACATGGACTTCCATCAGGGGGAACAACTTCTAAACTCTTTCGCCCAGCAGTGGATGAAGAAGAGTTAATGCAGATTGATCAGCGTCCCTCCTGGATGGATCCATTCATTCTTTACCTATCAACAAGGAACTTTCATCATTCAATCAAAGATCAGAAAAAGTTCAAGATAAAAGCAGCTCACTATTACTTGGTGGCAGGTATCCTTTACAGAAAAACCTTTCTGTAGGCCATGGCAAGGTGTGTTTCAGAAGAAGAAGCTCCGACTATTTTACATGAAGTTCACTCTGGTGAGTGTGGAAGTCACTCAGGAGGAAGAACATTAGAAAGGAGAATCCTGCGGAAAGGTTACTTCTGTCCAACAATGAAGAAAGACTATGAGGATTATGCAAGGAAGTGTGCTCAATGCCAGAAGTTCGCTCCACTTCAGCATCAGTCAGCTCAGCAACTCAGATCAATTGCAACTCCATGGCCCTTTGCAGTTTGGGGAATGGACCTCCTTGGCCCTTTTCCCATAGCAAGTGGGCAACACCACTTTATCATTGTAATGATTGATTATTTTAGCAAGTGGATTGAAGTAAAGGCATTGGCAAAGACAACAACTCAGGTCGTGAAGAACTTCATTTGGGGGGAGATTATCTGTCGACATGGGATTCCAATGACAATCATCACCGACAACAGGCCATAGTTCAACAATGTTGAGATGGTTAATTTATACAAGCAGATCGGAACATAGACAGACCGGTGACCAGGTCACGCGAATAGGGCGAGAGGGACAGGAGGGCGATAAGCATGGCTAAGCGACTTGAGAGAGATAAGCTGCGCGAATGTTTTGAACATTGTGTTGTAAAATATTTTTCTTCTAGATGGTGGACAATCTGGTCGCTTGTGAACAATTGTTGTATGTTTATTATTCTGCGAACTATTTGTGATTTATGCGGACTGTATTTTATGATCACCATATATGTGCTTTGCTCCGAAATATCCAAGTACAGGACCTTAGTCGCACGGTATGGCGAACAGGTCTCCGGCTTGAAAGTATGATTTCAACATGCTCTTCCATGAAAATATCTAAGTGCAGGAACTTAGCCACGCGGTCTGGCGAACAGATCGCCGGCTTGACTGTGGTATTAGTCTGTATTTCTTGCAGGTAGAGGTCGTGCGGCTTGATGTCTAGCCGCGATTTGATGTTGTGTACTGTACCTTCCCAGGATTTCTATAAATAGAGACGATTTCGATGATTATTGCACAAGAAAAACAAGACGCGGGCTAAATCCAAGTCGATGCAGTCTGATAAGGCCAGCGAGGTCAGGACCGATGCGGCTTTTACATTTCACTCAACAAATCACAAGGAATGTCGGCTTACACAAGCCGAGCTAAATAACGTTATGGATAAGCACATGCAGGGTAGCCCGCTAGTCGCGCTGCTTTCGCTGCAGGACGAGAGAATCAACACCTCCAACGCCAACCAAATCGTCGTCCCCATTGATCATTTTGACTGCGGCTTCCACTTCCCGGTCATGATGGAATCCATGGCGATCTTCGACCACTATGTCATAGTTCCCAGACAACTGCCGCCGAACTCTATAGCCACCATTTACAGTTTCATATCATACCTAAGGTCGGAGAGAGTCTGAATCTCCATGAAGCTCTTCCGCGAGTGCTTCTCGTTGCGGTCTATCCAGGACTCCGGGACGAAGATATTCCGGGGGCACCTCTACTTTGGCTGCCGGGGATTGAAGGTCGTTAACCTGGCGAACAAAATCCCCAACTGGTCGGAGAGGTACTTCATCTTTGATGGAAATCTGGGGCTGTTGCCGGTCAACCCATAAATCCAGAATGAGGCCGCCTTCTGGAGCAGCGGGCTGGATGGCATTGAGAAGGAGATGCACAACTTCTTTAAAGGGGAGCATCTTGATGTGAACCATTACCTTCCGGTGCTACCGTCCTTAGAAGGAATCGAGGCGGAGGACTTTAAGTTCCAAACCGACCGAACTGATTTGTTACCCGGTGTCCTATGGACGGACTTCTCACTTTGTCTTAGCAGCTGCTGTGGCTGTCCCGATCAACAAGCCGCCGATGCCTGGAGGCTTGACTCTGACTCAAAGAGAGAAGCGTGCCAGGTGGTCCAAGTCGCAACGGGCTGAGGAAGAGGAGGAGTCAGCTTCCTCCGACGAGTTCATGCTGCATGGAATGGGCAGCGGCGTGAAGGATGTCCGTGGCAACCCGACCATGTTGTGGAGTCCGGACGGCGACACTGTGAAGATCTCCACCACCCTCCCCTACTGGGGGAGTTAAAACGTAAGCCGCCACACAACCGTTGTTGGCTCCGCTCTGTACGACAAGCACAACTTGAAGGCGCTGCGCAGAGTCCCTGAAGACGACCTGCCGCGGTTAGCCGCGCAGGTCGGTGCAAGGAGCTTTGTAACGAGCCACTACATGGGCCTTGCCTACAAGCAACTAATGAAAGACAAGAGCGGCCTGGAGCGGCAATTAGAAGTGAAAGAAGAAGAAATAAAACGACTGAAGTAGAAGGAATCGGTAAGTTATCACCTGATATTCGTGCGGTTACAATTATGAAACCATGCGATATAACCTTTTACTTATTTTGTAGGTGATGTACGACCCGGCCAACCCGACCTTCCAAGATAACGTCTTCCCATAGGTCATCCAGGGGATCGATGGAGTGCTTAACCGCCTCCGAGACCTTGGCGGCTTTGCGGCCGACTTCACCGACTTTACCTGCGCCGACATATATCCCACCTTGAAAAAGAAGGTGGCTGCTGTCTACCATGCGGTAAAATGTAAAGGCAAAGTTGTTGAAGATGAAGTCGAAGATAAGGAAGAAGACGAGGAAGGTGAAGAGGAGGAGTACGGCGAGAAAAGCCGGAGCGAGGGCGCTTCAACCGAGACCGGTGGACAAGCTTCAGAGATCACGTGGACTGATCCCGCGGCTTTTGGCTGCTCGGGCGGCTCAACAACTAGCAGTAGTGGCTACACTAAATCCCCAGTCAACATCGACGGGGTTGGAGATTCAAGTCCTCCTGCGACTAAAAACTCAAGCCGGGGGATTAGGGAAATTTTACTTTTAACTTGTATTTTGAATTTTTTGGAAACTGGCGGTATGATTTCGTAAACCGTGCGGTTTGATTTTTGTAACCCTTTATGAAATAGAAATGAAAGAAAACTTTACCTTTGGCGTGGCCTGTTTAACTTTTCATTTTTCTTACTTGCCTTAGTTCGCGCGGTCTCAATGTTACTTCGAATTTAATAGATAGTTAATATGTAAACCAGCTGAGGCCATACTACAACTTCAATGAAGTTATCCGCAAGGGAGAGAGAAATTCCTGAGGCTTATTTGCGAATACACATTGACAATAAGCCGCGCGGCTAAAGAACATTAACCTCCAAAAGCTTTAATGAAAAAATAGAATTATCTGCTGCGAAGAGAGAAATCCTTAAAGCTTATTTGAAAATAAACAATGACTAATAAGCTGCGCAGCTAAGAACTTTAGTCGCCAAAAGCATTAATAATGGAATATATGTTCGCGGCTAGGGCGAACTCTGATGTAGATCGCACTTTTGATGCAAGAGACTTAAGGATAGAGACAAATAATCTGCGACTTCTGAAATGATCATACAAGTCGGTAATCAAAGATACTTAAGCATGCTTAGTCGGCAACCAAGTCGCACATTGATTGGAGCGAAATACCATAATCCGGCGTATACAGGCCAAAGGTTAATTGATTGAAATAAGTCAGCCGAATTCTGAATATATCAATAATAAACCGGCAAATAGGCATATAGAAGCCGAATAATGTAAACTGGCATATGTAACCGTGCGGTCTGCAACTGAGAATTATAAATTAATTTTTCGATCTGAGAAAGATTGGTTACAGACTTAAGCGACCAAGCGGGCATGTGCGCACAAAGCCCATTACTTTCCATGTAGGGTCACGAAAATTGTAAACCACATCACCCAAGTAGGCTTGGCAGACTGATAAATCAAGCTCTGCGAACTCGCTGAAAAACATAATAAAGTCCAACTGAATTGAAAAGACACACCACTTAAGTGACCAAGCTGGCAGGTGCATATAACATTGCTTTCCTCACAGGGTCACAAAAGCTGTGAGATCAATCCGTTGAAAGCTGGCACCTTTTTCTGAATCTTCTACAAGAGTTGCAGATTTAGATGACCAAGCGGGCAAGTGCGTGTTGCATTGCTTTCCACGCAAGGTCACAAAAGCTGCCCACTCAATAAAAGGGGAAGGATTTACTACCCTCTTGCCTGGAGTACAACCCAAGTTGATCATTCAGGTAGGTGCGTGTGGCATTGCTTTCCTATGAGATCAACCCAGATGTGGGTCTCTTGCAGGCACTGCTTGAGGGTCCAAAGAGTATTCGAGGGTCACAAACTAAGATGATCCATGGGCAGGTGTGTATAGCATTGCTTTCCACAAGCTATCATCAAAGTTGTAATGATATACCTTAAATGACATGGTAGAGCTTAACACCCACCCTGTCCCTCCATGATGCAGAGGTGGGGTCAGGTACTAGACGAGATCTGAAATTCAGTATCCTGCCGCGTTAGAACCTGCAAGCTCCCACTATATGGTGCGAAATCTCCCCGCAACACGTGGTCTTTGTGGTGTTATGCTAATGACAATGGTTCTAGGGAGGTTTCGGCTGAACTCGGCGATGTCTCCTGCAGTCAGTTATCCCTATTTCTCGAGCTGTTAAGAAAATGGAACGCTTGAAAAAGTGTTAGTAAGAGGCTTTGAGATATGAGATTGAAACATATTCAATAAAGAAACATTAGGAAATGAGTTGGCAATAAAAACAAACTAACACATTTGCATTTATTCTCAAGATTGAAGATGAGGCCTTTTGGCCCTATTTATTCCAAGTCGGGGAGGATGTCCATGTAACAGCCCAAATTCGAGAAACGGGAAAATATTGGGTGACACGGCCTGGGACACGGGCGTGTCTCAGGGCGTGTCCTGCTTGGGTTGAGTGGTTGAGCACGTGGTCGACGAATTTCGGTCAACGAATTCATCGGTAGGTACACGCCCTATGACACGGGCGTGTCGGGGGGGGGGGGGGGGGGGTCATGACGCAGGGCGTGTCATCCCCTGGTCGACAATTTTCTCTCGAGTAGTTGAGGTCGACAAATACTCGAGAAAGAGGGTACACGGCCTGTGATACGGGCGTGTCACAGGGCGTGTCCCGTTCATACTCGAGTAGCTCTCGTGTAGGTCGAAATGTACTCGAGTAGGTGGAAAAGTACTCGAGTAAGGGGGGGGGGGGGGGGTGAATGTCATCCCTGTGACACGGGCATGTCCTTTCTGGGTACTCGAGTAGTTGGTTTTCTCTCGAGTAAGTCCTCTCGAGTAGGTCTGGAGTGGGTTACACGCCCCGTGTCACGGGAGTGACTAGGCTGACACGGGCATGACATGGTCATGTCACCTTGATAGGGATAAGTTTGGATAGGTCGGTTCATGTGCAGCTTAAGGTACACGACCTGGGACACGGGCGTGTTACAGGGCGTGTCAAGCCCGAAAAGTGATTTTTAGAGTTTTTCTAGCCATTGATTTTCCTTATCCTGGATCCATGGGCCAGGCTTCTTCCCTGTAGTTATATGGCATAGAACTGAGGATTATCTCCTCATTTTCATCTTCTTCTCCTTCTTCTCACTTTCCAAGAGAGAGAAAGAGAGAGAGGGAAAGGGAAGGAAAGGAGGAAGGAGGAAATCCGCTGCTGGAGGAGCTGCGGAGTGTGGATTGAAGATCCGAGTTCGGATTCGTGGAGGCAACGCTGAGACGGTGATTTCAATCCGGCTGATTCATGGCTCTGAAGCGATCTTCAAGGGTAACGATCTCCTTCTTGGACATCGAAGTCCTTGCTTTATGCATGTGCATGGAATCCTACACCAAGAGGTGGATCGCGGAAGTGATTCCTTAGTTGTGTCTGCATCTAGAGCCGGAAGCCCATCAGGATTTAGGGGAGTACGACATAAGCATGCTGTGTGAAGCCCATCTGGACGGGTAGTCTGTATTGGTGATGATCATGGGTAAACCGGAGAAGACTCCGTAGATTTGATGCTATGAGATATATACTTTGCTTTATGGGATGAATGAATGATATGTGATGTGCATATGGATATATGGAGGCTGTGAATACGCTCCTGGTTATGGTGAGAGATCAATGGGTCACATGCCTGGGAAGTGTGAGATAGCCCTGGGGTGTGGGTTGGTCTGTATTAGGATCGATGGGTGGCAATGTTTGGGCGGATGTGCGGAGGGCCCGACTTGCTGCACCGCAGTTGTGGTTGATCAGAACAAGGTTAGGGGTCGACGGGTGGTAATGCCAGGGAAGCCTCGATAGACCTAGCTGCCACACCACATGGTGTGGGTAGATCTGCTCTGGTTCTTTGTGTATACTACGAGGTAGTACCTCTGAGTAGTATGGACGGGATGTCGCCAATAGTGAGATTGGTGGACTAGGATTGAACCGCCCAACCAACAAGTGAAGAACCTCGATCAGCATTGTATGACTGGTATATCTGGTACACCAAGAAGGTGCCCTGAGTGTACGGATCATCTAATGGCTACCGACGTTTGTGATGTGATTGTGATTGGTAGAATTGCTAGATTGAAATGATTATGATATGGCAATGCATACAAGGAAGGAACCACTGCCCCAGGTAAGGTGTAGGGTCGTTACAAGTGGTCAGCTAAAGCTGACCGTTACTTTGTTTTCTGCTTTGGATTGGATGGCTAATTGCAGGTGTTGATGCTTGAATTGATTTGCTTGAGCGGAATGGAGGCTTGCTGCTAAAGGCCCTTGAAGGCCGTGCGAAGAAACGTGGTTGGATTTCATGTGTGGCCTGCCTGCGTGCCGATGTACGAAAATGTATTTGTGTAAAGAGAAACCTATAAGGCCTTAAGGCCAGTGTGTGTGAGTTGTATACATTCCTGGTTTGGATATATAAATGTGGAGTTTATATAGTAGTGTACATTCTTTTAGTTGATTTCATGGTATCTTAAAATGTTGCGCTAGAATGTATTGAGTTAGGATGTGAGTAGATTTTGATTTCCACAAGTAATTCTGCCGCTTGTCTGTGACATATGGCGTGGGGTCCCGGCCGGACCCACCGTTATATGCCACGTGACGAGTGGGGGCGTTACAAAGTGGTATTAGAGCGAGGTTTCAATCCTGGGAGGAGAGAACATAATTGAACTCACGAATGTCCACTAGGAATATATTTCAGGCACGTGAAGTGCGTGAGTTTGTAGGCAATGTATAATTACCGTTAGGAAATGGTTGATTAATGGTGTTTTGTACATTGCTAGGTGGTGAGGAGTGATGCTGGGCAGTCGGAGCACCAGATATCTGCTGAAAGTGCAACACCAGTTGAAGGGCCTATGCCTCCTTCGGCGGAGACCATACGGGTGGTGACGGAGACGGTGCTTGCAGTGCTACAAGCAAGGCTTGCAGGAGTACCAGTACAGACTTGTGTAAGGCAAGAGTGTGTTGCAGTTGTGGTGGAGGAGCAAGCAACGAATGAGGCATTAAAAAGCTTTATGGAGTTTCATCCACCTACGTTTGGTGGGGCGATATCCCCAACGTACGCGGAAGACTGGTTGGCTCAAGTAAAGAGGATCCTGACTGCAATCAGGACTGCAGAGGAGGAGAAAGTGACCTTAGCCACTTTTCTACTAGAAGGAGATGCGAGACTGTGGTGGGATGAGATGGAAATACATCACTTGGCAGGTCGAGGTTTAGCGGAGGTTTCAATCGAGGAATTCTCCAGATTGTTTCTCGCCAAGTATGTGTCGGTGTCGCAGCGGATTGCGATGGAGAACGAGTTTCAACACCTGGTACAAGGTGAGGCTGATATTGATACGTACCTGCATGAGTTTACCAGACTGGGGAGATAAGCAGAGTCTACCTTCGCGGAGTAAGCACAAAAGACGAATCGCTTTTATGAGGTACTGTGGGATGAGTTGAGGATGGTCCTCCCGAGTTTAGTGAACCAAGGCATCTAAGCGTTGGTTGATATGACCCATGCCTTGGAAAAAGATTTGAAACGGGTACAAGAGAAGAAGAGACTGGCAGTGGAGAAGCCAGAGTTTAAAGTGCCACAGTCGGAGCAGTCGAAGTTCCGAAGACAAGAGAAGAAAAGGTTTAGACCTGCTGAATCAACTCCATCGACTGTTTCTTCGGGGGCAACGTATAGGCAAGGACGTATTGATACATGTATCTGTTATAACTGCGGGCAACAAGGAGATATTGCTAAATTTTGTTGGAAGACTCCTACGGGAAGTGAGAAAAAGATAGGTGCGTCGTGTGAAGATAAGGGGAAAGCAGTGGCCGAATCATCTGCATCCCGGACGCAACCTCGATTGCATAATTTAGAAGTGCAAGTGCCGCAAAGCTCACTTGGTGAAATTCAGCCTCGAGTGTTTAATTTGGCTCTTACGCGAGAGATGCAAAATCAGGAGGCTGATCGAAAGTAAGGATAGTGACTTGTATCACTTGGATGATGTGCATATTAGATATGATGACTCGCTAGTAATGTGAATCCTGATAATGTGCCTACTTAGGATATTCTTGTACATAGAATGTTGTATCTGTTGTGTACATGTTGACATGTTGGTGCACACTTGGTGAAATTGAAGTGATCGATCGCTTGTGATATATATGCTGTTTGAGGGTATATAGAATGTTTATAGCTAGAGATCACTAACTAAACTGTGGATGAATGTGCACATGTGGCGGTTGGACTGTACAATGGTTGTTGTACCATATCAGTTTGATATCATATAGTTTGATTGCTATTTTCTGTGTAATTTCGTGGACGAAATTTCTTGAAGGAGGGGAGGGTTGTAACAACCCAAATTCGAGAAACGGGAAAATATTGGGTGACATGGCCTGGGAGACGGGCATCTCCCAGGGCGTGTCCTACTTGGGTTGAGTGATCAAGCGCGTGGTCGATGAATTTCAGTCGACGAATTCGTCGGGAGGTACACGCCCTGTGACACGGGTGTGTTGGGGGGGAGTGACCCAGGGCGTTTCCTCCCCTGGTCGACGATTTTATTTCGAGTAGTTGAGGTCGACGAATACTTGAGAAAGAGGGTACACGGCCTGTGATACGGGCATGTCACAGGGCGTGTCCCGCTCATACTCGAGTACCTCTCGTGTAGGTCGAAATGTACTCGAGTAGGTGGAAAAGTACTCAAGTAAGGGGGGGGGGGGGGGGGTGGCACGGGCATGTAATCCCTGTGACACGGGCGTGTCCTTTCTCGGTACTCGAGTAGTTGGTTTTCTCTCGAGTAAGTCCTCTCGAGTAGGTCTCGAGTGGGTTACACGCCTCGTGTCACATGCGTGACTAGGCTGCATGACAAGGGCCTGTCATCTTGATGTGGATAAGTTTGGATAGGTCGGTTCGTGTGCCGCTTAAGGTACACGCCCTGGGACACGGGCGTGTCACAGGGCGTGTCAAGCCCGAAAAGTGATTTTTAGAGTTTTTTTGGCCGTTGATTTTCCCTATCCTGGATCCACGGGCCAGGCTTCTTCCCTGTGGTTATATGGCCGAGAACTGAGGATTATCTCCTCATTTTCATCTTCTTCTCCTTCTTCTCACTTTCCAAGAGAGAGAAAGAGAGAGAGGGCAAGGGAAGGAAAGGAGGAAGGAGTAAATCCACTGCTGGAGGAGCTGCGGAGTGTGGATTGAAGATCCGAGTTCGGATTCGTGGAGGCAATGCTGAGAGGGTGATTTCCATCCGGCAGATTCATGGCTTCGAAGTGACCTTCAAGGGTAACGATCTCCTTCTTGGACATCGAAGTCATTGCTTTATGCATGTGCATGGAATACTCCACCAAGAGGTGGATCGCGGAAGTGATTCCTTGGTTGTGTCTGCATCTAGAGCCGGAAGCCCATCGGGATTTACGGGAGTACGACATAGGCATGCTGTGTGAAGCCCATCTGGATCGGTAGTTTGGATTAGTGATGATCATGGGTAAACTGGAGAAGACTCCGTGGATTTGATGATATGAGATATATACTTTGCTTTATGGGATGAATGAATGATATGTGATGTGCATATGGATGTATGGAGGCTGTGCATACGCTCCTGGTTGTTGTGAGAGATCAATGGGTCACACGCCTGGGAAGTGTGAAATAGCCCTGGGGTGTGGGTTGGTCTGTATTAGGATCGATGGGTGGCAATGTTTGGGCGGATGTGCGGAGGGCCCTACTTGCTGCACCACAGTTGTGGGTCGATCAGAACTAGGTGAGGCATCGATGGGTGGTAATGCCAGGGAAGCCTCGATAAACCTGGCTGCCACACCACATGGTGTGGGTCGATCTGCTCTGGTTGTTTGTGTATGCTGCGAGTTATTACCTCTGAGTGGTATGTACGGGATGTCACCAATAGTGAGATTGGTGGAGTAGGATTGAACTGCCCAACCAACAAGTGAAGAGCCTCGATCGACGGTGTATGACTGGTATATCCGGTACACCAAGAAGGTGCCCTGAGTGCACAGAGCGTCTAGTGGCTACCGACATTTTTGATGTGATTGTGATTGGTAGAATTGCTAGATTGAAATGATTATGATATGGCAATGCATGTAGGGAAGGAACCACTGCCCCGGGTAAGGGGTAGGGTCGTTATAAGTGGTCAGCTAAAGCTAACCATTACTTTTTTTCCTCTTTGGATTATATGGCTAATTGCAGGTGTTGATGCTTGAATTGGTTTGCTTAAGCGGAATGGAGGCTTGCTGCTAAAGGCCCTTGAAGGCCGTGCGAAGAAACGTGGTTGGATTTTGTATGGCCGGCTTGCGTGCTGGTGTATGAAAATGTATTTGTGTAAAGAGAAACCTGTAAGGCCTTAAGGCCAGTGTGTGTGAGTTGTATACATTCTGGTTTGGATATATAAATGTGGAGTTTATATAGTAGTGGACATTCTTTGAGTTGAGTTCATGGTACCTTAAAATGCTGCGCTAGAATGTATTGAGTTAGGATGCGAGTAGATTTTGATTTCCACAAGTAATTCCGTCGCTTGTCTATGACATATGGTGTGGGGCCCCGGCCGGACCCACCGTTATATGCCACGTGACGAGTGGGGGCGTTATAGTCCAACATGCCTTTGCCTTTTCAGGCTCCTGAGTGAGATGTAAAAATCCTTTGGACGGCATCACCAAATTTTCCCTGCTTCATCATTCTCTCAAATAGTTGTTTAAGATCTCTACAATCCTCTGTCAAATGACCCTTTCCTTTATGGTACTCACAGTATTGATCCGAGTCCCTGAAGTTTTGGTCTAGAGGCTGAAAGGATTCCTTGGAATTTGCTTTGTTCTTTATGACATAGTCTAAATTACCTCTTCCAGCACGAGCATACTGATTAGCAAGACTGATTTGCTCCTGATATGTTTTTTCCTTTCTGAGGGTGGCTTCGAACTTGAATGGTCCTTCCTTTAATCTATCAATTAGAGCAATTTTATATAATTCTGGATAGGCTCCCCCAACTTCAAGAACTTCCTTCTGAAATCGTCCGATGAAATGAGAGAGAGTCTCATTTTCACGTTGTTTGACTTGGAATAAAGCTGACATGTGCTTTTTACTTTTCACAGAAGCAGAAGTTTTTTATTGTCTTTATGTGTTTAGCAGGGTAAGAGACGAACTGGGGATCAGGTTTCACAGCCCGTAGGGGGGCTGCAGACTGCACAGGATAATAGGATGCATGGCGGTTTTGCGCGCAGACTTACGGATAGGCCAGCGGATAGGATTGCGCTCCACCTTGCGGACAAGCAAGCCGTTTAACATGCAGACTATCCACTGCTGGCGCCGAGTTGACATAGGAGATCAACACTGGTGCGTACTGTGCATCTAGACACTTAATAATAACTCCTAAGACTTCATAAACCGTTGCGAACTATAAACCGATGACCTGAGAAAATTTTTCAGTTTCTTGAGCTAATCGCACGACGGCTTCCCAAAGGGTATCCTTGCCGGTATGAAGGTCAGGTTAAGTAGTCTGACGGTCTGACATTCTGTCCGCAGGCTTCATATAACTGCTTGCTTTGAAGGTCGAGTGTTAACTATTAATGCACGAAAACGGAAAGGGAGTCGGGCACCACTAGCTAACGGTTCGAGCACCGGGGAATAGACAGGAAAAGGAAAACTGCAAGCAGCTATCTACTGAGCGGACGAGAGAAAGAGAACAGCAGAGCCGTGGACAATGATAACACCAGACTTCGCCCGTCGTGGCCTGAATGCCTCTCTTGTGACAAGCTTTCCTTAAATTAAAAGTGAAGCAGTTACAAGTAGAAAAAAGAGAAAACCGGGTAAGCCAGCCGGATAGCAAGCCGCAAAGCACTAGATTCGAGACTGTAGCTCTTAACAAGCGAGCTCCTAACAAGCGAGCTCCTGGATACGAGTCAGGGTGCTTTCGGGAGTGCATCCTCCCCCTATTTATAGGCTCGGGGGCCTGCCCAAATGACCAGGGTTAAGTTACCGATAGCCCGGGGTACAGGAGAATCAGGCAGAGGTGAGGGGAAGCAAATGAACAAAAAAGGAGAAAGGAGGGAAGCCGCACGGCCTGGCGGATTCCTCCTAACAAGCTGATGGTCTGGGTCCTGAACCATAACGTTGAGCGGGGATGGCCCTGACGACGGCCTGATATGGAGACCTCCCGGCTTCTCTGATAACCAGCCTATATGACGTGTGTGGCAGCTAAAAGGCACAGGCCGTACGGTCTCTGATGACCGACCGGCTTGACATGCGAGGCGGCTAGAAGAACCAGGCCGGCCGGTATTGAAAGCTTTGCGAACTGGTCGCGGATTCCGGGCTTAACACGTATTGGCATGACAGAACCAAGTAAAAAATGGAATCAATGCATACGATCAGTGGTGCACGACCAGTAGTTCTGCGCTAAGGAATTTACTGAGTGTGCATATGTAAAAACACACGATCAGTGGCCCTTAGGCATAAATGGCTCCAAAACACCCCAAAGCACCCACACAACCCCTGTACCTGCAGGAAAAACTAACCACTGATATTTGCAGACATTTCAGGCGATCACAATAAGAAGTACAATCAATAAAATAACAAAAATAGACAACCACGGGCCTATAAGTGCACTTCCTATGAAAATAAAAATAAGATGAAATATATATGATAACGAACTAAAAAAAAGTGCTAGTGAAAGAAAACTAGCCCAGATGAGTCTAAAAATCATTATATAAATAGGACTCATCAGTTAGCTTTTTATATAACTGCTTGTCATACTTCTATTCTCAATTGAACAACGTGTAAATGATCGTACTAGCCGACAGGATCGACATCTTGCATAGTCGACTAGGCCGTGCGTTAGTGTCATCGTAAGGCGGAGGTTCTGGGCATATGATTGGGTAACTCCTTTGTAAGGGGAGCGATCTTACAAATTGGTATCACTTGAACAAACGAACATATGAGAAAGAAGTCTACAACACTGGGTCACCCCTCTCAAGCATTAGTTTGCGAACAAACAATATAGTGGAAGCAATGGTGTGCCCATGTGTAAAATGTCATAAAAAATAGTCCATTTTAACAATGAGTTAGGCCAACCCAATAAGGACACCACTTTAGTTTGACTTACCAAGAGGATATCATGGCGTATCTTGGTCTAAAATCGACCTCGAATATAGATTTGTTAAGGTACAAAGATACCAAAATGTACTGCGGGGAGAATTTAACGCAAGAGTCACTGCTTAAGGCTTAAAGTCTGATATCCCTACTCTACCTATCGAGTGATATTATCACTTCTTACCCAAGCTGTTAGGGCCGCCTCAAGGAGAAATTGTGCTTATAATATATTAGTAGAATAGTAGGGTACTCTTAAACTTAACCCTCATACAGACGACTTGATTACATTGAGACAACAACCATGACAAATACCAATGGTCGAATAAGAATTCAAGTTTGAGAAGAGACCCATTTTGGTTGGGTCACATGTTGTCCTTGAGAAGATTGTCGTCACTAGTAACTTTAAGGACCTAAGATATACAACCTATCAAGAAGTCCCAAGGTGGAACTCCAAGTCTAAGATTGTAACCCTAAGGATTGAGGCATATATAGATATTAAAAATATTTAGCCAAAAATTTATGGGGGCTTATCCTTTTGTTTATTGGGTTAAATGTGTAATTACTTGGATTTCCCCAGACCCTGTTTATAAGACGTGTGTCGCAAACATAGTGATCTCGAAGAATGGATTTATTGAAATGTTGCTCAAGTAAAGATGTGGTTTTGTATAAGCATAATCAGTAAGATGATCAACCCTGTTGATGCAGAAAATGCGCGCTCAAATTCTGGAGATAAGCTTGTAATTGGCTGCTTTCATTCTGAATCTTCTCTTATCTTTCAAAGCCTGCGGCAATTCTCCTATCGAGAGATATGATTTGAATGATCCATCCAAGAGGGTCATTGTTTTATTTGCATCAATTCCCCTTCTTCTATAGAGGGGTAAAAAAGCTCTGAAGTTGTCTCTCCTGAGGGGAGGCCGAACTTTGCTAGCTCGTCTGCCTCTGCATGTCTACTCTTGAAACATAATCCATAGTGAACCTCTTAAACTTTCCAATCTCCGCCTTTACCAGAATTAAATATTTCTTCAGGGTAGGTTCTTTGGTTTCAAAATTTCCCAATACTTGGGATGCCATTACTAGCGTGTCGGTTTTAACATGTGCATAGTCTATTCCCAACTCTTTTGCAAACCGCAGGGCTGCTAAAAGTGCTTCATATTCTGCTTGGTTATTGGTGGTTGGGAAAGAGAACCTTATGGCCTGTTTTAATTTGACCCTGTTGGGGTTAATGAGGACTACTCCTGCTCCCGAGGAGTTTTTGCCTGAAGCATAATCTATGTAGATTGTCCATGCTAGCGGGGATTGATCTTATTTTTAGCATTAGACTCAGTTGTGTCTATTAAAAAATCTACTGATACTTATGCTTTGATAGCCGTTCGAGTACATATGAAATATCAAACTGTAACGCCCCGAAACTCAAAGGAGCAAAGGGGGATGTTTTGGGCCAATTTGAGTTCTGGCTGCAGGCACACGGCCTGGGACACGGGCGTGTCCCAGGGCGTGTCAAGCCTGTGTCGACACTAAGGCGCGAAGTCGACACTTTGGTCTCGACATTGTGTCGAGACTGGGCACACGGCCTGCGACACGGGCGTGTCGCAGGGCGTGTCGACCCGTGACGACACTTAGCCGTGAAGTCGACACAGTGCTTCGACGTTGTGTCGAGACATGGCACACGGCCTGCGACACGGGCGTGTCGCAGGGCGTGTCAACCCGTGTCGACACTCGTCCCGCGAAGTCGACACTTTGGTGTCAACAATGTGTCGAGACATGGCACACGGCCTGCGACACGGGCGTGTCGCAGGGCGTGTCGACCCGTGTCGACACTTCGCCGCGAAGTGTCGAGACCGTGTACACGGCCTGGAGCCCAGGCGTGTCAAGGTGACACGGGAAAGGACACGGGCGTGTCCGAGAACCCATGCAGTGCTCGGGTTGAAAACGGGGAAAAATCATGGGGTACACGGCCGGCTACACGGCCGTGTCAGGTGGAACACGGGCGTGTCAGCTCGAACACGGGCGTGTTCGATACCTGTGTGAGGTTCCAGGTGATTCGATTTTGATGGTGAATGAGGCACACGGCCCTGGACACGGGCGTGTGCCAGGCCGTGTTCGGTCCAGATTGGGCATTTCAGCCCCGAATCGAAGCCGTTCATTTCTTTGACTGAAGATCCAATGGCTGGGGGTTGTTCCTGAAGGGATATACCCGGGTTTTGACTTAGAAAACCCTCACTTTTTCCACTTATCCTCTTTCTAAATCCTTGGAGAAAGGAGAGCTAAGGCAAGAAGAAGAAGAGCTAGATCCGCCATTGGAGGAGCTTCGGAGCTCCGAATCGCAAGCCGACTCCGGATCCACGGAGGCAACACAAGTGCGGTGATTTCCATCCGATTACTTTTCAATGGCGCCAAAGAGGACCGCAAGGGTAACGATCCTCATCTTGAGCATGAGTCGCTCTCTTTCTTTGCATAGGAAGCCCGCTCTCGCGAGTTTGCGGAGAGTTGGAGGCGTTCCTTCGGGTAGATATGTGAAGTCCCCGTTGTTTAGAGTCCGTATGCGAGAACAGACATAGGCATTTTGGTTGAAGCCTACCCGGACATGTTAGTCCGGATCGGTGATGTTGCATTGCATAAGGCCGGAGAAGACTCCGTGCTATTGGGTGTTTTCGGGTTTTCTACGCGGTAGATTGCAGCAGGGAGCCTTGGGGACTAACCCAAAGGTGCACCCGGAAAACTGGGCGGATACGAGATCTTGCCAACTTGGTGGCCTGAGAGCCAACTTGAACATAACGGGGTTATGTGACTTGTGTTAGAATGGGACTCGATGAAAGTTTGACCCGCACATATGGCTTAAATTTTCGTTGCGATGTGAGCACGGGTTAGATGGAGCCGTACCCGCTCTATGTCGTTCGGGTTAGAGAGACCTAAAGTTACATGGCACTCGCCGTTGGCATAGAAGTGAGTCTTCGGCGGTCAATGGCTTAAATTGACGTGACCAAAGCCAGGAAGACGAATTGCTCATAGGAATGGCCGTCTAAGTGGCGGTGGTGAGTCCGGAATGTTAATGGCTTTAATTGACGTGACATCGACCGGTTCACCGAGAATGTGCCCTGAGTGCACGGGGCGTGTGGCCGTGCGAGCCAACGTCTGTGATGCAATGGCTATGGATATATACTTTGCTCGCTTATGCTAATGAAATGCAGGGAAGGAGCATCGCCGCCCCGAGTTGGGGGTAGGATCGTTATAATTTGGTCAGCATTGCTGACCGTTGCCTTGTTTTGCCACCGTGCGGTGGTTTGTTGCTTGCAGGTGCAGCTGGACCAAGCGGTCAATAGCGGGCTAAAGCCCTTTTTGCGAAGCCGGCCCTCGAAGGCCCGAATGGAAATGTTTATTGCTTTATTCATGTATGACCGGCCTGCGTGCCGTGGTTTGTAAATCATGTAACAGTCAAGTGAAACTTTTTGTAAGGCCTTAAGGCTTGTTTTGAGTATTTTGTAATAACATTCCTATTTTCGTATTAGTGGACATTCATGCTTGTTGCTGGGTTCTTGTTTTGCAACTCTTAAACTGCTTCCGCTAGAATGCTCTGTGTAGGACGTTGAGATTGGTTGGATGGTTTCCATAAGTAACCACCCGGTCTGTCTGTGGTATATGGCGTCAGGCCCCGGCCGGACCTACTGCTATATACTATGCGACGGATAGGGGGTGTTACAATTTAGTATCAGAGCCAGGTTTCGATCCTGGGACCTGTGGGTTATGGGCCTAAATTTGGTAACAGTAAAAAGAACCCATGAATGTCCACTTAGGAATGAAAATACTCGTGTTTGAGGAACCTGCGTGTTCCTATAATTGCTGTTTGCAATTTATTTGGTCGCTTAACGGTGTTTTTGTATCACTATAGGTGACCAGAAGTGGTGTTGGGCCGTCAGAATGCCGAGTTTCTGAGGCTAGTAGTGCACCGGATGTTGCTCCTGCAACACCTCTGTCGGCTGAAAATATACGATTGGTTGCTGAAGCGGTGTTGGCCGTGATCAATGCGCAGCCTGAAAGGCAAGCGCAGCAGCCCGCTCCTGTGATGGAGCAAGTACCTCTGCAAGAGGCTGAGCCGAGGAGGGTGGAGCAAGTGATTGTGGAACCAATAGTGCCAAGCAAGGCAACTGAGAGGCAGCTGAAGCATGTAATGAGCTTTAACCCTCCGCTATTCTCGGGGTTGGGAACCCCATCTCAGGCTGAAGACTGGCTCTCCAGGGTGAAGAGAGTCATGACAGCGACAGAGACGGAGGAGTGGCAGATGACCACCATCGCTACGTTCCTGCTGGACGGTGAAGCGAGGATGTGGTGGGAAGGTTTGGAGCTGCATCATCTGCGAGGTAGACAACTGATAGACGTTCCGATGGAAGAGTTCTCGGGATTGTTCTTGGCAAGATACCTCCCTTCTACTTAGAGGATTTCAATGGAGAATGAGTTCCTGAGGTTGGTACAGGGTGAGAGGAGCGTGGATGAATATCTCCACGAGTTTACGTGGTTGAGTCGTTATGCTAGCTCCACCATCATGGATGAGGAGCGCAAGACTAATCGTTTTTATGAAGGCCTGAGGGATGAGCTGAGATTATTACTGTCGGGGCCGATGACGCAGGGTTTCTTAACCTTGGTCAATACTGCCCGGTCCTTGGAGAAGGACATGAAGAGTGTGCAAGCGAAGAAAGGCTTGGTTGATAGAAAATCTGAGTTTAAAGTGCCGACTACTTCAAAGTCTGGCTATCGGAAGTCTTTCAAGAAGCATAGGACTTCGGGTCCAGCTCCTTCTGGCGCTTCTGGGGCGACTACGGGTCGGACCCCGGGTGCGTGTTTTACTTGCGGCAAGACGGGGCATTTCGCCCGTGATTGTTGGAGCGGACGTCCTAAGTCCGAGAGGAGGCCAGGAGCTACTTATGAGAGAAGGGTAAGGCGGTGGAGTCGACCGCATCCCACTACGCTCCGACCCAACCAAGGGTCTACAATCTTGGACAACAGGAGGCCATTAAACAAGCTGACGTGGTGACATGTACGGTTTAATTTATAGCAAGTCAATTCCTTTATATGCTTGTTATGCACATGTTACCTTACCACTACTTGTTTAGGATTTATGTTGATTTGTGAAAATCCGGCACGAGCACTCTTTGATACGGTAGCTTCACACTCCTTCTTGTCCGAAGGATTTATATTACGCATCGGAGTCCCTTCTTCGATGGCGAAGGACAAGTTGGATGTGTTGTTGCCCAATGGGTGTTAGATGCGAGCGGATAGGATCTGAATATGCGGCAGCGTAGGTGGATGGAGTTCCTGGGGGACTATACTTTTAAGATCCACTACGTGCCTGGCAAAGGGAATGCGGTTGCGGACGCGTTGAGTCGCCGAGCCCCAGCTCAAGCGAATTGGCTATCAGTGCATGATGAGCGGTTGGTGCAGGAGCTGGAGGCGTTGGAGATTGTTTGTGTGGACAGACAATCTAGTGCTGAAGCAGTGCTGAATTGGACTGAAGTCCAATATGACCTGGCTGATCGGATTCGGTAGGCTTTGGATATGGATGCTCATATGAAGCAGTTCATGATAGAGGCTCTGGATGGGTCAAATTCCCAATTCGTTGTGGAGAACGGATTGCTGTGGAAAGACGGTCGTTTGTGCGTCCCAAGTGTGGGCAATTTACGGGTGGAATTGTTGTACGAGGCACACCATACCAAGTACTCGATTCACCCGGGGAGCACGAAGATGTACCGCGATATGAAAAAGCTATTTTGGTGGCTGGGTTTGAAGAAGGATGTGGCGCTATACGTAGCGAAGTGCCAAACTTGCGCCTTGGTAAAGGCGGAGTGCCAAAAGCCGGGAGGATTTCTTAAGTCCTTGCCTATTCCGGAGTGGAAATTCGACGACATCTCTATGGACTTTGTGCATGGTTTGCCAAGGTCGCAGAAGGGGAACGACGCCATTTGGGTGGTGGTCGATCGATTAACGAAGGTGTCACATTTTATTCCGCATAGGAAGGATGATCCGGTGGAGAAGCTGGCGAAGCTTTATGTGGATAACATAGTGCGGCTTCATGGTGTGCCCCGCAGCATCGTGAGTGACCGAGATGGGCGGTTCACGTCCAATGATTGGAGGCTGGTGCAGCAAATGTTGGGAACAAAGCTGAAGTTTAGCACAGCCTTCCATCCGCAAACGGATGGGTAGACCGAGAGGGTCAATAGAACCATGGAAGACATGCTTCGCATGTGTGTCTTGGACTTTGGAAAGCGATGGGAGGACCACCTTTATTTGGTGGAGTTCGCATACAACAACAGCTACCAAGCAAGTATTCAGATGGCGCCTTTCGAGGCCCTATATGGTAGAAGATGTCGCACGCCGTTGTCTTGGTTAGAAACGGGCGAGTCAAAGTTGTATAAGCTATCGGAAGTGGAGGATGCTACTTCTTTGGTGAGGAAAATTCGGGAGAGGTTGCTTATCGCTCAGGACCGGCAAGCAAAGTACTATAATGCCAAGCACAGGAACGTGGAGTTCGCTGTGGGCGATTATGTATACTTGAAGATCAAGCCGTTCAAGGGTGTCTCGCGGGTGCGGCGATTGAAAAAGCTAAGCCAGAGGTACCTTGGACTGTTCGAGGTTCTGGAGCGAGTAGGAGAAGCGGCCTATCGGCTGAAGCTTTCAGTGGAGCTAAGTGGTTTACATGATGTATTCCATATTTCGGTGCTTCGGAAGGCGGTGCAAGAGCCTACGCAAGTGATCGCGGTCGATCAAGTGCCGGTGGATAGTGGGCTAACGACAAAAGTCAAGCCCGTGCGGATTGAGGACTCGGAGGTCAAGCGGCTACGCAATAAAGAGATCAGGATGGTCAAGGTCCGGTGGGACAATTGCGGTCGTGAGGAGCTCTCT
Source organism: Platanthera guangdongensis (assembly GCA_039583875.1). Classification (NCBI taxonomy): domain Eukaryota; kingdom Viridiplantae; phylum Streptophyta; class Magnoliopsida; order Asparagales; family Orchidaceae; genus Platanthera; species Platanthera guangdongensis. The sequence goes on along the minus strand of CM077159.1, from coordinate 91,381,955 downwards.
TGGGAGCGAGAGCAGACGATGCTTGACGAGTATCCGGAGTTGTTCCGCTCAGGTACAAATTTTGGTTTTGTACATGTTTTTCCCTTTATGTAATTTCGTGGACGAAATTCTTTTAAGAGGGGTAGAGTTGTAACGCCCCGAAACTCAAAGGCGCAAAGGGGGATGTTTTGGGCCAATTTGAGTTCTGGCTGCAGGCACACGGCCTGGGACACGGGCGTGTCCCAGGGCGTGTCAAGCCTGTGTCGACACTAAGGCGCGAAGTCGACACTTTGGTCTCGACATTGTGTCGAGACTGGGCACACGGCCTGCGACACGGGCGTGTCGCAGGGCGTGTCGACCCGTGTCGACACTTAGCCGTGAAGTCGACACAGTGCTTCGACATTGTGTCGAGACATGGCACACGGCCTGCGACACGGCCGTGTCGCAGGGCGTGTCAACCCGTGTCGACACTCGTCCCGCGAAGTCGACACTTTGGTGTCGACAATGTGTCGAGACATGGCACACGGCCTGCGACACGGGCGTGTCGCAGGGCATGTCGACCCGTGTCGACACTTCGCCGCGAAGTGTCGAGACCGTGTACACGGCCTGGAGCCCAGGCATGTCAAGGTGACACGGGAAAGGACACGGGCGTGTCCTAGAACCCGTGCAGTGCTCGGGTTCAAAACGGGGAAAAATCATGGGGTACACGGCCGGCTACACGGCCGTGTCAGGTGGAACACGGGCGTGTCAGCTCGAACACGGGCGTGCTCGATACCCGTGTGAGGTTCCAGGTGATTCGATTTTGACGGCGAATGAGGCACACGGCCCTGGACACGGGCGTGTGCCAGGCCGTGTTCGGTCCAGATTGGGCATTTCAGCCCCGAATCGAAGCCGTTCATTTCTTTGACTGAAGATCCAACGGCTGGGGGTTGTTCCTGAAGGGATATACCCGGGTTTTGACTTAGAAAACCCTCACTTTTTCCACTTATCCTCTTTCTAAATCCTTGGAGAAAGGAGAGCTAAGGCAAGAAGAAGAAGAGCTAGATCCGCCATTGGAGGAGCTTCGGAGCTCCGAATCGCAAGCCGACTCCGGATCCACGGAGGCAACGCAAGTGCGGTGATTTCCATCCGATTACTTTTCAATGGCGCCAAAGAGGACCGCAAGGGTAACGATCCTCATCTTGAGCATGAGTCGCTCTCTTTCTTTGCATAGGAAGCCCGCTCTCGCGAGTTTGCGGAGAGTTGGAGGCGTTCCTTCGGGTAGATATGTGAAGTCCCCGTTGTTTAGAGTCCGTATGCGAGAACGGACATAGGCATTTTGGTTGAAGCCTACCCGGACATGTTAGTCCGGATCGGTGATGTTGCATTGCATAAGGCCGGAGAAGACTCCGTGCTATTGGGTGTTTTCGGGTTTTCTACGCGGTAGATTGCAGCAGGGAGCCTTGGGGACTAACCCAAAGGTGCACCCGGAAAACTGGGCGGATACGAGATCTTGCCAACTTGGTGGCCTGAGAGCCAACTTGAACATAACGGGGTTATGTGACTTGTGTTAGAATGGGACTCGGTGAAAGTTTGACCCGCGCATATGGCTTAAATTGTCGTTGCGATGTGAGCACCGGTTAGATGGAGCCGTACCCGCTCTATGTCATTCGGGTTAGAGAGACCTAAAGTTACATGGCACTCGTCGTTGGCATAGAAGTGAGTCTTCAGCGGTCAATGGCTTAAATTGACGTGACCAATGCCAGGAAGACGAATTGCTCATAGGAATGGCCGTCTAAGTGGCGGTGGTGAGTCCGGAATGTTAATGGCTTTAATTGACGTGACATCGACCGGTTCACCGAGAATGTGCCCTGAGTGCACGGGGCGTGTGGCCGTGCGAGCCAACGTATGTGATGCAATGGCTATGGATATATACTTTGCTCGCTTATGCTAATGAAATACAGGGAAGGATCATCGCCGCCCCGAGTTGGGGGCGGGATCGTTTTAATTTGGTCAGCATTGCTGACCGTTGCCTTGTTTTGCCACCGTGCGGTGGTTTGTTGCTTGCAGGTGCAGCTGGACCAAGCGGTCAATAGCGGGCTAAAGCCCTTTTTGCGAAGCCGGCCCTCGAAGGCCCGAATGGAAATGTTTATTGCTTTATTCATGTATGACCGGCCTGCGTGCCGTGGTTTGTAAATCATGTAATAGTCAAGTGAAACTTTTTGTAAGGCCTTAAGGCTTGTTTTGAGTATTTTGTAATAACATTCCTATTTTCGTATTAGTGGACATTCATGCTTGTTGCTGGGTTCTTGTTTTGCAACTCTTAAACTGCTTCCGCTAGAATGCTCTGTGTAGGACGTTGAGATTGGTTGGATGGTTTCCATAAGTAACCACCCGGTCTGTCTGTGGTATATGGCGTCGGGCCCCGGCCGGACCTACTGCTATATACTATGCGACGGATAGGGGGTGTTACACAAACTCACTGAGTTAAACTGCCCATTTGGTTAGTCTTCCAGAGTGCTCCGGTTTTTCAAGGGTACTTTTTAATGGCTGATCTGTAATCACCCTGATTGAGTGCACTTGGATGTATGGTCAAAGCCTTCTGGCAGACATTACTAATGCTAGTGCGAGCTTCTCAAGGATTGGATACCTACTTTAAATATTCTTCAATATGTGGCTGACATAATATACTGGATATTGCCTTCTCCCTTCCTCTCTAACAAGGACTGAGCTTATTGCTTCCGAGCCCACTCCTAGATAGATGAATATCATTTCTCCAGTGCGAGGACTTTGAAGTAAAGGAGTGGAGGTGAGCTGCTTTTTGAGTTGCTTAAAAGCTTCTTCGCACTCTTTGGTCCATTCAAATTTGAACCCTCCACAAAAAGTCTTGAAGAACTAGGCACTCTTATCCCCTACTCTGGAAATAAATCTTCTAAGGCCTGCTAGCCTTCCCCCTAATTGTTGAACTTCTTTAGGGGAGCGAGGTGATGTCATGTTAAGGATTGCTTTAACCTTATCTAGGTTAGGGGCGAGCCCTTCGGGGGTAAGGAGATGACCGAGGAATTTTCCTTTATTTTCTCCAAAGATACATTTCAACGGAATTAACCTCATGTTATACCTTCGTAAAGTAGTGAATGTTTCTGTGAGGTCTTACAAATACAAAGCAAAGGTTTTACTTTTAATAAAGAGGTCATTGACATATACTTCAAGATTCTTTCCTTTTTGTTTTTTAAACACAAAGTACATCATGCGTTGATATGTAGCGCCTGCGTTTTTTAATCTGAAGGGCATTACTAGATAACAATAACAACCATTGTCTGTGATAAAAGACGTATGGGGGATGTCAGGCTTATGTATCCTAATCTGGTGATAACCAAAAAATACATCTAAAAAACTCATAAAAGGATATCCAACCGCAGAATCTACTAAAACATCTATTCGAGGCAGCGGATAGCAAAGAACCTACCCTGAAGAAATACTTAATGCTATGCGCATGTTAAAACCGACTCGCTATTAATGGCATCCCAAGTATTGGAAAATTTTGAGACCAAAGAACCAACCCTGAAGAAATACTTAATGTTGGTAAAGGTGGAGTTTAGAAAGTTTAAGAGGTTCACTATTGAGTATGTTTCAAGAGTATACAATGCAGAGGCAGGCGAGCTAGCAAAGTTCGTCCTCCCCTCGGGAGAGACAACTTCATAGCTTTTTTACCCCGCTACGAAAAAAGGGGAATTAATGCAAATAGAACAACGACCCTCTTGGATGTACTCATTCAAATCATATCTCTCGACAGGAGAATTGCCGCAGGCTTTGAAAGATAAGAGATGGTTCAGAATGAAAGCAGCCAATTACAAGCTTATCTCAGGAATTCTCTATAGAAAGACTTTCCTCTCTCCAATGGTGAGATGCGTATCTGAAGAAGAAGTTCTTGTGGTACTCCGAGAAATTCACTCTGGAGAGTGTGGCAGCCAATCAGGGGCCAGAACTTTGGAGAGAAGAATATTGCGGCAAGGATACTTCTGGCCCACAATGAGAAAAGATTCACCCCTTCTTTTGCAAAGCCGTCCACCCCTTATTTTGTAAAGCCACCACGGATAAATCTCTCGATAGCGATCTCAACAGTTTCTTTCGCAAAGGGGAGCATGGCGGACTGGAAACTATCATTTTCCAAGTCATAGGCGACCTGCGACAAACAAAGAATGCTGACTCGAGTCCAGAGGCCCATATAGTGAAAGCTGCGGACTCGGATCTCGAACATTGCGGTCTCGAATATGTCCTGATCACCCTTTTTCCTTGGTCCATTAGTAAACGGTTGCTTGTAGTTTCCTTCTCTCTTTTTCCCTTTTTACCGGAATTTAAGGGCGCATTTTCTGCATCAACAAACCCTTCCTAGAAGTTTGGAATATAAATAGAGGATTGCCTACTTATATACATTATAATCTTAGAACAAGGAAAACTGGCATGTGACGTTAGATATTTTCTCAGACTTGCGAATCAGATGATTACTTAACACAACTTAAAGAGAGATCATAATTTCATCGATGCATAATGACATACCATATTTAAAGAATGAAACAAGTTGTGTACAATCCAAAAGAATTCGAACAAATGGCTTTCCGATAAACTAAAATCAAAACAGTATCGACGACACAAAGGTTTTATGTATAATTAAAGAAGTGTGTTACCACAAGAAAGCACATTCCTAGATAGTCTAACACCTTTACCCAATTAATGTGACACACGATTAATGATTATATCGTCAGTTAAGGATTCGATTATTGAACTCAGATATATCGCATGAGAGAGCCAATGTGAATTCAGAATTCAGTACAAGTCAGAAGGATTATTGGAAATTTTGCATAGTTAGGGCTCTTAGGAAAGTGATCATGACTATCACATATAAAATGGGTAGAATTATGAGAAGTATAAATGATGATTGATTAATGATATCCGTGCCTACCTAACATACCCAGGTCATTATGTTGGAAACATACATATTGGGATAAGATAACGTCATGGAAATGTGAAGAAGTGAGGACAGGACTTAACTGTTATATGATTAGAGCCCATATAGTGAGAATTCAGAATATTTGAATAATTACGTCTATAACAATGGGAGTGTAACGACCCCAGAAAACTTAAGGTCAAGTGAAGAATCATACAAAAAATTAGAAGATGTATATTCTAAGTATGGTCTTTTGGATGTGGCTCAGATGATCTCAAGAATCAAAACAAAAGTATTTGATAATATAATAATCGCGATAAAAAAGATTCGGCATTTTGAGAGCAACTTATGATAATTAACCTGTTGTTATCCTTAGAATCAAACATTATAATAATTCAAAAAATTTGAAACACCAGCTTTGCGGGTAACAAACGCACTATCATGATTAGTGAACTTAGAAAATTTGATCATGAGTAGACAATGCAACCATATCCTACGCACAAAGGAACGAATAAATTCAACCTTGCATATATTGGATAGAGCGAATTATATTTTTTTGGGGTGTATGTAAGTGGTGATATCTCATGAACTTGGAGAAATGATAGTCTCTACCTTGTCATAATTTTTGGAGGTTAGATTGACGATTACTTATCGGTATTCCACACACAGTTGAGCTAATATCATGAGTATAATGGTTTTAGATGAGTATTCACTCATGCTTGCCTATTAAAGATAACTATATGAACATGTATATGAAAGTTACTATTAGCATACCTAAGTTGAACATCGATCAAATAAAAGATTAATTTGTTAATGCATGACATTGAAAATGTAACGACTCAGCAAATTGAAATTGGCTGGATGATAAGTTATTGCATACGCATAGGTATGACCCCTTGATTATGATACCATCAAGAACCAGGACACATATGTTGATAACATCATGATCACATTAGGAAAATTCATGACTATGAAGACATCAATTTTGGTTTGCAAAGGTGTATACGGTGAAATTACAAGAGACGTAATGAGTGTTTAATAAGATTCTCTTTATAATGAAATAGATTTGTTCCAGACCTCACCATTTTGAAAATATATGCTTAAAAATTTATGAATTAGGCTTTATGTGAAAAGTGATTGGGAATCGTTTTTTTTATGATCGCTTGATGTGCGCTTGAAGGGTGAACATTCTAAGAAATAGGTGTTGTTGTTAAAGTAGAGATGTAATAAGTCATGAATTTGGGAGTAAAAGAAGCAAAAATGATGATATTTTCATCAGATCATGATCTCAAAAGTTGGTTAACTGCTATACATAATAGTGTTGGTCTAATGTGTATGATAATTTTTGTGTGATTGTAAGATCACATTGATTGATAAATAATAATGTAGGTGGACAGGAATAGAAAAAATTTCTACATATAAGATTATTGATTTTTACATGCTTGGTTATCATTGGTCATAACGAACTCCAAATCCAATGTGTGATTAAGGTTTATTATAATGATAATATGTCAGAATACTTGGAAATATGTCCTCATAACTTTCATGGTGAGTATCCCAAAGTATGATGAAAATATATGTGGAAGGAGAATGTTACCTCTGATATCATTTTCTTATAACAACAACTCTGAGTCCTATGTGGTAGGAAGTGTCAGATGCCGTTATCGCGGGCCCGAGATGAGGACCCGCGAGCACTTTGATCGGATTATATTGAGGATACAGATGCACATATATGGATGATCAGGGATTAGATGCTGGAGGCACAGAGCAGACAAGCCAAGTATTATGTTGTGAGGCATCATGTTGGATCCCTAGTTGATTTGGGCTAGGTTCACAGACTTAGGATGTGACCCATCATGTATAGTCTGGGTCAAGTTTGTGTCTTAGAGTCTAGGACAGTCCTCTATCTCAACTTTAGATGGACCAGCCTTCTTCAAGACCATCAGGAACTCCAGATCTATCAGTTTTTCAGACTAAGTGAAATGAGTTCGACATTCATCGAACTCAGCTCGACGAAGAGAGCTCTGCGCTCTACGATCGCGAGACAATTCGCAGTGCTGAGCTCGACGAACTTTGTTCGTTGCTCGACGAACACCAGGTTCTACTTCAAGTTTTCTCAGGACTACTTCAGAATTTCTCTAAGTCCAGCTTCTTGCTTCGGTCGACGAATTATATTCTGAGCTCGACGAACTTGGACCTCAAGTTCACAGCTTCTCAGGTCGACGAATGCTAATCTGTACTCGACGATTTTTGTGCTCAGAGAATCTGTGTTGACACTTGGGGCTTGTGTTGACACCAGACGATTTGTGTCGACACCCAGGATTTTAGTCGACACCAGCTTGTGTCGACACCAGAGGATTTGTGTCGACACCTAGACCAATCTGTCGACACCAGAGGATTTGTGTCGACACCAAGATCAATCTGTCGACACCAAGTTGTGTCGACATAGTATTTCAGCAGATGCAGAGTATTTCGTTCAAGTCCAGAACTTTTCTCAGGTCGACGAAGTTTATTCTCAGCTCGACGAATTTGGTTCTCTGCTCAACGAATAATGTTTGTCTGATATTGAAGATCGTCTATTCAATGAATGAAGACTGTCAGCTTGACGAACTCAGCTCAGCTCGACGAACCCAGCTCAGCTTGACGAACTCAGCTTAGCTCGACGAATTCAAGACTCAGCTCGACGAATTCTGTTCTTCGGTCGACGATTCCAGACTAGGTCTTCTTCCGTTCCCGTCTCATCTCATGGCGCTGATTCCTGGACAATTAATGGCAGTTCTTCACAGTATACTACCGTTAGGATGCGCAGTTAATTCTGGATTATTACATGCCATTTTCCCATGGAAACAGTTGAGGAAATAATTAATTGCTGCTTCCTTTCCAGGCCGTCTGTCATTACTGCTCGACATTCAAAAATTCGAATGCTCTCTATGACAGACAGAGACATACAGAAACCAAAAATAATATACAACAAGTACAGAACACCAGACAACAACAAGAAGAGGATAGATAGTGATTCAGACAACACAAGAAAAAGAATTCATTCTTGGTCCAGAGAGAAATTGATCTAGAAGAAGAAGAAGAACATTACATCAATATCAAGAGTCTTCTTCATCTGCTTTTACTCAGGAGAACTTCAAAACAATACATTCATATCAGTTGCAAGAAGTTCCTGAAGACTTTCTCTGGACTTGGAATTCTAGGTCTTTGAAGACCTATCACCCTGAAGCAGTGCTCCAGTATTCTTCCTGAACCATTCTACATCTCAGGTGGAGCAAAGTTGCTAAACAACATTCCACAAGTCTTCTCATTTGACTTGAGAAAGAAAAGACCTCATCACCCTCACACTCTACCTTTGTACAGGGTTTTAATTCCCTTCAAAATTATTCTGGTTGCAAGTATCCCACCAAAAGACTTGAGGGTTTGGTTTTTGGGAACCTGATCAAAACCCCATTGGTGCCAGGACACCTGACCAACCCCTTCCTACAGTGGATTCCTACCAGGGTGGTAGAAGAGTGGACTACCCAGATTTGGGGAACCACTATAAAATTCTTGTGTCGTCTGGTTGCTTTCTTTTCCTTTTGTTTTCTGGCCTTGCTCTGTGAATGTGATGTGATTATTCTATTGCTATTTTTGTGTTTATTGTATTTGCTGCACACACACACATACACACACCTAAAATACAACAGCAGTTGTAAAAGTTTTAAAATCACCATATACTCTATTTACCCCCCCTCTAGAGTATATCAGATCTAGCTACACTTTCACATCAGAAGGAGGAGTTTCAAGTGGGAGATCGGGTGTTCTTGAAGATACGTCCAGTGCACGGTGTTTTGCGGTGAGGAGGCACAAGAAGCTTAGCACTCGATTTATTGCACCATACTTTATCCTGGAGCGAATCGGTCCTTTGGCTTTCCAGCTAGAGTTAGCTCCAGAGTAAGAGAACCTTCACGACATCTTCCACGTCTCCTCATTTTGGAGTGCATTACTTCGTCCAATGCATCATATCACCACTGCAGTAGGCCTAGTAGCACCAGAAAGATCAGTCCATTTGGAGCCGATTCAGATTGATGACACGACGATCAGAGCCCTGCGGAAGAAGAAGGTTCCCTTGGTCAAGGTGTTGCAGTCCAACCACAAATGGGAGGAGCACACCTAGGAGCCGATGGATCTGATGCGGGAACAATATTCGAGACTCTTCTCCTTCGGTATATCTTAAGTATTTTTGAAAAGTTTCTTATATTCTTATGCATAAAAAAACCGTAGACACGAACCTGAATTTCAGGGATGAAACTAAATTTTTATTTATTGGGATTTATTAGATTCCACTTCCTACTAGACCCCTTAACTTAGATTAGGTTATGGAATATGGTTGGGGGAAGGGATTAGTCTATGTTTGACCCTAGGTCCATAAGAGTAGGGTGGACTCACATGGGGCCGACTATAGTGTTCAAATCAACTTTATGTCAAACTAGCCCAAATTGAAACCATGGATACAAGTTGACCACACCATTATGTCCCAAACCGGAAAAGAAATCTTAGTGACCTAAAAGCCCCATCATAGGGTCACCCATTGACCGAATATGACAAAGTCAACCCTAACCCTAATTTGGTCAAAACCATACACATAGGCTCAATTAGCCCAAGTGGGGCATCACCAATGCCCATCCAAGGCTGGGTGGTGCCATAGGGTCCATGACCATCAAGTTGGACTAGTCCACTCACCATATTGACCAAGTCAACCCTAAAAGTCAACTTGGTCAACATATGGACTAAAGGAGAAAATAAGAATCCAAGCTCATTTCCAATGGGCTATGCCCATGAACCATCGTCCATGAAGATCCCAAGTGCCTAATTACATTCGCTACCCTCTGGTTTTGGAGGGTAGTGACATGCATGGGGGTATTTTGGGAAATTACATAAATGGAAGAGAGAGAAGAGGATGAAAAAGAGGAATGGAGTCCATATGGCTCTCCTTCTCTCTGCTCAAGCCCTCGTCTGAGCTACAACAGTCTTTCCAGCCCACTTCCAGCCAATTTCATGCCACTTGGAGCTCATGGTGAAGCATCCGAAGCATGGCCCACAACCCCATATTTAAAACTCCACAACCAGCCAACCGCACCCTCATTCGATCTCACCATCCGCTTTAGAAGGTCTTGAGGAGTGCAATTCGACTACTTGATCATGGAAAATGGTGGAGAAACAAGCTTTGGATCTAGATCACCGGAAAGTAGAATTTCCATGGCGCACCATGACCGAAGCCATCGCTAAGCATGACTAAGGGTCTGGTTCTCCTCCTCTCCCTCTATGCTAGCTTCCTAGATCATTTAAGAGAGATTGCAAGCTCAATTGATCTTGGATCCATGTGAGATGAGGGTGAAAATCGCAAGCTTTTGGGCTTGCTCGAGTTCATCGGAGATGTTGCTTCTGGCCACCATTTCACCTCCAATTGACGGACACCACCCCAACGGAGGTGGTGGTGGTGGTAGCCGGCCGGGGAGGTCGAAGGGTTGCTGGGCAATAAGGTTTGAAGTTGGTACAGGCAAGGTTAATTTGGATCATCGGCTGGAGGAGGAAGATGTACGGATCCCCTTGATTTTACGTGATATTAAACTATAGCATAGTTTTATTTAATGTATATTTCGTTCACAATTAATATTGCATGTTTCATGCTCAAATTCAGAAACTGTAACCGACATGAAAATTAAATAACTATGTCTTACATTTAATTTGACATCCTAAACGTCCAATTTAGAGTAATGTAGCTCCTTATAGGTCCATTCTCCTAGAACTGCTCCTAGGCTAGGGTAGAATTCAAAATGGATGCCCAGGTTTAAAACTAATTCCACATGCAGTGAAACTCATGTAATGCATGTGAGTACAATAGACTTGGACTATGTCCAAAAATCAGAATTTTTGGAGAATAAATTTCTATTGTTATTGTACAAATATGATTTATTATATAAATGGATTTTGGGTGATTCCCTATTCCAAATGGCCCCAAATTTTGGTGGCATGACTCTAAGGTCATCCAAAGGCCTTGGTAAAAATTTGGAGAAATTTTGACCTCTGCAATTTAGAGGATCCAACATGCATGGTGAAGGTAAAATAGTGAATGATGTGCAAATAGTAAAAATGAGAAAATGGGAATTTTGCCCATTTGGCCCAATGCATGTCCATGAAATTTTGGACAGAGGCTTATGGAGGTGGATTACTCCTTTCATGAGAAAATAAGAATTTTTGGAATCAAAAAACCCAAAAGTTAGAATTCTTTCAAAAATAGCACACTTAGGTGTTAAAATGAAAAATAGGGCTATTGACTAAGGGATAGTCCAAATTGTTGACCGAAGCCCTAATAGGTCATTTCACTGCACTGGAAAAATTTATGAGCATTTTTGAGAAATATTCCATGCATAATTAGTGTAATTACATTTTTACCCTTATGGGACTTTGATCAAAAACATGAGTAGTGGTTCCTGGAAAATTATGAGAAAATGTATATGCCCTTATTTCTGCAATATGAACACCTGTAAATTCTATTAAGATTTTTGGGTGTTTATTTATGATGAATACTATAATAGTGGCATCTTTTTAATTATCATAACATGTGAATATCTTAGGTCAAATCACTGACTAGGATTATGAAAATCTATTTTGACCATTATCTTATTAATATTAGTCAGTAGAAAATTTCCTTGAATTTTTACATGATTATTTTTAGTACTTTATTTGAAAAGGGAAGATAATGGTATTTTAATCATAAATGGAAAATAATGGTCAAATCAATATGGAAAATCTGGATTTTTTTGGTGAACAGACGTTTTTGACCTAGATGAACTTCAAATAATTTTTTTAGACCTAATGGCCCACTGGATTGAGTAGTTCATGTTCAAAGTGACCTAGGACAATTAAATAATTTAAATTATGGTCCATAATAATTAGAAGAATGATGGAATTCTGAATGATAATTATGATACACATGAAAACCCATGATAAACATTTGGCGGTCTTTGGCCCAAGGAATTGGAAGTCATTTCCCATGTGTTAGAATTAGGTCATGAGCTGTGTTTAGTAAAAGTGACGTGTAACATTAAGGGCACCCAGGGTAATGAGTTGTGGCTAAATCGAGAGTTATGTTGGGAAGTTTGAATCCCTGGTCGGGATCAAAAGTAGGTCACTATATAGTAATGAATGTTAGAGTTCAAGCCACAAAGATAACAATTATAACGGGGTTTGGCAAAAGATCGTCGTTTTTCCCAATAAGTACTTTAAATCATTAGGACTACTCAAGAGCAACAACGAGATTGAGGTAGTAATAATGGGTAGACACTAATAAAAGTAATTTTCCTTGAGAAAGGGAGCTTTGTGCTTCAGCCCATAGTTGTTCCTAGTGGTCTCAAGAGCCCTTCACCGGGCATGCCCTGGGCAGTCCAAGGATTAACTCTAAACTACTATGTATAACAAGAATTAGACATGAGTAGTCAAATAGGTTAAGTGTATGATGAGACAAACTCACCCGTATAGGGTTGGAGGGATTCATGATCGATTTAGTCCTTCGAGTTGGAGTCTCGGGTGTTAGATATAGGACGGGTTTAGTCCTATGAGCTGAAGGCTTGGGTGTTTGTTACAACATGGGTTTAGTATTGCGAGCTGGTGGCTTCGATGTTTGGATACAGGACAGGTTTAATCCTGCGAGTTGGAGGCACGAGTGGTTACTTCAGGACGGGTCTGTCTAACGAGCTGGAGGCTTGGGTTTTGAAATAACTTGCATGTGCATAGAACATATTATTGGTGAGTCATGCAGTACTGGGACAGTCATCACACCGACGATAGTACGGTGGCTCTAGCGAGGTGTGATGGTTTAAGGGGCATGTGGGTTATTTTACACTATAGTTTGGAGGAGCATCCCCAAAAACTGACACTCGACCAATATGACTGGTGAAGATGGCCAGCAAATTAGTACGCAGAGACTCTAGAGAGCACCTAGGACGTGTACAAAGGCATATGAAGGGTCTAGGCCTGGTAGTGTGTATACCTACCTAGGAAGTGGAGACGCTCACTCCACTACTACCGAAGCCACAATGGTGGTACCAGAGAATTCTGTTAACTCCAAAAATTGGGAACTAAAAGTCTGTGATCACAGTATCGTGTGTGTGAGTTGCACTTGTTTGAATCATAACCTGCATAACTCATCATAGCATGCATACATACTTAGGCATTTGCATTGCAGATCATTATCATATAAATTAATATGAGCTCTTTTATATAATTACTTATTTTTCTAAGACCTTAACTTATAAGTGTGTATGGGCATTCATATAATTTAATGTACTCCTGAGATGTTAGTGTAGCGGTAGATAGGTTATATTCTGCTCCTTCTTTACTTTACCCACTGCACTCCTTTTTAGTACTACTTACTTATTTTACATGTGCTATATAGAACTTCTAGTTCAATGGAATAACTGTTAGAAATATATCCATGATACAATAGATCCACCGTCACCAGCTTTCTTTTGTTTCTACTTTGTTGTTTTCCGCTTTCGTCCTTCCACTTGGTGCCTAGGATTCGCGGGGTGAGGCAAGGATAAAATGTCTTAGTCTTTATTACTAATAGTTTATTGTGACTGTATCATTTTACGAGCTTGAGGAGATGGAGCATGATACACGACCAGCAAGATGAGATTGCAGGATCTGAGGAACAGTTACCGCGCACTACTACTACTACTACCACTTTTTGGCATCAGGTGATGACGAGTGTTTCAATTACCTCTTCCACATAGGGTTATAGTGAGAGAGATTTGATTCTATTTGGCATGTACCAAGCATAAGCCCTTCTCTCATTTTTGTACTCATTATGGACTATTGTACTTTTCATCTATATATATTGTGATGTTATGGCTGTGACTTGTGGACTTGCTAGCTTTTATATAACTTCTTGTCATACTTCTATTCTCAATTGACCTGCAGGTAAATGATCGTACTAGTGGACAAGATCAGTGTCTTGCGGAGTCGACTATCCATGTGTTAATGTCACCGTAAGGTAACGATTCTAGGCATAAGATCAGGTAACTCCTTGTTAAGGGGAGAGATCTTACATCAGTAGTGGAAACTAAGGAAGAAGTGGCAGACATTTCCACCCGAATTTTAGGATAGAGCGCCCGTCCCTGCAGTTAACACAACATCCACCCCCGTAGTTCCAGCCTTATAAACAACCAAGAGGGCCATTCAGGCAAGTTTGTTTCCAATGTCATCAGCCGGGCCACATATGTCGTTATTGCCGCAGATAGGTGGGAATGCTCCCCCAATTTTTCCTCTGGCAGCTTAGCGAGGACGAGGGCAAGTACGTGGTCGAGGATGAGGAACACAAGGTAGGAACCCTAAACCTTCTCAAGAGCATATGTTTGCCTTAGATATGACTCGAGAAAGGAACACACATGATATCATTGTAGGTATCACGTACAAGTTGATATGTTTATAAGAATTCGTCCTTATTATGTCTAAGATTATGTTAATAATCTAGCTTTAAAATTATTAAAACTTAACCTTTAGGCATCGTAACAGTTAGTAGGAGACCTTCCCACACTCTATTTGATACTGGTGCCACCTATTCATTCGTCTCAATGGGCTTCATAATAGATCTAAATGGAGTGAAACATTTCACTGGAGTCACTTAGAGGGTACACCTACAAGACGGCTCTGAGATGACCTTGTCCTCCAAGTGTGACTTGGATATATATATATATTAGAGGGAAGATTTTTGAAACCCCTACCAAGGTATTGGGGATACCAGAATTTGATCTTATTCTGGGTATGACGTGGATGGATTGGCATCATGCAAGATTGATTATGGGGCAAAGCAGATCACTTTGAGATATTGAGATTCAAAGATACTTTTTCAATGGTATAAGTTTGCACCCCGAATAATGTTGTCTTCAATTCAGGAAGCTAAGGCCCATAAATAAGGGGATGAGTTGTACATGATATGTTTTGAGATTAATGAGATGGAGATTAACATTAAGGATGTACTAGTGCTGCGGGATTTTACTGAGGTTTTTCCTGAAGCTACCTGGATTTACCCTACCTAGGGAATTATTCTTCTAGATTAGGATAGTGTCGGGTGCTAATCCCATCTCTCGAACCCCTTACAGGATGGCTTCAAAGGAACTGTAGAGTTTTGGGTCCAGTTGCAAGAGTTAGTAGATTCAGGGTTTGTTCGTCCCAGTTTAGCACCCTGGGAGCCCCTGTTTTGTTTGTTTAGAAGAAGGATGGATCATTATAATTGTGCATAGACCTTCGAGAGCTCAACCGATTGACGGTGTAGAACACATATCCTTTTCCCTAGATTGATGAATTATTCGATCAGCTAGTGGTAGTGCACTGGTTCTCCAAACTTGATTTGTGCTCGGGATACTATCAGTTAAGGGTACAAGAAGAAAAAATTTAGAAGACATTATTTAGCTCGAGATATAGCATATGCGAGTTCACAGTGATATCATTTGGGCTCACAAATGCCCCTTCTGCAATCATAAGTCTGATGAATATGGTGTTTGAGCCTTATTTGGACACTTTCATCATCATATTTATTGATTACATTTTTGTTTACTAAAGAATAAAGGAGAAGCATGCTGAGCACTTGGTCTTAATTTTAAATAAACTAATGGAGCATAGTTTGTTTTCCGAGTTCAAAAACTGTGAGTTTATTTTTGTTTACTCAAGAATAAAGGAGAAGCATGCTGAGCACTTGGTCTTAGTTTTAAATAAACTAATGGAGCATAGTTTGTTTTCCGAGTTCAGAAAGTGGGAGTTTTGGCTCCAAGAAGTTTCCTTCTTGGGCCATATTATATGTGGTGATGGAATAGTAGTAGATCAGGCCAAGTTGCATTCCGTCATGGAATGGTCGCGTTTGAGGTCAGCGGTCGATGTGCGAAGTTTTCTTGGACTTGCTGGATACTATCACAAGTTTGTTGAAGGATTTTTGAAGAAACATTCTTCCCCTCACTGCGCTGACAAAGAAGGGTGTACCATATATATGGGCACCCAAGTGGGAGGCTGCTTTCTAACAGTTGAAGGACCGTCTCACCTCCAAGACAATCCTTTCCCTACCATCTGTGAAGGAAGGATTCCAGATTTATACTGATGCATCCTATTAGGGAATGGGGGCGGTGTTGATGAAACACAGACATGTGATTGCATATGATTCTTGACAGCATAAGAAGCATGAAGTGAATTTCCCAGTGCATGATTTGGAGTAAGCAGTAGTGATCTTCGCCTTGAAAATTTGGAGACACTATTTGTATGGCGTTCACTACGAGATATTTTATGATCATAAAAAGTTGGAGTATATCCACACCGAGAAAGATCAGAACTTGAAACAACGGCGATGGCTGGAATTTTTATGTTATTCTGAATTTACGTTAAACTATCACCCCAAGAAGGAGAACTCAGTGGTGGTTGCTCTAAGCCGGAAGGCATGCATGACGAGCACATAATAACAATTAATTTCTATGAAGTTGGCAAGAGTGCTTGAATAGATGGAGATTACGCTGGTGTCTAAGGCTTTTCCTGAGGCCCATACAGAGTATCTGGCCACCATGAGTATAGTTTATGACATTCGAGATCAAATTCGTGAAGTGCAAAGAAAAGGATGTTGCTTTGGCCCCTGCATTTCAAGAAAAGGTTGGAGGATCGGTGGAAGGATGTATGTTAAAGTAAGATCTCATTCATTTCCATGACAGACTTCATATTCCCATAGGTGGTGGGATTCGGGAAGACTTCCTAAGAGAGGCACATTGCACCAAGTATTCGATACATCCCAGAATTGCCAAAATGTACAATGACCTGCGGAGGACCATGTTTTGACCAGGAATGAAGAGGGATGTCATGTACTATGTTACACACTGCGAAGCTAGTCAGAAGGTAAAGGTGGAGTGCAAGATCCCGAATTGTTGCAGTCCTTACCTATTCCAGTGTGGAATTTTGAGGATATTTCCATGGATTTTGTTCACGGTCTTCCCCGATCTCGTTCATGAAATTATTTTGTTTGGGTGATTGTGGATCACTTAATAAAGTTTGGCAGGTTTATCCTAATGAGGAAGGAGTCACATGTTGTTGTGTTGGTGCATCTCATTGTGGAGCAGTTCATTTGATACCATGAGGTACCTAAGACAATAGTCTCAGACTGTGATGGTTGCTTAACATCTAAGGAATGGAAGACCGTTCAAGCATATTTGGGTTCTCTCCTTACCTTTATCATGGCTTTTCACCCTCGGACTGATTGTTGGAGCATGCATTCCACATCTCTTGGTTTTAGAATAATAAATACCGTGATGTATTTGATCTACTCTTTTGTGTGTTTATAATGTGTAGGTTGTATATGTTGAATGAGTAGACAAGTCCTCAGTCATAGGCATGATCCAAGGGTGTATAGACTTTAAAAAAAACAAAATGACGAGTTTTGTGTGTTGAACTTCAAACAGTCCTAACTTTTCAATACGGGAGGAGTTACGAAACTTGCCACCCCATTCCAGAATGAGATTGAAGTCATCTACACACTGGAAATGGTTCAGACGGTAAAAGTGAAAAGGGGATATAGCCACGCAATAGCCACTGTCGCCCGACGATAGCTCTATGATCGAATCATCCTGCGGAAACCTCAGAATCATGGGACATGTGGCAACTAGATAGGATATCGCTGATTGGCGACAACCAGTGTCACCAGGCGATATCGCTAATATATAAAAGTGATCTATTTTTCCATGGAAATTAAGGATTATAGAATTTGGAGTGTTCCTTCCCGTGCAATTGGTCCAGAGATCTCCAACATCCAGAAAGACTCCATCATCCCAAGATTGTTCAAGAGCGACGAAGCGACGACACGTACACGGTATTAGAAGCAATCTTGGCAAGGATTCGTCGTCATATTCAGTGCTACACTTAGAGGGAGTTCTTAATTCAAAAAATTATATTTTATCATTATATTCATTATAATTGTTAGGATAAAATCGCCTCCTTGTGTGTGGCGTCTAGGTCTGTGTGTGGCTTAGGAAGAAATCGCCGCCTTGTGTGTGGAATCTAGGTCCTTGTGTGGCTAGGATAAAATCGCTGCTTTATGAGTGACGTCCAAGTCCTTGTGTGGCTTAGGGAGAAATCGTTGCCTTGTGTGCAGCGTCTAGATCATGGTTAGATCTAGGGGAGGCTAGTAGCAAGATTTAGGGCGAGATATGCCTTAGCCTGCCGGTTCTTATAGAAGGACAAACAGAATCAAAAGTAGACTATATTTTTCATAGCCTTAATCTCTAGCTTCATAGAGATATATTGTATTCTATTTTATCACTTGTGAAATAAAAAAATTATCATTTCTGTTCTTATTTATTTCTAAGTGTTTAGTTTGTTTATGAAAAATTAGTTTTGAGTTCTTTACTTATTTCACCTAGTAACTTAAGATTAAAAAAAAATTATTGTCAACCCTTATTCACCGCCCCCCTCTAAGGGCGCCGTAAGATCCAACATTTGGTATTAGAGACAGGTTATTCCAAAAGGGCTTCACAACTGGGAATAATAGTGCTTCATGATCTCGCAATCACTAGAGGGAAAGAAATTTTATTTCATGAAAAATCTTTAGCACCACCATTAATTATTGTTGAAAACTATAAAGTATGGAAAATTTTAATGAAAATTTTTCTTAAATCTTTAGATGAAAAAGTTTGGAATATTACTATTGAAAAGCCCCCAAATATGTTAAATAAAAATGAAATGGTTTTATATGCTAAATCCTTATATAGTTTATTTTGTGCACTATACCAAAATATTTTTAAACAAATATATATGTTTTCTACTAGTTATGAAATTTGGAAATTTCTTGAAGAATCTTATGATTCTTTATCCACAAAAACAAAACAAGTACAAGACATGGAGAATATAAATGCTTGCATAGGGATTCAAGAAAGCTCTTCCTTTGATGAATCCATGGAGTGCACAACAAATGAATTGGAAGAAGTGAACACATCATGCGAAAGAGAAGATGAAAATTCATTTATGGAAGAGGACGATGAAGATGTCAAAGGAACTATATGTTAAAATCATGTCTTATCCAAAAGGGTTGCAAGAAAATATAATTCTTCTCTTTTTGTTTGAAATTCTATTTCTACATATCACATGCTTGAAATTGCTAAACGTAGAATTAAGAAATTAAAAATTATTAATAAAAAATTACGTTTAGAAAATACAAGTTTTAAAACAAACACTAAAGGGGAAACACACATTGATATATCAAATTCTATTTCATGCTCTATAGTTGAAAGTTCTACACTTTGTTATGATTGTAATGATCATAAAGAAAGATTCAAGGAATTTGAAAAAGAGCTTTTAATTTCAAAAGAGCATAATGAAAAATTGATAAACGAAAATAATGCTATAATGAATAAACTAGAATCATTAAAATTGTTTGTGAAACAATTTTCAAGTAATAAAAAATCCTTTATTTCTAGTTTATCTTCAAAATCATGTAAGACTTCTACTAGTAATTTAAATAAAAGTATTGATGAGTTGTAAATATACCTATTTTCATGTTAATTATTTAAGTACTTTTCGTTTTCTTTTGTTGTTTTAGGTTCAATTTCTTTAATAAAATGATCCTTTTATTGTGTATATTTTGCTAAATTAGTCTATTTTATTTTTCAAAAATTTTTAGAATTTTGCCAGAAAAATCATGTGTCACGCCCGTGTACTGTTGGTCACGCCCGTGACAAGGGCATGACACGTTAATTTCCCGTGAAATCAGCAAATTTGAAGAAAAATCATGTGACACGCCTGGACACACGCCTGTGTCCAAGGACACGCCCCGTGCCAGCCAGCTTGACATTTTGCGCTCGACGTTCGTTGGGCCGACAGGGACATGCCCGTGTTCAATGATTTGACACACCCGTGTCATTCCGGTCGACGATCACGACTCCAGCTCGATGAAATTACTCTCGACTATCGTCAACTCAACCCGACACACCCATGTCAAGATGTGACACGGGCGTGTACTCCTCTACCTGGCCCGACAAACCGCCGACAACGACTTTCGATGCAAACAACGCCCAGTTCAACCTCCCCATCACTCCCTTGTACTTTGGGTCACGCCCGTGACTAGGGGCGTGACTGCCACGTGGACCTCCCGAAGTCAACAACGCCGTCAAATCGCCGAATTCTGATAATAAATAAAGCCGACACGCCCGGCGTCACGCCCGTGACCGGGGGCGTGGCCGCCGCATTTTCTGCCGCAATATCAAATCACCGTAGACCACCGAAATCTGCTGATAAATAGTGCTGACACGCCCCCCCACCGACACGCCCGTGTCGAAGGGCGTGTACTTGGAAATATTTGCCTATAAAAGGGCAGCTGTTGTATGAGTTTAGGGTTCCAAATTTTTGAACCATTTTGTTGACAAGGGCTGCCGTTTGGAGCTTACTTAGTGCTATGTAAGGACTTTATTTCCCCCTCCCCCTTCTTAAGTTCGTTTGTTTAGGCACTTGTAATCAACTTATTTTGTAATAAAAATCGTTAGTTTTTTCCTCCTTACATGCTCTGAATTATCTCTGATGGCCTCCTATTCAAAAATCTTATGTATTTATGTTTTCATTTTCATATTGCGTGTGTGCGTGTATCAATTAAAATTGCAAAATTTATACTTTAAAATGAAAAACTGTTTGCCTAATTTTCATTTTTATCAAAATTTCTAGTCGTTACTATAGCCATTTTTTAATCAAAATTGGTTAGACTTAGGATTTCTATTTTCATTTTTTGCTACTTTTTAAACTCTTTTACAAATATATAAGAATGAATCAAGTATTATTTTAGTTTTTCAAGAACTTTGATTTTAGCAAATACATAAAAATATTTTTGCCCAAACAATTTTTATTTCAACTTTTCATGCATTTCTAGTAAAATCTAACGGTAAAAATGCAAACGTTTTAATTTTTCAAAGACTTGCTTTTCTCACCTTAATTTGAAAACTATTTGCTCAAATAATTTTTATTTTGCCTTTTTATGCATTTCTACGGCATTCTAGCGGTAGAAATACAGTTATATTAATTTTTCAACAACTTTGTTTTTCTTAATTTTTTCGCCTGCGTGCGTGCGTGTATGAGATACGTTTATTACTTTCTCCAATTATGCAGAGTGTGTGCGTGTGCGCATTTATTTCCGCCTACTCATTAAGAGTTAAATGACGTGTCTTTAATTTTTCACCTACTGATTTGAGTAGGATTTGCAAATGTGCATATTTACTTTCTGCAGTGTGAGTTTTTCATTTTCTGACGTGTGTGTGTGTGTGTGTGTGTGTGTTTTAATTTCAGCAAGTGTGTGTTTTTTTTTCCGCATACTCATTTGTGTTAACTGACTGGATTTTATTCAAGTAGGACTTGTTGTTTTTACTTTCGCCTACTCGCTAGGAGTTAAATGGTCAGACTTCATTTCCATCCTACTTGTTTGAGTAGGACATGTCATTTTCAGTTTTTATTTAACGCCTACTCATTTGAGTTAAATGGCAGGTTTTTATCTTCCGCCTACTCGTTAGGAGTTAAATGTCCGGATTTTATTTCCCTATAAATATTTGAGATGGACTTATAATTGCATTTATTTCCGCCCACTCGTTTGAGTAGGTCTTGCTTTCCTTTCAGTCCTACTTGTTTGAGTAGGACTTGTAAATTTTCAGCTTATATTTCCCGCCCACTCGTTTGAGTGGGATTTGCAATTTCAATTATGTAATTTTCGATTACTTGTAACTTAGTTTTATTTGTCTCTTTATTATGTGTTTGGATGAGTGCGAGTGTGTTTATTTATAGTAACTATTTTAATATTAGGTTGTCTTGCTTTTTCTTCTTATTTTCTTTATAATCCTTCAGCGAATAGTTTAGAATGCTCGTCTAACCTAACTCATAAGCTATCCCTATTCTGATAAGTGGCTAATCGCTTTTAGCCCTCGGTATTGAAGAGCATTGGGATTTAAAAAATGTTTTAAATAACTAAAGGTCTTATTTTTCTATTTAATTAAAAACTTAAGGTTTACCATGGGTTAACGATGCGTAGAACCACATATCGATGTGTGGACTCTATTTCCGCTATCCATACGCTAGCTAGCTGAGAGGCCGTGCGTATGGACTGATCACCCCTGGGTAAAGAGAGTTCTGCACTAACCCTCGAGAGAGGAGGAGCGCTAACTCTACCGGATTGGGTTCCCCACCCAATAGCGGGGTTCTTATCATACTGCGGGCATTAAGAGGAATCATTCGTCGGACGAGAGCCCGATCGAATAGTCTTAATGTCCAGGTGAGCAATATTCCTAGAGATAGGTGAGCTCATACTTTTGGAACCTCCATGGCCAAGTTTTCGCTTTAATTAAATTGAAACTGTAGATCTCTAGTTATTTAAATCTATTTTTAATCATAACGTAATTCGATATCGAGTGTTATCTCTTCATCGTCTTTAATATTACTCTGTTTTCGTCCTATTTTAGTTAAAATCAACAACTTACTATTTCGGTAAAATAATAGTTCTTTCGGAGCAGTAGGGATAATCAACCCGTTCCCAGGAAATTTATGATCTAGATATTCCCTCGAATATTCTGTATTACTTGCGATAGGTGCACTTGCCTACCTAAGCAAGCCCGCGACGATCGACTCATCGAACCAACCACCCACATAAGAGTCTGTTCGCGGGCTACATCAAGTTTTTGGCGCCGTTGCCGGGGACAATCTTTGAGTTGTTATTTCGAATCCGAAGTCTATTACTTTTCCCTTTATTTCTAAAAAACTAAAAAAAAACATTGGGGACAATGTTAGACTTAAGTATGAGGGTCTTTTCTCGCTTTATTTTTCGCACTTTTATTTTTTGCACTGTATTTCTATTTTCTGCACTTCAAAAATTAAAAAAACAATATATGAAAAAACTATATAACAATAAAACAAAACAAAAAATTTGAAAATGAAAATCCCAAAAACTTAAGGTCCTGTTTTTTTCCTTTCTTTTTAAAACAAAAATTCCAAAAAAATTATAAAACAAAAATTCCAAAAAAATTATAAAACAAAAATTCCAAAAATATTTAGTTTCATTTTGTAAAAATCTTTGTAAATATTTTTGTAAAAAATCTTCTCTCTCTCTCCCTTCCTTTTAACCAACATTCTTGTAAATAACGTCTCTTTTTCTCGCACTTTTTGCAAAACTTAAAAATATAAAAAAAGATAATAAGTTAAAAAAATTCAAAAAAATAAGAGGAAAACTAAACAAAAATTGAAATAAAAAAGATAATAGATCAAAAACAAAAAAATGATAAAAGCTCTAAAATTCCAAAAAAAAAATGTTTTGAAACTAATAAATCAAATATTCCATTTCTTGATCTTCTTGCTATCCAAAAATATTGTTTTGAGTTTATTTATATGTGGATTTTATTAATTCTTTGTTTGTTATTCATTTGTTAATTATTGATTGAATAATTTAAATATTCGAGGTTAAGTTTTAAAGAATTCATTATGTTTTGTTAAAAATAGCGAACTCGTTTTAGGCACTACTTCTAATTTTTCATTGATAGGAGCACATGTATTATGTTAGAAAATAACGACTATAGGATTCAATTATGTTTACTTTTAACTTTCTGAAAAATTGGAACGTACAATTTATTAAGGTTGCTCTCAAAATTTTTTTAATTACAAATCTAGTTTTCTTTTCTCCCCTTATCATACCTTACCTGACATGATAAAATTTTTATCCTTAAAAGATCCTATGTCAATGGGAATAAGATTTTATTCGGTAAACATAGGCACCCAATAATTTAAAAAGATTATATGCTACAGAGTAAGAGGATAAAATTCATTACACCTACACATATACATTGTGTTAATTTTATCATTATGAAGTTAAAAAAAGAAGATATTAGGAAAATAAGATCTCATTTTCCTAATAATCAAAAATAAAATAAAATTGAGGTTCGAGAAAAAATTACCTAACCTCAATTTCAAATCCTCTTCATAAACCAACATCTAGCCCCTTAGCCAATTTCACAATTCTAGAATTAATTCAAAAATGTTTTGAGAGCATAATTTGTAAATTGTATTATTTCCAGTAAAACTCCTATAAGCTAAAGTTCTTATAATTCCAAACTATTTTCATTAATCTAACAATTACAATTTTTGCTTTCTATTTGATTACATCAAGAAGTCTTTTGGCCAAAACTTTTGCGCTATTTAAATCATCTACATGATTTTAGGACTTAACTCTTACACCCCGTATATTTATTTAGATCTCTCTTATAATTAATTAAGCGGTAGCTAAACTTATAATTTTTTTCTATTCCTTATAAGTTCAACTCAAACTTTTGCTCTAGAATAGCAAAAGCCTAAGTATGAGGGTATTTGATGAGTTGTAAATATACCTATTTTCATGTTAATTATTTAAGTAGTTTTCATTTTCTTTTGTTGTTTTAGGTTCAATTTCTTTAATAAAATGCTCCTTTTATTGTATATATTTTGCTAACTTAGTTTATTTTATTTTTCAGAAATTTTCAGAATTTTGCCAGAAAAATCATGTGTCACGCACGTGTACTATTGGTCACGCCCGTAACAAGGGCGTGACATGTAAATTTCCCGTGAAATCAGCGAATTTGAAGAAATATCATGTGACATGCCTGGACACATGCCCGTGTCCAAGGACACGTCCTGTGTTCTAGGCCCATGCCAGCTAGCTCGACGTTTTGCGCTCGACGATCATCGGGCCGACAGGGACACGCCCGTGTTCAATGATTCAACATGCCCGTGTCATTTCGGTCGACGATCATGGCTCTAGCTCGATGAAATTACTCTTGACGATCGTCGACTCAACCAGACATGCCCGTGTCACGATGCGATACGGGCGTGTACTCCTCCACCTGGCCCGACAAACTGCCGCTGACGACTTTCGATGCAAACGACGCCCAGTTCAACCTCCCCGTCATGCCCGTGTACTTTGGGTCATGCCCGTGACTAGTGGCGTGACTGCCAAGTGGACCTCCCGAAGTCAACAACACCGTCAAATTGCCGAATTCTGACTATAAATAAAGCCGACACGCCCGGCGTCACGCCCGTGACCGGGAGCGTGACCGCCGTGTTTTCTGCCGCAATGTCATATCACAGTAGACCACCGAAATATGTTGATAAATAGTGCTGACACGCCCCCCCGACACGCAAGTGTCGCAGGGCGTGTACTTGGAAAGTTTTGCCTATAAAAGGGCAGCTGCTGTATGAGTTCAGGGTTTCAAATTTTTGAACCATTTTGTTACAAGGGCTGCCGTTTGGAGCTTGCTTAGTGCTATGTAAGGACTTTATTTCCCCCTCCCCCTTCTTAAGTTTATTTGTTTAGGCACTTGTAATCAACTTATTTGGTAATAAAAATCGTTACTTTTTCCTCCTTACATGCTCTGAATTATCTCTGATGGCCTCCTTTTCACCAATCTTATGTATTTATGTTTTCATTTTCATATTGCGTGTGTGCATGTATGAGTTAAATTTGCAAAATTTATACTTTATAATGAAAAACGGTTTGCCTAATTTTCATTTTTATCAAAATTTCTAGCCGTTACTATAGCCGTTTTTTTTATCAAAATTGGTTAGACTTAGGATTTCTATTTTAATTTTCTGCTACTTATTAAACTCTTTTACAAATATATAAGAATGAATCAAGCGTTATTTTAGTTTTTCAAGAACTTTGATTTTAGCAAATACATAAAAAGATTTTTGCTCAAACAATTTTATTTCAACTTTTTATGCATTTCTAGCAAAATCTTACGGTAAATATGCAAACGTTTTAGTTTTTCAAGAACTTGCTTTTCTCACCTTAATTTGAAAACTGTTTGCTCAAACAATTTTTATTTTGCCTTTTTATGCATTTCTATGGCATTCTAGCGGTAGAAATGCAGTTGTTTTAATTTTTCGATAACTTTGTTTTTCTTAATTTTTTCGCCTGCGTGCGTGCGTGTATGAGATAAGTTTAATGCTTTCTCCAATTATGTATAGTGTGTGCGTGTGCGCATTTATTTCCGCCTACTCGTTAAGAGTTAAATGACGTGTCTTTAATTTTTCACCTACTCATTTGAGTAGGATTTGCAAGTGTGCGTATTTACTTTCTACAGTGTGAGTATTTCATTTTCTGTCGTGTGTGTGTGTGTGTGTTTAAATTTCAGCAAGTGTGTGTGTTTTTATTTTCCGCCTACTCATTTGAGTTAAATGGCTGGATTTTATTAAAGTAGGACTTGTTGTTTTTACTTCCGCCTACTCGCTAGGAGTTAAATGGTCGGACTTCATTTCCCTCCTACTCGTTTGAGTAGGACATGCCATTTTCAGTTTTTATTTACCGCATACTCATTTGAGTTAAATGGCAGGTCTTTATCTTCCGCCTACTCGTTAGGAGTTAAATGGCCAGATTTTATTTCCCTGTAAATATTTGAGATGGACTTGTAATCACATTTATTTCTGCCTACTCTTTTGAGTAGGTCTTGCTTTCCTTTCAGTCCTACTCGTTTGAGTAGGACTTGCAAATTTTCAGCTTATATTTCCCACCCACTCATTTGAGTGGGATTTGCAATTTTAATTATACAATTTTCTCTTACTTGTAACTTAATTTTATTTCTGTCTCTTTATTATGTGTTTGGATGAGTGCGAGTGCGTTTATTTGTAGTAATTATTCTAATATTAGGTTATCTTGCTTTTTCTTCTTATTTTCTTTATAATCCTTCAGCAAATAGTTTAGAACGCTTGCCTAACCAAACTCATAAGCTATCCCCATTCCGATGAGTGGCTAATCGCTTTTAGCCCTCGGTATCGAAGAGCATTGGGATTTAAAAAATGTTTTAAATAACTAATGGTCATATTTTTCTATTTAATTAAAAACTTAAGGTTTACCCCGGGTTAACGATGCATAGAGCCACATATCGATGTGTGGGCTCTATTTCCGTTATCCATATGCTAGCTAGCTGAGAGGCCATGCGTATGGACTGATCACCCCTGGGTAAAGAGAGTTCTGCACTAACCCTTGAGAGAGGAGGCGCGCTAACTCTACCGGATTTTGTTCCCCACCCAATAGCGGGGTTCTTAGCATACTGCGGGCATTAAGAGGAATCCTTCGTCGGGCGAGAGCCCGGTCGAATAGTCTTAATGTCCAGGTGAGCGATATTCCTAGAGATAGGTGAGTTCATTCTTTTGGAACCTCCACGGCCAAGTTTCCGCTTTAATTAAATTGAAACTGTAGATCTCTAGTTATTTAAATCTATTTTTAATCCTAACGTAATTCGATACCGAGTGTTATCTCTTCATCGTCTTTAATATTACTCTGTTTTCGTCCTATTTTAGTTAAAATCAACTACTTGCTATTTCAGTAAAATAATAGTGCTTTCGGAGCAGTAGGGATAATCAACCCGTTCCCGGGAAATTTTCGATCTGGATATTCCCCCGAATATTCTGTATTACTTGCGTTAGGTGCACTTGCCTACCTAAGCAAGCCCACGGCGATCGACTCATCGAACCAACCACCCTCATAAGAGTCTATTCGCGGGCTACATCAAGTATGTATAAAAGGAATAGTGAAAATGAAAAGCAACTCAATTATAATTCGAAAAATAATTTCAAAACTCAAAAATCTTCAATTCATTATTTTTCAAACAACTATCATTATTTCTCACAAAATCAATTTTCTCTCACTTCTAAATTAAATGTTCACAAATTTTCTATTAGTAATACTTTTAAAAATCAATATAATTATAAGCAAAATTTTCATGACTATGGAAATTTAAAACATATTCAACCAAAGTATGAATGGAGAGCCAAAATTATAAATGAAATATTAACTCCACTTGAAATGGTTCATTCATCACTTTCTACCCAAAAGAACCATCACACTCGGTTCACTTTGGACACACTCAGTCACTAACCGCAAACCTCCTTTGGGTACAATCACTTGTGTGAAGTAGAAATCAATCTAATAGAAAATACTTAAAAAAACTACATCACGATGTGCTAAAATGAATGTATATTTTTTTCTTTGTGAAATTTGTTTTTTTGTTTTCGAGCAAACACGTATTTTGGTCACTTTATATAATTTGATATATAACTTTCACATATTAAGTCTAAATTTTCTAATAAATCAAATTGAATGAAATTGTATAATAAGTTATATTATTTTCAAATTTCAAATGACATGTCTATCTTATTTTCTAGCTTCATTACTTATCATATTCATTGCCTATTATTATCTTATATTTTCATTATAAATTAAGTACAAAATTTCTTATGTGATACTATTAAGTTTAATGAAATTATTCTAAAAAATGGATTTAAATGCACCATTAAGAGGACTTAAGTTAAAATATTAAATGTGCATATTATTACATAATGAACATTATCACATAATGAATATTATTATTCATGCTAGTTATTTCCTATTGTCATGAGTAAATTAATTAAAGTTGAAAAATTAAGATTAAATTCATAATAAATGTGTGGTTTAAAATCTACAATAACTTTAAATATCAAATAAACTCATAGTTTATGAAATCATTCTTAGGATTAAACGCATAGTATATCCATGATTATTTAATCATAGTGTGTCTCACATTAGCG
Organism: Platanthera guangdongensis; assembly: GCA_039583875.1. Lineage (NCBI taxonomy): Eukaryota > Viridiplantae > Streptophyta > Magnoliopsida > Asparagales > Orchidaceae > Platanthera > Platanthera guangdongensis. Next base: position 91,353,430 of record CM077159.1, on the reverse strand, counting down.
AGGGCATAGGATTGTGTGCATTAGAGACCTAACCTCTAAGTCATATCTTGTCCTTATCTGGGGATGGTTCCGAGGGGGCCTTGCGAGGCACTCGGGGGAAAAAGTGCTAGGTTGAGAGTTATCTTTTGTATGCATATGAGATTAACACCCCACCCTGCGGAATGTGTGCAAATTTTCATGTCCATCTGTCACTTAGTATGGGGCTATGGTGTAAACATATAATTAGGTTTTTTTTTAATTTATGACATACTACATCACTATCATTGCATGAACATTATTATAAAATCTATTTTTTTATGTCATGCATATTAATTTTTTATTTTATTTTAAAAAACAAAAATTATATAAACTGATTGTTATTCATTATCATTGTCAATGATGACTAATTATATCTATTAAAGATTAAATACAATGTTTAATTCAATTTTAAAGTTTCATACAACATTATTGTTTATGTCATGTCTTGATTATTATCTTGTTATGTGCAATGAAATTGACTGTAGAAAAGCATGTGTAGGATTATTTAGTAAGACTCTAAGTATGAGTAATGTCTTATGTTTGATAATGATTCTTTCACTCACTTATTTTGATATTATACAAGTGTTTTTAATCATATACTTGCATGGTTGTGTAGTGTAATAACATAATAATTAAAATGCATAAATAGATTACCTGCAGTACATTGAATTGTTTATTTCAATTCTTTGTTTTTCATGTACTTATTCATTATAGAAAAGTTATTTAAAAAATTTAAATGATATTGTTTACAAAATAAGTGAATTCGGAGTCCTTGGTCTCAAACATAAAAACATAGAATAAATGATAAGGAAAACTCCACCAAGCACTACTCACCCTTCTAATAAGTCTTAATAAGCATTGTGAGGTTCAGCACCTTGGAAAGGATTGTAAAGTGTCTTGTAACAAACAATAGTATTCACCACTTCTCTAAGTACACTAGATCACAAAAATAAAACAAAGTTAAAAAGAATAAATGTGATCCCCCAAGCAATACTTCTCTCCCTGATATCCTTTATGAGCATTGTGTGCGCGAAGCACCTTGGTACTTGTACTTTTTATGTATGCGAATTGAAATATTGTGGAAGTAATTTTACTTGTATATTTTAATATTGTATTATTTCATTATATATGCCATTTATTTTGATTAATACATTTGTATACTTTATCAAATCACTTTGGTACACTTTATTATCATATATAAAGCTTCTACTCATGAGAATTGGATCATAATGCATACCTACACAATTCTTTACAAACTTAAGTAAATGCATTAGATAACAAGACACGACCACTTTAAAGTTTTTGTTTACTTGAAATGCAAATTTTTATACATTGTAACTTTGTATCTTTTCTTGATATTTTCAAATCATGCTTGCAATTATATCTCAATCGAATAACATCTCTTAGAACTTTAACTCAAACATCAACTTTTAAGTTTTAAAACTCATTATCTTGTATATGCTCTTACTTTCTAAAAAGATGTTTATTTTTAAGAATGCTTATTATACTATTCGATGTGATTATTACTTGTACTTATTCATATTTGTTTTTCCAATAGGTGGTATCTTGAAATAAAAATGCTTACTCTATCATTTCATTTAGGATGCTTACTATTTTATACTCCACCATGCTTATTTCTAACAAGTGGTATTTAACAAGCTTTTTATGGCATCATTTTTTCCTTCTATACATAGAACAAACTAATTTTTGTTCCATACACTCACTTCTACCCTCCTTTGATACAATTAAAAGGGGGGAATAACTTGCATGAACTTAAAATTTTAGAGGGAGTACATTGAAAATTTCATAGGAAATATCTATGTAGGTGGAGTAATCATATAAGAAGCGCATATATTATTTTATTGCTCGATCATGATTAATCTTCCTAGTAAGTTATCCCTATCAATCTTAAAAGATATATATTCATCCCTACTCACTTTTGCTAATAACAAAAGGGGGAGAATAAACTGAGAAATCTAGATGAACTTTTATTTAGGGGGAGCAAAATATATAGGGAACACTTATGTAGTGGGAGCCTTCATATAAGAAGAGTATGCTTTGCTTTAAAGTTATCATGTCATAAACTTATTATTCATGCATATATTTTACCACACTAACCTGTAAACATAAATGTTCTTAAACTCACGAATTTCTCATTTAGGTATTTATTATTATCAAAACAGGGACATTGTTGGATCATGCATTCCGCATCTCTTGGTTTCAGAATAATAAATACCGTGATGTATTTGATCTACTCTTTTGTGTGTTTATAATGTATAGGTTGTACATGTTGAATGAGGAGATAAGTCCTCAGTCATGGGCATGATCCAAGGGTGTGTACACTTTATAAAAAAACAAAATGATGAGTTTTGTGTGATGAACTTCAAATAACCATAACTTTCAATCCGGGAGGAGTTATGTAACGTGCCACCACATTCCGGAATGAAATTGAAGTCATCTACACACTGGAAATGGTTCAGATGATAAAAGTGAAAAGGAGATATCGCCAGGCGATAACCACTGTGGCCCGACGATAGCTCCACAATCGAATCATCCCACAGAAACCTCAAAATCATAGGAAACGTGGAAGCCAGATAGGTTCCGCTGATTAGCGACAGCCAGTGTCGCCGGGCGATATCGCTAATATATAAAAGTGATTCATTTTTCCGTGGAAATTAAGGATTACAGAATTTGGAGTGTTCCTTCACATGTAATTGGTCCAAAGAGCTCTAACATCCAGAAAGACTCCATCACCCCAAGATGGTTCAAGAGAGATGAAGCGACGACATGTACACGGTATCAGAAGCAATCTTGTCAAGGATTTCTCATCATCTTCAGCGCTATATTTAGAGGGAGTTCTAAATTCTAAAGATTATATTTTATCATTATTTTCATTATAATTATTAGGAGAAAATCGCCGTCTTGTGTGTGTCGTCTAGGTCTGTGTGTGGCTTAGGTGGAAATTGCCGCCTTGTGCGTGGCGTCTAGGTCCTTGTGTGGCTTAGGAGAAAATCGCCGCCTTGTGAGTGGTATCCAAGTCCTTGTGTGGCTTAGGGAGAAATCATTGCCTTGTGTGCAGCATCTAAATCGTGGTTAGATTTAGGAGGAGGCTAGTAGCATGATCTAGGGAGAGATACACTTTAGTCTGCCGGTTCTTATAGAAGGACCGACAAAATCAAAAGTAGACTATATTTTTCATAGCCTTATTCTCTAGCTTCATAGAGATATATTGTATTCTGTTTGATCACTTATGTAATAAAAGATTATCATTTCTATTCTTATTTATTACTAAGTGTTTAGTTTGTCTATGGAAAATTAGTTTTGAGTTCTTTAATTATTTCACCTAGTAAATTAAGATTAGGAAAAAAATTTATTGTCAACTATTATTCACCCCCCTCCCCACCCTTCTAAGGGCGCCATAAGATCTAACACTGATAGCCAGTCTGAGAGAACAATAAAAATAATGGAGGATTTGTTGAGGCTATACGTTTTGGATAGGGAGAGTCATGGGAGAGACTTTTATCATTAGTGGAATTTCCATATAATAATAGCCACCAAGCAATCATAAGAATGGAACCTTACGAAGCACTCTATGGTAGGAGGTGCAGAACCCTTTATCGTGGGTTTAGGATGAGAATCTCGGGGCATTGGGAGTGGAGTGGATCGATGATACCGATGGTTTGATTTGATTGATTCGAGACCGCATGCCAGAGGCTCAGAGATGGCAGTCAAAGTATTATGATGTGTAGCATAAGATGGTGGAATTTCAAGTGGGTGATAAGGTATTTTTAAAGATTAGGCCAACGCATGGGGTATCACGTGTTTGTGGAAGGAAAAAGCTTAGCCCGCGGTACATGGGTCCCTACACTATTTTGGAGAAGATCAGTCCCTTAGCTTATAGGTTGGAGCTTCCCTAGGAGTTGGAGAACATACATGATTTCTTTCTTGTGAATTTCCTTAGGAAAACACTACTTCGGCCTAAGTAGCTTGTCACCACTACATCCGTCCCCATTGTTGCACCCAGAAATCGATAATCCTTCTCAAGGTTAACAGCTCGCTAGTTGCGGCCTGCTCCAGGTTCTCCTTGGAGTTTGCGACAATTGTAGGAGGTATTCTAAAGCAACAGGGGATGATCTGCACGATCAATTCCTTTAGTCCCCCAGGTTGCGCAGCTGGCGTCAACCCTACGGATTAACTCAACCGTCACGGGCTCGACAGATTCACTCTTCGGCTTGTCATCAGGGATTCCTCCCCCTCAAGTGGGCGGCCGCTCCTCAAGCCATAACACTCAAGTGGGCGGCCTGCTCCTCAGGCCACCACCGCCAAGATGGCGTCCTGCTCCCCAGGCCACCAGCTCTATTTGACCTAGAGGGCGGCCTGCTCCGCAGGACGCCAACTCTTCTTGACCAAGAGAGTGGCCTACTCCCCAGGCCGCCAGCTCTGCTTGACCAAGAGGGCGGCCTGATCCCCAGGCCGCCAGCTCTGCTTGACAAAGAGGGCGGCATGCTCCCCAGTCCATCAGCTCTACTTGACCATGAGGGAGGCCTGCTCCCCAGACCGCCAGATCTGCTTGACTAAGTGGGCAGCCTGCTCCCCAGGCCGCCAGCTCTACTTGACCAAGAGGGCAGCATGCTGCCCAGGCCGCCAGCTCTGCTTGACCAAGAGGGCGGCCTGCTCCCCAGGCCGCCACCTCTGCCTGCCAAGGGGGCGGCCTGCTCCTCAGGCCGCCTCCTCTGCTTGCCAAGGGGCGGCCTGCTCCTCAGGCCTCCTCCTCTGACTGCCAAGAGGGCGGCATGCTCCTCAGGCCACCTCCTCTGCCTGCCCAGGGGTGGCCTACTCCTCATGCCACCCTCCTCTGCTTGCCTCAGCTAGCAAGGGTCGGCCTGCTCCTCCGGCCGCCCCCCTCTGCTCTCCGAGTCCGCTCAAGCCTCCATGATGACGTCACAGGGCCCTACTTCCAGAAGATCTTTCTTGGGCCTATAAATAGCCCCTAATACCTCTCATTTGAGGGAGGATAAGGATGGGCAGGAGGAAAACTGTTGATCGTCAAGGTCTGCGGACTCAGTTTTCCAGTCCTCCTCTACTGATCATCAACCTCCTCTGCTGATCATCAACCTCCTCTGCTGATTATCAACCTCCTCTAGTGATCATCAAGCTTCTCCACTGATCATCATCCTTCTATGCTGATCATTAGCCTTCTCCACTGCTCTCAGCAAACCTCTCCGCTATCCCCGCAACCTTCTTCACTTAGCTTGTGAGAACGAACACTCCTCTGTTAACTGTTGGTGTCCGTGACTTCCATCCTCCTCTCTTCCTCCGTTTTCACGCATTAACAGTTAACACGCGACCTTCAGATCTGAATAGATGGTGAACATAGACAGTTAGCCATGACAGATCATCGTTCAGCCAAGAACCTTGCTCAATCAACTCCTAGTGATGATCCTCTTTGGGAGGCCCTGGAATAGACACGTCGTGAATCTGCTCAACAATTCCAAGCAATCAACCAAATTCTTGTTACAATCACCCAACAATTGCAGATACCATCTGCAGCAGCTCCTGTTCCTCCTGTCAATCGAACACCATCATCGGACAATCAACAAGCCTACCCTCCTCTTTGCACACCAACCTTTCCGCAAGGGCCTGCAGCCCCTTTGCGACCTCAGAATAATGAGTTTGCAGCTCGTCAAAACTTCTTTCGGGAAGCAACCCGCGATAGTCCAGCAAGATTTCTCAACTTTCAGGGAAGTCATCCTTGCCCATCATCTCCTGCTTTTGCTCCCCCTGCAGCTGCTTTTCCCTTCTATCCTTCTTCTGCAGCTGCAACTTATGCTCCCTTCTTTCCTTATGCTGTAGGGGAGCAAGATGAGCTGTCACCCTTTACAGAGAATGTTCGCCATGAACTGACCCCAACAAATTTCAGAGAGCCACGGTTACCAATCTACACTGGAGAGACTGATCCAGTAAAGCATCTTTAAGCTTTCGAATTAGCCGTAGCTCTCAAAACTCTTTCAGATACATTCAAATGCAAGCTCCTTGTAACAACCTTTGATGGACAAGTGAGGGATTGGTTCTATGGTCTTCGCCCACAGTCCATAACTTCCTTTAGTGATCTGCAAATGGAGTTCTTGCTCAGATTGTTTTTCTTCAACTAAGAGAAATGACAGTCCAGAAGCCCTCTTCGAGATCAAGAAACGTGAGAACGAGACTCGGTATCAGTTCGTTGATCGATTCCAGAAAGAAATCTTGTACATCGAGAGTGTTGGTGAAGAAATGTACCGAGGGGCTCTTATCCACGACCTTCGTGAAGGGCCGCTCAAGTTTGAAGCCAATGTCCGAGCACCAAGAACATACCAAGTGTTGATGCGCGTAAGCGGCACCGGGCAGCTAACATGGAGGGAATGTTCGATCTCACAAGCTGAGTGGAGAGGAAGAGGATGAAGGTTGCGGGGGAAGAGGAAGGAAGGAAGCTTCTGAGTGCTCGAGAGTGGAGCAAACGCTTTTCTAGGAGTTGCGGGGATAAAGGAGAGGGTGCTGAGAGCAGACGGGAAGGCTGATGAGAAAAGGAGGTTGATCAGGAGCTGTCGAGCAGACGGATACTTGGACGGTTGTGCTTGCAGGTTGATGCCGAGAGGAGGATGAGCTGAGCTGAGAAAAAGAGAGGGGGGCCACTAGCAGCGACAACAGCAGACTTCGCCCACCGCGGCTTAAATTCCACTCTTGCGACGAGTTTTCCTTTGATTAATAGCGAGAGTTACAACTTGCTAATACACCTTTTCAAGAAAGCAGTAAAGGGTAAAATAAGGAAGCTGGCGGCTAAGGAAGAAGTGCCAGAAAAGGCCGCGCGGACTGAAGAGCGTAGCTGGCAGGCCGCGCGGTTAAGGGAATCGGGAGACCGCGCGGACTGCAGAACCAGAGGCCGGCAGGCCGCGCTACTAAAGGCGCAAAGGGGGTGCGGACTGAGAAACGGAGTCCGCAGGGGGAGGGCTTACTGGCTGACTTCGAGCATGAGCACCTTGGCAACGATCAGACCCCCATCATGAGGGGCATGAGGGTCTATTTATAGGCCCGAGGAGGTAATGGCTTGAGGTGACGTTACCCCCGATGAGACGGTAACTTGAGTGAGATGGAGACGGAGTCCGCCAAGTCCGCAATAGGCCGCGTGAACTGGGGCTTGGTACTGAAGCCGGTGCTGCTGACGGCAAAATGGGAGACTTAGTGACGGACTGCGATGCGGGTTCGCGGAGTCCATCACTGCTGAGCTGGGACTGTCCGCCTACTGCTGGGGTGGCGGATGCTGGAGGACAAGTGGCGGACTGCAAGGAGAATCCGCTGAGTTCGCCGCTGCTGAACTGATCGAGATGTAAGGGGCGCGAGCAGGAGAGTGCCCGCGGAGTCCGTCGAGTCCGCATGAGGTTATGTGGACTGGGACTGTCTTCTGGAGGATCTGCTTTCCGACGGGCTGGAAGGAGTTCGCTACTGTTGACTGAGTCCGCCCCAAGGCCACAGACTGAGGAGGAGTTGACCCTGCTGCTGTCGAGAGGCTGGCACTGGGCAAGAAAATGCGGACTGCAAAGGGAGTCCGCCAAGTCCGTCGAGTGCGCTGCTGCTGCAATGTTGAGTCTGCTTTCGTTGGAGATGGAGCCTGACTATTGCTGTTGGGGTTCAGCGGTGAAGGCGGACTAGAAGTCTCGACCGCACTTCGAGTCTGCCGAGCTCGCGATGAACGGGACGTTGCTGCTGGTCTTGGCAGGTAGCCGGCTGGTAGCCAGGGGTAGGTAGGTAGTTGAGTCCGACAGAGAGAGTCCTGCGGAGACAACCTTGCGATTAAGCTGAAAAGGGGGGTGGCCTGCAAAGGCGGACTGCGGAAGCAGTCCGCGGCCGCTGCCGACCAAGGGAAGGCGCACGGCCTGGTCCGTTATACCGCTGAGACTGCGCAAGCCACGCATCCTGAGTGGATAGAGAATTCTGTCCGCCCTCCCTAGGGTATCACCGCCTCCAGGAGGAACCCAGGGCAGGCCGCGACGAGCGAGCTGGCTGCCTTGGGAAGGATCGCCGATTTCCAGGGTTAACATAATCCCCACACTTTTTTAACTTCCGAATAGAACTTCGAAAAAGTTGGAGACCCACGAAAATCGTGATCCACCCCAATGGAAAGAAAAGGGGGCAAGGAGAGATAGAACCTGAAGCCTCTCCTTAGGAGTTTGGTGCTGCATGTCTATTTTCCTGCAAGAGGAAAGTTAGGGTAGGCATGTATGGGTGGTACATCGCGTGCGTACCTGAGTTTGCCTTTACAAAATGAAGAAGATGTGTCTTCCACTAAGTTCTACAAAATGAAAGTGAGAGGAAAACATAGAAGCATAATAACTTGCATGTACCTAATGGAGGCTTGCAAGCACCTGTTATCCTCTGCAAAAAAAGAAGGATGAAGAGTATACAAGAATAAAAAATGAGCTGCAAGTACCTGGAAGGAACTTGCAAGTCTTTGCTGGTTTCTGCAAAAAGTGAGGTTTAGAAACAAATTCGGGAGTAGAGAAAGCTACAAATACCTGAAGACAACTTGCAGGTATCTGCTGGTCTCTGCAAAAGAAGAGTTAAAAGTAGGCATAGTATATGAAAGTAACTTGCATGTACCTGTGAAGAAACTCGCAAGTATCGGATAATCTCTACAAAATGAGAGTTAGGAACAAATATGATATATGTGAGTAGCTTGCAAGTACCTGGGAAGAAACTTGCAAGGGTCTACTAATCTCTGCAAGAAGAGAGTTAGGAGCAGGCAAAACATGAAAATAGCTTGAAGTACCTGTGAAGAAACTTGCAAGGATATGCTGTTTTCTGCAAAGTGAGAGTTAGAAGCAGACATTGTATACAAAAAATAAGCTGCAAGTACCCGGATATGACTTGCAGATGTCTGCTAACCACTGCAAAGAAAAGAGTGAGCAGCAGTCATAGAATAATGAATTAACCTGCAAGTATCTGGATGAGGCTTGCAGGTGTCTGCTAACCACTGCAAAGAAAAGAGTGAGCAGCAGACAATATACTAAAGAAGATGGCAAGTACCTGGGAGAGGACTTACAAGTGTTAACTGTTGATAAGATAAGGTCGATATGACCAATTAGTATTGGAAATGCCTGATACATCCTGGTAGAGCTTTGAGCAGGCAATGCATATAAGATGAGCATAAGCAAATGCTGGAAATCCTTTAGGTAGGTCGGATTAACCTGTTCACCTGTAAAAGAAGGCAGTTGACAAAAAAGAGAGATCTATACTTGGAGATGACCAAGAAAGACTGGATGCTGCCACAGGAGATCACTCGTGGGCCTTATGCATCACTTGTTTGAGAAAAATCATCCCGAGTATAGTCCTACTCAAAGCGGGCTGGCCGCGCATCCTCTTGGAGGGCATAAAGGAGAAAATCAAGGGAAATCCTGAGAAGGATCGCCGGAGGCACTGATCAAATGCTTCGGGTTACTACATCACTGATCAATGAGACTGGTTGTGTCAAGAGGCCTATAACTTGTCTGTGGATTGATCAGTGGAGTAGAGGACCCCGCGAAAGCATGGATTGGGAGAACTAGAGAATGCTCGGCCATCACAGTCGTGAGATGATCAAAGAGACAAGGCTACGCTTGGTCGCCATTGCTTGTCAAGCGAAGATCACCGTAACAGTGATGTATCCTAATAGAGCACATCAGAGCTAACACATGGGGCCTCCCTAGCATGCACTCTGTATTAGATGTCGGCTAGGATCCAAAGTCCAGTATTCCTCCGCCTGAGAATTGGATAGCCCCCACTACACACATATGCGAAATCTCCCCGCGATATGTGGTCTTTGTGGTCTTACGCCGGAATCCAATCCCAAGGGGGCCTATAGCAAGACTCGGCGACATCTCTTTGTCTCAGTGACCTCTTGGATAAGAGAGAATAGAGGAGGAAGCAATACAAGAAGGGAACTGTGTCAGTATGGGATCCCTGATAAAAGCTTTGTTGAAAAGCAAGAAAGAACACTAAGAAGTGTTTTGTAAAAAGAATGTTTGAAAAGGTAAGAGTAGAGATAACCCATCATGGTGGTGAGAGAATTTGGTGGACTATGAAGTCCATTGTTGGCTCAGAATAGCATTCCAAGAACACTCTCGTCATCGACATCGAAGCATTCGACAGTTTTGTTAACAACGAGGAGAGGGGGTTCTTCGACTAGGTTCACTCCTTTTGAGGAGCAAGGAACATCTGCAACTTATTTGCCCTTTGAGGTTGCTGGATCAGGGCGATCTTCTTTGGGAAGCAGGTCACGCATCTTACCCTGCCGGAGCATCCTTTGCACAAGCTGGCGAAGTGCTCGGCAGTTCTCAGTCAGGTGACCTGGCTCTTTGTGGAATTCGCAGTAATGATCTGAATCTCTAGACCTTTGATCGGCTGGTCGGTAAGGCTTTTTGTAGCTAGCCCTATCTTTCATGATCTGGCTTACTTCTTGCACGACTCCATCTAGTTCAGACTCATGCAAGTCATCATCTTGCTGATGACAGACTGCAGCTGTTTGAGAAGAAGCTAGTGGTAACAATGAATCTTGAGCATGATCACGACACAGGAAAGGGTATCGATGGCGCTGAAACCTTTTTCCTTTCCTCGAATGAGTTGGGAAATCATTGTGAGGAGACCTCGGAGGCTGTTTGTGAAAAGGATCTTTCTCTGATATGATCTTGGAGATGAAGCCTGGGTTGCTCTTTTAGCCTCGGATGTATGAGTTGGCCACGACAATAAACTCTTGGTATGTTCATGGTGCACGGACATTGGCTTCAAACTTAAGAGGCCCTTCACGGAGACCGTGGATAAGAGCCACTCGGTACATTTCTTGACTGACAATCTCGATGTCCAAAATTTCTCTTTGGAAACGATCAACGAACTGAGACCAAGTTTCATTGTTGCGCTGCTTGATCTCAAAGAGAGCTTCAGGACCGCCCTTTCTCTTGGTTGAGGTAGAGAATCTGAGAAAGAACTCCCTTCGCAGATCAGCAAAGGAAGTGATTGAGTGAGGGCGAAGACCATAGATCCAGTCCCTCACATGCCCATCAAAGGTTGTGACAAGAAGCTTGCACTTGGTTGCATCTGAAAGGGTTTTGAGAGCAACGACTGATTCGAAGGCTTGAGATGCTTCACTGGATCAGTCTCTCCGGTATAAATTGGTAATCGGGGTTCTCTGAAATTTTCTGGAGTTGGTTCATGACGAACATTATCTGCAAATGGCGAAGGCTCTTCCTGCTCTCCTACAACATACAGATAAAAAGGAGTATAAGCTGCAACTGTAAAAGGAGCAGGAGGCTAAAAGGGAAAAGCTGCTGCAGGATCGAAAGCAGGAGCTGCATGGTAAGGGTGACGTCCCTGAAAGTTGAGAAATCTAGCGGGGCTTCCCCGGGCTGCTTCCTGGAAGAAGTTTTGGCGAGCAACAAATTCTTCATCTTGAGGTCGTAGAGGAGCTGCAGGCCCTTGCGGGAAGGTTACTATGTAAGGAGGATAGACCGGCGGGCAAGCTAGAGGATAAGCTTGTTGGTGCTCCAAAGTTGGTGTTGGATTGATCGGAGCAGCTGGAGCAGCTGGAGCTATTGCTGGTTGAGAGTCTAATCGCTGCGTGATCATAGCGAGCATTTGGTTGATTGCTTGGAACTGCTGAGCATTCTCACGGCGCGATTGCTCAAAGGCCTCCCAGAGAGGATCATTTCTAGGACTTGGAGCAAAGTTCTCGGCTGGTTGACGATCTGCCATGGCTAACTATCGCTGTTCACTGTCTGTTCGGATCTGAGGCTGCGTGTTAACTGCTGATGCGCAAAAGCGGCACCGGGAAGCTAACACGGAGGGAATGTTCGATCTCACAAGCTGAGTGGAGAGGAATAGGATGAAGGTTGCGGGGGGAAGAGGAAGGAAGGAAGCTTCTGAGTGCTCGGGAGTGGAGCAAACGCTTGTCATGGAGTTGCGGGGATAAAGGAGAGGGTGATGAGAGCAGCCGGGAAGGCTGATGAGAAAAGGAGGTTGATTAGGAGCTGTCGAGCAGACGGATACTTGGACGGTTGTGCTTGCAGGTTGATGCCGAGAGGAGGATGAGCTGAGCTGAGAAAAAGAGAGGGGGCCGCTAGCAGCGGCAACAACAGACTTCGCCCGCCGTGGCTTAAATGCCACTCTTGCGACTGGCTTTTCTTTGATTAATAGCGAGAGTTACAACTTGCTAATACACCTTTTCAAGAAAGTAGTAAAGGGTACAAGAAGGAAGCTGGCGGCTAAGGAAGAAGTGCCAAAAGAGGCCGCGCGGACTGAAGAGCATAGCTGGCAGGCCGTGCGGTTAAGGGAATCGGGAGACCGTGCAGACTGCAAAACCAGAGGCCGGCAGGCCGCGCGACTAAAGGCGCGAAGGGGGGTGTGGACTGAGAAACGGAGTCCTCAGGAGGAGAGCTTGCTAGCAGTCTTCAAGCGTGAGTACCTTGGCGACGATCAGACCCCCTATTATGAGGGGCATGTGGGTCTATTTATAGGCTCGAGGAGATAACGGCTTGCGGTGATGTTACCCCCGGTGAGACGGTAACTTGAGCGAGATGGAGACGGAGTCCACCGAGTCCGCAATAGGCCGCGCGGACTGGGGTTTGGTACTGAAGCCGGTGCTGCTGACGGCAAAATGGGAGACTTACTGACAAACTGCGATGCGGGTTCGCGGAGTCCGTCACTACTAAGCTGGGACTGTCCGCCTACTGCTGTGGTGGCGGATGCTGGAGGCCAAGGGTCGGACTGCAAGGAGAATCCGCCGAGTCCGCCGCTGCTGAACTGAGTGAGCTGTAAGGGGAGCGAGCAGGAGAGTGCCCGCGGAGTCCGCCCAGTCCACACGAGGTTATGCAGACTGGGACTGTCTTCTGGAGGATCTACTATCCGGCGGGCTGGAAGGAGTCCGCTACTGTTGACTGAGTCCGCGCCAAGGCCGCGAACTGAGGAGGAATTGACCCTGCTGCTGTCGAGAGGCTAGATCTGGCTAAGAAATGGCAGACTGCAAAGAGAGTCCGCCAAGTCCACCGAGTGTGCGGCTGTTGCAAAGCTGAGTCTGCTTGCATTGGAGATGGAGCCTGGTTGTTGCTGTTGGGTTCAGCGGTGAAGGCGGACTGGATGTCTGGACCGCACTTCGAGTCCGTCGAGCTCGCGATAAACAGGACGTTGCTGCTGGTCTTGGTGGGTAGCCGGCTGACAGCCTGAGGTAGGTAGGTTATTGAGTCCGACAGAGAGAGTCCTGCGGAGACAACCTTGCGGTTAAGCCGAAAAGGGGGGAGGCCTGCAGATGCAGACTGCTGAAGCAGTCCACGACCGCTGCCAACCAAGGGAAGGCGCACTGCCTGGTCGGTTAGACCGCTGAGACCGCGCAAGCCGCGCGACCTGAGCGGACAGGGAATTCTGTCCGCCCTCCCTAGGGCATCATGGCCTCTAGGAGGAACCTGGGGCATGCCGCGACGAGCGAGCTGGCTGCCTTGGGAAGGATCGCCGATTTCCGGGGTTAACACCAAGAGTTGATTGTCTTAGACAAATCATACATTTGAGGTGAAAAGAGAAACCCCGGCTTCGTCTCTGGCTTTTAGCAGAGAAAGATCCTCCTATTCACAAGCAACCTCCGAGATCTCCTCGGAAAGACTTTCCACCCTACTCAAGGAAGGGAAAAACATTTCAGCGGCTTTGGCACTCCTTCCCGAATCAAGATTGTCCTCAAGATCAACTGCTACTACTACCAACTCCATCTTCAAAAATAGCAAGAGGTTGATCAACAACAAGATGATGACTTGCCAGAATAAGAACTAGAAGAGGCCATTCAAGAAGTGAGCAAGTTATAAGAGATAGGGCTAATTACAAAAGTCCTTATCGCCCAGCTGAGGAAAGATTTAAAGACTTAGATCCATATTGCGAATTCCACAAAGAGTCAGGCCACCTAACTGAGAACTATCGAGCACTCCGCCAACTACTTCAAAAGATGCAGTGGCAGTGTAAAATGCGTGACCTGCTTCCCATAGATGATTGCCCTGATCAAACAACCTCAAAGGGCAAAGAAGTTGCAGACATTCCTTGTTGCTCAAGAGGATTGAGCCTAGTCGAAGAACACCCTCTCCTTATTGTTAACAATACTGTTGAATGCTTCGATGCCGATGACGAGGGCATGCTTGGAAGACTATTCTATGTCGACAAAGGATTTCACAGTTCTTCAAAGTTTTTTCACAACCATGATGGGTTATCTCTACTTTTAATCTTTGAACATTTTAATCTCGAAACACTTCTAAGTGTTCCTTCATGCTTTTCAATAAAGTTTTCATCAGGGATCCTGTACAGACACATTTTCCTTTTTGGAGGGGTTCCTCCTCTATTTTCTCTTTGCCAAAGAGATCACTGAACCACTGATATATCGTCGAGTCTTGCTATAGGTCCCCTCAAGATTGGATTATGGCGTAAGGCCACAACGACCACATATCACGGGGAGTGTTCACATATGTATAGTGGGAGCTATCCAACTCTCATGCGGTGGAATACAGGACTTCGGATCCTGGCCGGTATCTAACACAGAGTGTGCACCCGGGAGGTCCCATGTGTTAGCTCTATTGTGCTTCGTTTACGATACGTCACAGTTACTATGATCTTTGCTTGGCAAGCAATGACGATCAAGCGTAGCCTTATATCTTCGATCATCTCACAATTGTGACAGTCGAATACTCTTTGGTACTCTCAATTCGTACTTTCACGGGGCCCACAACTTCGCTGATCCTTCCACGGACAAGCAATACTATAGTCCACTTGACGCAACTAGTCTCATTGATCAGCGATGTTGTAACCCGAGGCAAGAGAGCAGTGCATCTAGTGATCATTCTCAGGATTTTCTATGCTTTTTTCTTTTGTGCCCTTCTACAGGATGCACAGCCAGCCCGCTCTTGGTAGGATTATGCTCGGAAGTACCTCTCAAAGGCAAGTGATGCCTAAGGCCCATGAGGAACACCTGTGGCAGCATCCAGCCTTCCTTGGTCACTTCCGAGTATAGACCTTTTTTTATTAATCGCCGCTTTCACATGTTAACAGGTTAAACCCGACCTCTCAAATGGATTAACAAACATTCATTCTACTTATGTTCATCTTATATGCATTACTTGCACGATGCTTTATCAGATGACGACATACAAGCTCTTCATTACTCTTATCAAATATTAATGGCATCAATCATTGATCAATGAATCTGGTTCTCCTTGATTGACAAAGACATGCTATGAAAGTCTATTTCATATGATTTCTTTTTACTGATTTGGACTTCATAAAAGAGATATCATATCTAATTTGCATAATGACCCCTATCACGGTCTGATCTTTATTCGGTTAACAACAAATTTAGCAGGCATTTCTTTTGCTAACTAATTATATCTATCCAATCTCATCAATATTTGATACTCGCAAGTTCCCATTCAGGTACTTGCGGATTAACTCATATATTTCATATCTGCTGCTCACCCTTCTCTTTGTAGTGATTGACAGATATTCGCAAGCCTTATCCAGGTACTTGCAACTCACTTTCATACATCATATCTGCTTATAACTCTTCCCTTGCAGAGATCAATAGTTAGTGATGCAGTGACCCAGAGCCGACCCGCTCTGTCGACCAGGCCTCGCACCTGGACTAGCCAGAGGTCCACGTCTGGCAGTCCACTGCCGGGCCCACCAAGGCGTCACACCATGGTGTCCCTTTTATCAGGCCCGCGGAACGTACACCCCAACCCATCTCCGGGCCCAACCACAGGCGCACGGTAGGTTGTTGAGGCCAGGTCTCGATCCCTTGACCTCCTTGATAAAGAGCTTTCAGGAAAGCTCTCATCAACCAACTGATCCGCGGATCAGTTGGTTGATGAGAGCTTGCCTGAAAGCTCTTTATCAAGGAGGTCAGGGGATCACGGGCTCTGGGACACCAAGACGTCACACCATGGCATCCCTTTTATCAGGCCCGCGGGCCGTACACCCTAACCCATCTCCGTGCCCAACCACATGCGCACGGTAGGTTGTTGAGGCCAGGTTTCGATCCCCTGACCTCCTTGATAAAGAGCTTTCAGGCAAGCTCTCATCAACCAACTGATCTGCGGATCAGTTGGTTGATGAGAGCTTGCCTGAAAGATCTTTATCAAGGAGGTTAGGGGATCGAAACCTGGCCTCAAAAACCTACCGTGCGCCAGTGGTTGGGCCCGGAGATGGGTTGGGGTGTACGGCCCACGGGCCTGATAACAGGGACGCCATGGTGTGACACCTTGGTGGGCCCGACAGTGGGCTGCCAGACGTGGGCCTCTGGCTAGTCCAGGTGCGAGGCCTGGTCGACAGAGCGGGTGGGCTCTAGGTCACTGCATCATAAAAGTTCACTTTTATGATGATATTTGGGCATCGCACCCGCACACCACCCTGCCTGGCGTCACACCAGCCCAGGGGTCCACCATGGAGTCACACCATGGGGCCATTATCAGGACCGCAGTCCGTACACCCCAACCAGCTCTCCGGGCCCAACCACAGGCGCGCGGTAGGTTGTTGAGGCCAGGTTTCGATCCCCTGACCTCCTTGATAAAGAGCTTTCAGGAAAGATCTCATCAACCAACTGATCCGCAGCTCAGTTGGTTAATGAGAGCTTACCTGAAAGCACTTTATCAAGGAGGTCAGGGGATCGAAACCTGACCTCAACAACCTACCGCGTGCCTGTGGTTGGGCCCGGAGAGCTGGTTGGGGTGTACGTACTGCGGTCCTGATAATGGCCCCATAGTGTGACTCCATTGTGGAACCCTGGGCTGGTGTGACGCCAGACAGGGTGGCGTGCGGGTGTGATGCCCAAACGTCATCAGTTAGTACTTGTAAGCTCCTTCCAGGTACTTGCTGCTTACCCATATATATTATATCTGCTGCTCAATCTTCTCTTTGCAGTGAATGGCAGGTATTTGCAAGTCCCCTCCAGGTACTTGCATCTCTTTTATATATTGTATCTGTATATAACCTCTCCTTTACAGAGATTAGTAGAGGCTTGCAAGTTTTTTTCAGGTACTTTCAACTCATTCTTCTTTCTTGTATACCGCTTACTCTTCCGTTTTGCAGAGGATAACAGATGCTTGCAAGCCTCCATCAGGTACTTGCAAGGCATCATTCTCCTATGCTTTCCTCTCATCATTATTTTATAGAACTCGGTAGAAGACACGTCTTCTTCATTTTGCAAAGGCAAAATGAGGTACACTTGAGATGTACCCTCCATATTCGCCTACACTAACTTCTCCTTTGCAGGAAAATGATAGACATTTACATACTCCTAAGGAGAGACTTCAGGTTCTATCTCTCCTTACCCTACTCCTCTTTCTTTGGGGTGGATCGCGATTTTCGTGGGTATCCTACTTTTTCGAAGTTACCTTCAGAACTTAAAAAGTACGGGGATTATGTTGCACCCAGAAATCAGCGATCCTTCTCAAGTTAGCCATCTCGCTAGTTGTTGCCTGCTCCAGGTTCTCCCTAGAATTCACGATAAGTGTAAGAGGCAATTTAAAGTAACAAGGTATGATCTTAGCGATCAATTCCTTCAGTCCGCCAGGTCGCCCAGCTGGCGTCAACCCTACGGACCAACTCAACCGTCGCGGGCTCGGCGGATTAACTCTCCTACTCGCTATTAGGGATTCCTCCCCCTCAAGTGGGTGGCCTGCTCCTCAGGCCCCACCCTCAAGTGGGTGGCCTGCTCCTCAGGCTGTCCCCACCAAGAGGGCGGCCTTCTCCCCAGGCCTCCAGCTCTGCTTGACCAAGAGTGCAGCCTGCTCCCCAGGCTGCAAGCTCTGCTTGACCAAGAGGGCGGCCTGATCCCCTGGCCGCCAGCTCTACTTGACCAAGAGGCTGGCCTACTCCCCAAGCCGCCAGCACTGCTTGACCAAGAGGGCAGCCTGCTCCCTAGGCTGTCAGCTATGCTTGACTAAGAGGGTGGCCTGCTCCCCAGGCCGCCAGCTCTGCTTGACTAAGAGTGCGGCCTACTCCCCAGGCCGCCAGCTCTGCTTGACCAAGAGGGCAGCCTGCTCCCCAGGCCGCTAGCTCTACTAGACTAAGAGGGTGACCTGCTCCCCAGGCCACCACCTTTGCTTGCCTAGGGGCGTCCTGCTCCTCAGGCCGCCTCCTCTTCCATCCAAGTGGGCGGCTTGCTCCTCAGGCTGCCTCATCTGCCTTCCAAGGGGGTGGCTTGCTCCTCAGGCCGCATTCTCTGCCCACCAAGGGGGACGGCCTGCTCCTCAGGCCGCCTCCTCTGCCTACCAATGGGGAGGCCTACTCCTCAGGCCGCCTCCTCTGCCTGCCAAGGTGGCTTCCTACTCCTCAGGCTGCCTCCTCTGTCTGCCAAGGGGCGGCCTGCTCCTCAGGCCGCCTCCTCTGCCTGTCAAGGTGGCATCCTGCTTCTCAGGCTGCCTCCTCTACCTGCCAAGGGGGGCGGCCTGCTCCTCAGGCCGCCTCCTCTGCCTGCCAAGGGTGCGGCCCGCTCCTCAGGCCGCCTCCTCTGCCTGCCCAGGGTCATCCTGCTCCTCAGGCAGCCCTCCTCTTCTTGCCTCAGCCACCAATGGTTAGCCTGCTCCTCAGGCCGCCCCCTCTGCTCGCAATGTCCGCTCAAGCCTCCATGATGATGTCACTGGGCCCTACTTCTAGAAGATCTTCCTCGGGCCTATAAATAGCCCCTAATACCTCTCATTTGAGGGAGGACAACGATGGGCAGGAGGAAAACTGCTGATCATCAAGGTCTGCAGACTCAGTTTTCCAGTCCTCCACAGCTGATCATCAGGACTTGCGGACTCAGTTTCGCAGTCCGCCGCCGCTGCCAGCAAGCTGATCAAGTTCTATAGTCTGCTTGCAGCCTCTTTTGCTTAGCCTTTTCTTCCTTAGCCGCCAGCTTCCCCCTTTGTACCCTTTATTTCTTTCTCATGTAAAGGTGCAATAGCAGGCTATAATTGTGTTTCTTAATTAAAGGTAAAGCCCGTCACATGAGTGAAATTTAAGCCGCGGCATGCAAAGTCTGTTGTTGCCACTGCTAGCGGCCCCCTCTCTTCTTCTCAGCTCAACTCTCTCGGCGTCAACCTACAAGCACAACCATTAAAGTAACAGTCTGCTCGATATCCCCTGATCAACCTCCTCCGTTGATCATCAAGCTTCTTCGCTGATCATCAGCTTCTCTGCTGATCATCAACCTTCTCTGCTGATCATCAAGCTTCTCCGCTGATCATCAGCTTCTCTACTGATCATTAACCTCCTCCGCGATCATCAAGCTTCTCTGCTGATCATCAGCTTCTCTGTTGATCATCAACCTTCTCTGCTGATCATCAAGTTTCTCCGCTGATCATCAGCTTCTACGCTGATCATCAATCTTCTCCGCTGATCATCAAGCTTCTCTGCTGATCATCAACCTTCTCCGCTGATCATCAAGCTTCTCCACTGATCATCAAGCTTCTCCCCTGATCATCAAGCTTCTCTGGTGATCATAAAGCTTCTCCCCTGATCATCAAGCTTCTCCGCTGATCATCAAGCTTCTCCACTGATCATCAAGCTTCTCCACTGATCATCAAGAATCTCCGTGGATCATCAAGCTTCTCCGCTGATCATCAAGCTTCTCCGTGGATCATCAAGCTTCTCCACTGATCATCAAGCTTCTTCGCTGATCATCAAGCTTCTTCGCCGATCATCAAGCTTCTCCGCCGATCATCAAGCTTCTCCGATGATCATCAAGCTTCTCCGCTGATCATCAAGCTTGTCTGTTGATCATCAAGCATCTTCGCTGATCATCAAGCTTCTCCGCTGATCATTAAGCTTCTTCGTTGATCATCAAGCTTCTCTGCTGATCATCAAGCTTCTCCGCTGATCCTCAAGCTTCTCCATTTATCATCAAGCTTCTCCGCTGATCATCAAGCTTTTCTGCTGATCATCAAACTCTCCGCTATCTCCACAACCCTCTTCTTCACCTAGCTTGTAAGATCGAACAACCCGTTAACTAGGCGGTGCCGTTTTCGCGCATCAATACCCATGACATACAATAGATCTATTCAACTAGAACTTGTGCGGATAGTAGATTCTGAAGTACGAATGCTTAGGATAAAAAGTGTTCCACTAACGAATGTCTTGTGGTCTAACAAAAAAAATGAGGAGTACATGCCGGAGCCAATGGACCTTATGCAGCAACACTACCCGGAGTTTTTCCACCAAGGTAAATTTAAACGCATACCTTCTATATTTCGTACTTTGTTTTTCCATAGACCTAGCTCAATTCGGGGAGAAAAATATTTTGTTTTTTATAGGGTTTGTAACATCCCATTTTGAGCTAGAACACTCGTGTGTGCTGTTATGTCACTATGATGATATGAGATGGTAGATAGATAAAGTCTGGAGTGATGTAGTTGGGAAGACTTTTAAATTCATTGAGAGGCTTGGAGGGTATTTGTCAATATGACTCGAGAAATAGTCTAAAGGACTCGTGAAATCTTTGAGAGGACAAATGAATTCATCGAGTGGACACAACAAATTATTCGAGTGATGTCGAGTGGACATATAGAAACTGTCGGGATGATTTGTCGAAGGGACTCATGGAATCATTGAGAGGACATGTGAATTTGTCGAGTGGACTCGAGGAATTCTTTATGTGAAGTCGAGTGGACTTGCAAAATCTGTAGAAATGATTGGACGAAAGGACTTGACAATTCGTCGAGTGGACTCGACGAATTTATCGAGAGAACTCGTGAAATTCGCTCAGAGATTCTTCGAGTGGACTCGTGTTTTCATTGAGATAACTCGTGTAATGGACTTAATGCACTCGATGATTTGTAGAGTGATTCCAACGATTTGTTGAGTATATTAGAGGGATGGACTTTGTGTTTTCTGATTACCTAAGGCCTGACAGAAAAATACGGGTTGAACCTATATTTCTTTTTCAGAAACTTATTTTATATTATAAAGTGCGGTCCTATGGGAGAGTGACACATGGAATGGAGAATTGTAACCCAAAATCACCAGCCACTACTTTATAAGGATAATCGAACCCTAAAAAGGCTTCCTCATCAGCCAACTTTTCTCCTTTCTTAAAGAACGATGAACTGACTACGACACTGCCGGAATACCGAATACAACAATGCCGCCAAGGAGAAGGACCCGATCCATGGCCGGAAACTAATTGAGCTTCCTATCCTCTCCCTTGGTGCTAGATCTTTAGATAAAAAGTGTAGGAGAGACATCGACTCAGGAGAGATTGATTTGGGAGTTTAATGGAGATTTCCTTGGAAGGAACCATGCTAGAACTACTTTCTAGGGTGCCGATAGCCATATGAAAATCTTCAGTCATCTCATCTCTTAATTACAAAGATGGCGGACTTGATTTCATGAAGATCCATGGTCCAATGAGGGAGATTGGGGAAGAGAGAAGTTGGATATGCTTTGTGTGATGGGTGGAGGAAGGAGATGAACTGATGTTGTTCGTCCATCTTTATGATGTGCGCAAAAGTGTTATTCAAAAATCTATTTTTTGTGCCTAGTAGACTTTAAGGCCAATTTTAGGTATGATCTGGTCTGATTCACGTCTTGTGCTAAACACAAAAGTTGTAGCCCTCAGAAAGAACTTTCCAATGGATAGTTGCACAATTTCTAAGGAGATATGTAGCTCCCTAGAAGTGCATTTGAATTTGCTATATTGAAATTATGTTGCACAGATTTTTATAATTCTCTATTAATACTATTTATCGGATGCCTAAGAATTGTGGGACGTGCAATTGATGATTTTTGATAACTCTATTGAGTTTCTTATTATTTGGAGTAAACATGTTGAGGTTTTGGCAAATCACTTCTTATAATTAACATGTATGAATAATGGTATTGGAACCTGATTGGGGTTAAAGATTTGTGAACATGATTGAAATGCCAGATCTAAGCTATAATGGAATACATGCCGATTGATATAATGAATGTAAAGATAAATAAAATTTTGGGATTTTACTTAGGATCAATATTGTTTCATTAAGCTTAATCTAATGTTAATAATGATAGATACAAATGTTGAGGCATTCTATGTTGAGGTAAAAAAGGGACTATGGGTGATGACCTTGCATGCTTAAGGGCTCTGGTAAGACGTATTATGAAGAGACTCGGTAAGAGCGCATGGGTGTTTTGGAACAAGTTGTTGGCTATGATATGAAGGGACTCGGTTGGAGCCCTTGAAATGCATGATGGCATGGTAAATGTGAATTGCATTGGTTGGGTGTGTGTTGACACGCGGTATATGATCCTGCTTTGAGGATTTGGTGTCAAGTCTACGGGCTCGCCAGTCATCACACCAATAGGAGCTTGTAGTTAGACCTTCGGCGGTTGGGCTTGGTACTTTGGTCTTCACTCCCAAAGCCTCTTTCTGTATAAGTGGCGGTTGGGCTTGGTTCTTCAGTGAAACGCTCCCGAAAACTCCTTTCATGCTAGTTATAGGCCAGTTGGGCTGGGCTCATGTTTCACATCTACCCAAGACCTCTTCTGGGCTATAGTAAGCAGGGGCTCCACTAATATGTTCTTAGCATTAAGGCGTACGGAGGCCTTGGCCTGGAAGTGTATATGCCCGCTTAGTAGTGGAGATGCACGCTTTATTGTCACTGTTTGGCCATCATGGTTGATGCCTGAGAGGTTAGCTACCTAATCGAAAAGGGGGAACTAAAGATTTATGCCAACATAACACGAGAATGTGTGTGTGAATGAGTGAGTTAACATACCGCATTCATTTCATATCTGTAAAAAAGAGCTAAATAAAGAAAAAATTTATTGCTCCAAAATGATAAACAATACATATGTATGCCCCCTTATCTATAAAAAAGGGCGAGATGAGAAAATACAACAAGCAATGTGGGACTAAATTCAAGTCGTGTTGGCTGAGAGGTTTGACTTTATCAAACCTCCAAACTATACAACATATGCAACCTCTTGAGAAGCCTTTGAACACTTACATCAACTAACCTCCTGACCACTACTATAGATAACCATCAGATTGGTGTTGCGGCTAAGCACCAGACCGCTGATGCAGCTAACGAACAGACTACTGTTGCGGCTAACCTCCAGAACACTACTGTTGCTAATGACCAGACTGCTACTGTGGCTTACCTCCATACTGATATTATGGTTAACCTCCAGACCATTGTTGTGGCTAACGACCAGACCGCTACTATGGCTAACCTCCAAACCGCGGCTGCGGCTAATCACCAGACCGCAGATGCGGCTAACCTCTCAGCCATTATTGCGTATAGCCACTAGGTCGGTATTGTGGATAGCCACCAGACTATAGTGCAGTAGCCACCAGGCCATTACTGTGGATAGTCATCAGGCGGCTACTGCGTATAGCCAACAAACCGCAGTACGGATAGCCACCAGGCCGCTAGCCAAACATCCTGACCAACCAAACCATCAGACCATTTATATTAAAAAGGCTAACCTCACGATCTTAAGTTCCAACACTGCCCTCAAGTTGGAGCATACAGGTCAACCATGCCCAACTTACTACAAACTTTCGAGAAAGAGGTAACTGAATTTATGAAGAAATCAGCAAACTCTTTATCAGAGGTAACAAACGGAGTACATATTTGATTATTCAATATCTCTCCTCTGATAAAATGACAATCCACTCCAATATGCTTCGTTCTCTCATGAAAGAATGTATTTCTTCAAATGTATATAGCCACCTTATTATCACAGAACATTGATAGGGGATGATCATAAACATCCCCTAGATCCAATAAGATTGTTCGTAGCCACTTCAGATCGCAAGCAGTCAGTGCCATGCTTCTATATTCACCTTCTGTCCTCTACCTGACAAATACATCATGTTTCTTCCTCTACCAACTAACCAGATTACCTCCAATGAAGGTACAAAAACCAGATGTAGACTTCCTATCTTCCTTATTATCTGCGTAACTAGAATCTGAATAAGCCTTAACCTTCAAATGTCCCCTTCTTTGAAATGCGATCCCTTTTCCTAGAGATCCTTTTACATACTCTAGGATCTTTATAGTTGACTGCAAATGACACTCTTTGGGGGCTTGCATAAAGTTTCTTACTATCCCCATTGCATAACAAATATCTGGTCTTGCTACTATCAGAAAAATGAGCTTTCCGACAAGATGTTTGTAACTGGTGACATCTTCAAGAAGAGGAGAAGTCTCACTCTAACATTTGTCATTTGCAACAAACATAGGAAACCGAGCAAGTTTATCTCCAAGAAGACCCATCTCTTTCTATATATCCGAGGTATACTTCTGCTGTGAAAGAACAATAGAACTAGGTTTTCAAGATATCTCACTCCCCAAAACGTATTTAGGAGAACCCATATCCTTAATAACAAAATGCTGAAGAAGATGCTTCTTTGTATTATCAATACCTTTTCTATCATCCCTTGTAAGAATAATGTCATCCATATAGACAACATGAACAACAAAGACAGTTGATGTTTTGTGAATGAATTAAGAGTGATCTGTAGAGCTCCGAACAAATCCAAAAATAGAAATAACTTCGTTAAATTTGTCAAACCCTGCCCTCGGGATTTGCTTAAGCCCGTAGATAGCCTTCCTCAATTTATACAACTGAGACTCCCCCTGAATAACTTACCCTGTAGGCTGCTCCATATAGACTATCTCATTTAAATCACCATAAAGAAAGCATTCTTTATATCCAACGGTGACATCTCTCAACCCTTGTTTACTACCACAGAGAAGACAATATGGATTGTAGTAATCTGAGCAACATTAGAGAACGTGTCAAATAAATCCACAACATTGGTTTGCGTAAACTCTTTGGCAACAAGCTGAGCTTTGTACCGATCAATAGTACCATCAGGAAGTAATTTGATAATAAAGACCTAACAACAACCAACCACATTAGCTCCTGGAGGGGTAGGAACAAGAGTCCAAGTACCAAGTTTAGTACGAGTTTTCATTTCTTCATCCATAATAGCTTCCCAATGAGTAATAACCAGAGCATCAATATTGAGGCTTATGTTGAAGGGTTGCAACACAATCTTATAAGCATAAGCTAGCTTTCTGATCTTGGTTATGTTATTGTCTTCCATAAGGATGAGTGCCTAATTAGGAGGTCAAGTGACCATGAGGTCATCTTGATAGGCACTAGGAGTAAGAATGTTTATTTCTTAAACTTTCTATGTCTCGATACAGATTCTCCTATCTGTCTAGTGGCAAATGAGAAAGTCTCCTACTATTTCCAGTGGCACCGGAGGCTTGCCCATTTGAATTACAAGACTATTGGTAAGTTTTTTTAGTCAAGAGCTAGTTAGGAATGGTCCCAATATGAAGTGCTCCAAAGAGAGCATTTGCTTAACTTGCTAAAAGGACAAATAGACAAAAGCCTCCTTCAAGAGCATTGGGGTCAAAGATTCTGTGAGTTGCCTATACCACCTGCATATGGACTTGTTTGGTCCTATGCAAGTTCATAGTCTTGGTAGGAAGGTCTACATCCTTGTGGTGGTTGATGACTATTCAAGGTTTGCTTGGGTATTCTTCCTAAAGAGAAAGAATGAAACCAATGACAACTTCACTAAGTTTGTCAAGCAAATCAAAATGAGTTAAACAGCTCTGTGGTCAAGATCAGAAGTGACCATGGGACTGAATTCTAGTCTGATAGCATGACAAGTTTTTATGAAGAATATGAGATTCATCAAGAATTCTATTCACCAAGGACACCCCAGCAAAATGGGATTGTTGAGAGAAAAAATAGGACTCTCATAAAGGTTGGTAGAACACTGTTGAGTGACACATCCCTCCCAGAATATTTTTGGGATGAGGCAGTAAATACTACATATCATGTCCTCAATATATCCTCTATCACCAAAAGCCACAAGAAGAGTCCCTATGAGATCTTGAAAGGTAAAAAACCAAACCTGAGATATCTCAGAATCTTTTGTAGTAAGTGCTATGTACATCACAATGGAAAGTCCTATAAGACTAAGTTTGATGCCAAATCCTTTGATGAATTTTTTGTTAGGTTCAACAATCATAGCAAAGCCTAAAGGATCTGCAATTTGAAAAGCCAAGTTGTAGAAGAATCAGTTCATGTAATCTTTGATAAGTCTACTATGATTAATAGGGAGCTACCAAGCTCCTCTTATAGTTATGCAGGTACAGAACAGTTGATGGACAAACTTACCATGAAGGAAGCGTCACTAGTTATACAAAATGAAGTTGATACTCCAGAGATCTACCAGGTAGACTGGATGTGGATGAAGATCAATAAGAGGCTGCACCTGAAGTTGAGCTTGTTGCTGAAAGAAGATTGCCACCAGCATTCAGATACATAATAGATCATCCAGCACAACAGATACTTGGTGAGGCAAGCCAAAGAGTAACAATAAGAAGCATAAGTCAGAATACTTCCATGTCTTCAAGTTTTCTATCCCAACTGGAGCCCAAGAAATTTGAAGAAGCCAACATAGACCAGCATTGGATTGAAGCTATGTAGGAGTAACTTAACCAGTTCAAGAGCTGCATGGTCTGGAAATTGATTCCCCGACCACAAGAATATAATGTCATTGGAGTTAAGTGGATCTACAGAAACAAGCTTGATTAAAATGACATTATAATCAAGAACAAAGCCAGACTAGTGGCTAAGGGGTGTATGTAAGAAGAAGGCATTGACTTTGATCAAATTTTTGGCCCTGTAGCATGATTGGAAGCCATCAGACTATTCCTTGCATATGCTACACACAGGAGATTCAAGGTCTACAGAAGTATGTGAAGTCAGCTTCCTGAATGGTGACATAAAAGAGGAAGTCTATGTTGAGCAACCTCCAGGTTTTGTAGTTCTTAACTCACTTGATAATTTTTATAGACTTAGTAAAGCTCTATATGGGCTGAAGCAAGCCCCTAGAGCATGGTATGAGACTTTGTCTGGCTTGCTTATTGAGAACAAATTCTCAATGGGGAAGATAGACAAGACCCTATTCCTAAGGGAATCTAAGGGTAAGATCATCCTAGTTCAAATCTATGTAGATGACATCATCTTTGGATCTACTGATGACAACCTCTGAAAATAGTTTGCTAAACTTATGCAAGGGAAGTTTGGGATGAGCAGCATGGGTGAAATTAAGTTCTTATTAGCCTCCAAGTAATACAGGCTGATGATGGCTTATCCATATCCCAGTCTAAGCTCACTAGGAAGTTGATAAAGAAATTTGGCATGGAGAACTCCTCCACCATAAGAACTCCCATGGTATCAAGTATGCCTGTTGGCAAAAATAAGGCTGGGAAACCTATTAATAAAACTTTGTATAGAGGTATAATTGGCTCCCTTCTATATCTAACTATAAGTAGGCCAGACATCATGTATGTTACATATGTTTGTGCTCGGTACCAGGCTTTCCCTAAAGAATCTCACTACTCTGCTATTAAAAGAATCTTGAGGTATCTTAAGGGCACTCCAGATCTTGGCCTATGGTACCCTAGGAATGAGGTGTTGGGTCTATTGATACCAATGTCCAAGATTTGTAAGAAGTCATACTGGTCAATGACATACACACATAATGTATTTGATGTGTGCTTAAGTTCATGCATACACGTTGTCCTTGATTGGACAGGTGAACAAAAAGAGTAAGCTGGAAGTTCAGAGTTTGTTGAGCTCAGCTCACAATTCTTCGAGCTAAATTCAGAAGTTTGGGATTCAAAGTTCGTCGAGCTCAGCTCACCGATCGTCGAACTCAGTTCAACATTTGTCGAACTAAAGCCACATAATTTGACTAAGGCAAAACCGCTGAGACAGCTGAGACAGCTGAGAAGAATGTCTTAGCATAACCGCTGAAACAAAGCAAGCATGAATTTTCTAAGTCTAGAAGCGTTGATTGAAGCAGGTTCACTCAATGCTTCTAAAGAAGAAGAAAACTTTGAAAGCATTGAGACAGTCGAGAGAAACTGCTGAGATAGGAGATAGTCTCAGCTGTGAAGAAGAAAGCGTTGACATCGTTGAGACAGTTGAGAAGAAACTGTAGAGACAGGAGACAGTCTCAGCTGTGAAGATGATACCGCTGAGATAGCTGAGAAGGAACCACTGAGATAGAACCAGTGCAAGAGTCTCTAAGTCCAGAAGCATTGAGTGAGGTAGGTTCACCCAATGCTTCTAATGAAGAGACATGACCGATGGCATTGAGTGACTTAACATTACTCAATGCTTAATGAAGTTCTGGAATTTTTCTAAGTCCTGAAGGTGATGACAATTGCTGATGTCATCAAAAGTCAACAAGTCAAAGTATCTCATTCCATTACAGGAAAGCTACAACAGCACAGGATGACCAGTACTGACGTCACCAGAAGTCAACCATGTCAAAATAGTTAATGCCATTGCTTGAAAGCTGCAGTAGCATCAGAAGCCAATATTTGTCCTTTTTTGATGGAGGTGGAGCTCACTGGTGGGCCAAAACCCGAACAGGCAAGCGTACCTGTCGAATCGTAGTACCAAGGTCGTATTTAAACACGGGGCTGTCAATTACTTCTACTCACGCTCTAACTATTATCCTACCGGAAAACTAATGGGATTTGAGAATTTTTTTTAGAATAAAACAAAAGACAACTTGCGAGACGAAAAACTTATAATAAAAAGCTAGCATTCGATCAATGATTCACCATGAAATTAGATGAGAGAGATAAAAATAAAGATAGTTTTAATTTTGCAAATCATACTCGACCGTGACGGATCCGAAAATAAGACAAAATCTCGCTAGAGCATTAGGTCTCCTAACTTATAGACTCTTTGATCGAAATCTCTTTACAAACTAAAGAAGCCTAAAGTTGCATTATCGAGGTGATCCGCACTATTGGATTTGACTCCAATCCGGAGGATTTACGTCGTCCTATCTCTAGGATTACGTTCAACTCCTTCCTTCTTTGAGTGATCTTTCAAATCATGAGTCTCTCGACTACTATGAAATGAGAACAAGGTCTACTATCGTATACCGGAAATACGGAGTCGACGCAAAATAAATCAAAGAAGGATCGAGCATGAAATAACAAAAATAAAACTAAGAAAGAAAATAAACTCTCATCTCACTTCATGGATCCTCATGATCGAATGCTATAGGAAATTAGCTACGCATAATTGGAAGGGAAGACAAAATAAAAGAAGAGAGTAACATTTTCATTATTACTACTAAAAAGAAACGTTCACAATGCTAAAACAAAATGATCTTAAACAAAGCTTTCAAACAACAATTGAAATTACAACTAAAAGGGAAACTAGAAATGGAAATTACAATGAAAAGAACTCTCTTGACTTGTAATCTCTTGCTTTCTTGCTCCAACCCAACCTCTTCAAAGCATGGGATATGGGTTCCTTTTATAGGAGAGGAGGGAAGCATCTAGAAGAAGGGGGAGATCAAGGGTGTGGCCGGCCATAGGGGAGGAATGTTCATGCATAGAATTAAATGAGGGGAGAGAGAGAATGGGAGGAGTGCATGCATGTATTTAATGACAAAATATGTAATGGGAAGGGGGAAGTGAATGGGAAATAAAGGGGAGGAGAGAGATGGTAGGGGCCGGCCATGCAAGGGGAGGATGCATGCATTGCATTAAATGAAGGAGAGAGGGGTGGCAAAATGCATGTATGACATTGAAAGGTGGCCGGCCATGCATGGATATATTCATGCATGGTAATTAATGAAAGAGGGGGCTGCATGGGGCTGCTTTGGGCTCTTATATAGGCTCGGGTTTAGGTTGGGGGCTGCTTGGGCTCGGGCTCCACATGTGCAAGACTTGAAGGAGGCTCGTCAAACATGAAATGGGTTGGACTTGAGCTTGAGGGCTGAACCAAATTGAAAGCTCGTGCTGCTCTTGATGTGGGCTTGAGTGAAATAATTCAAGGGCTGCATGTTGAGCTCGGGTAGGATGTAGAGTGGGCTGCTCCTTGTTGAAAGCTCGGGCTGCTCTTGATGTGGGCTTGAACCTACAAAAAAAAGACAATACAATCATGGATTAGTCTACATAAAATAACAAAGTTAAAACAAGATTTTAAAATACAATAATAATAAACACATTACAACATTAAAATTAAAACATTAAGACATATCATTAACTATAATTATTATACATAACATAACATAATATATAATAACATAATACATATAATAAGACTATATAGATTTTTATATCAAAACTCTAATAACACTAGGAATTAATATATTGTAAAGAGACATTAAAACATGAAATAACAATCATAAAATATAAATAAAATTAGGCATTTTGAATACTAAATTACCCCCAAAAAGGATGACTAAAACTAGTCATCACTCACCATCCTTTGATGGCCCCACACTCAAATTGTGTGGTTGATTCAAATCAACAAATATAAAAGGAAGAGAGAAACGGGTAATTAGGGTTAACAACTACAAACGAAGAACACACGAAGAATATACAAAAAATAGAGGTGGCTGGACTTCATCTTCTCCAACAAGCTTGAAAGCAAAGTCTAGCAGAGCAAGCCTGCAAGATAGAGAAAGATAGATGAAGCTCATTTCAGTTCAGCAAAATTGTTCTTTGAAGAACAAGGTTGCTGATTCATTAAATCAGCAAAGAGATAGTTGTGTGAAGGGACATCAACCTTCAACAACAGTTAGCTACTCTTTAGTGCTTCAAAGAAGCAGCAGCTATAGAAGAAGACTCATTCTTTCTACAGTAAGAGAGCTGGAGTGATATCTGCTCAGTCCAGCATGGTAGACTTAGAGATTTATCTCTTAATCAGTTGTTTCAAATTTACTTAACTACGTGTATTAATTCCTGTAGGATTCAGGGTACCTGAAACTGAGCTGTAGGTCATTTTGGCTTGAGTTGTAGGTGACTAATTAGTCATTAATGTAGGTGCCCTGTTGGGGTACTGAGGTAGGATCCAAGTGTGGATGTGAGAGTAGGACTGTCCTCCAAGCCCGAGTAGTAGGCCTTAGAGATAAGGTTGAGGTAGGTGACTGTTGAGTCACTGAGCTGTAAGTGACAAGTGTATCACTAAGTTGTAGGCCTTGGAGGATGCTGAGTTGTAGGTTCTTGGAAGGGCACTGAGGTAGGTACCTGGAAAGGTACTGAGTTATAGAAGTGCTGCAGCACTCTTAGAGTAGGGCCTTGTTCCTGAAGTTGTAGGGCTGAGAAGCCTGAGCTGTAGGCCTTAGAGATAAGGCTGAGGTAGGTGGTTAGTGAACCGCTGAGTTGTAGGAGCTCTACAGTGCTCTGAGGTAGAAACCTTTGTGGTTCTGATGTTGGGTTTTGAAGAGAACCTGTGTGTAAGGTTGAGGGCCTGAGGTGTAAGCTCTAAGGAGCATTTGGGTGGAGTTTGTGCCTAGTCTAACATGATAGTTGGATTGGTGGAGGGAAAGTTGATTTACCCAATTGGGGAACCACTATAAATAACTATGCTTGGCTTTGTTGCTTGTTTTTATTTAATATTGTAGGTTCTGAGAACAAGCACTAGATCACATAAAAAGAAAACTACAAAAAGAATTAAGAAATTTTAGAGACATATTCACCCCCTCTAGTTGATTAGCTATCCTTAAGTTAATAACTTTCAGGTGGTATCAGAGGGAGGTTCCTCAAAAAGGATTTGACAATATTATTATACCTACAAGGTTAGCTATTAGATATAAGAATGAGGTCTGGTGTAAACTATAAGGAACTAGGGGCCATGAAACTACCAATCTGCAGAAAGGAAGGCTTTGGCCTCTAGAAGGAAAGGGTTAGACTATTCATGGAAGCTGCTGACCCTAGGATATACATCATAGTTAAAGTGAGACCCTTCATCCCTATGAAGACCTCAGTTCTGGATGCCAACATCCAGACACCTAAATCTTATGATGAAATGAACAAAGATGAGCTCCTACTTGCCTCGATGGACAAGAGAGCTCAAAATATTATTTCCAGTGCAATAGATGATTCAACCTTCTAGAATCTGGTGCACTGCAAGACCTCCAAGGATATGTGGGGCACCCTAGTTGTGTTCAGGAATGGTTTAGAGGAGGTGAGGGATCACAGAAAATCCATGCTCAATTAGGAGTATGAGGCATTCAGACAAGGAAAGTCTGATGGCATTGCTGAGTGCTTTGAGAAGTTTTTCAAAATAGTGAATGAACTGAGAACATATGGAAGAATTTTCAGCGCCTATGAACTGAATATCAAATTTCTCAGGTCCCTCACAAAGGATTGGGACACAAAGATTTGTGTTATTAGGGAAATGGACAAGTTAGCTGACATTCCTCCACCAACCCAGTTTGGAAAGCTACTATCATATGAGATACAACTTGCTACAAGAAAGGAAGAAGAGAAGAGCAGTAAGTCATAGACCAAGGTGAAATTTGTGGCCTTCATAGCTGATGTCCCAACCAGGAGTAGAAGAAAGAACTCTCAAGTCAGAAGAACTATTGAGTCAGATTCTGAGAGCTTAAGGACCAGCATCTCATACAGCTATTTGTCTGATGAGGACTTTGCTGCATTTTCCAGGTAGATTCAGAAATTCATGAATAAGGGTCATTCAAAGAACAACATGCCTTCCTCTTCCTCACATCATAGAAGGAAATCCTCTAAGGAGGACATGTATGATCCTAACTCTAGCAAACAAAGTTCTTCTAATGTTATTTGTTTCTGCTACAACAAACCTAGGCATATAGTTGCTGACTGCCCAGTGAAGAGGAAAGAAGGAGTGAAGAAGCACCAATAGGGAAAGAAGAAAGAGAAGTCCCTTGTGGCCAAGCTGGATAAGACTTGGTCTGACTCATCCTCTGGGTCTGACAGTGAAGAAGAAGAAGCCTACTTTGGGCTAATGGCTGTTACTGAAGGAGAACCTGAAGAATACCCTGCTGCTAGGATAGGGATCAGGGCCCATTTATTACATTCTGATAGTGACTCAGAGGTGGATAAAGATGAAGAAGAAGATGTTCAATGCCATGAATTGATGACAATAACTGATGAAGAGCAGCCAGGATCAGCCTAGATAAGATCAGGTATATTCTAAATCTCTGCCTTCTATTTCAAGTCAAGAGGCTAGCTCAGATTCTGAAGCTCAATCATCAAGAGATGAAGGGGATTCAGATTTTTAGGATGATGTAAAATATATAATTGATAAGTATGGAGAACTTCTTGAATCATTAAAGAGGTGCAAGCTCATTGCTAAGAGATAGGCAAACGAGCTTCTTAGTCTTAAAAGCAAGTTTGAAGGCCAAAAAAAAGCTATCACGATATGGCTGCACAATCAGGCCAGATTAAGGAGATCATTGACAGGCGGTCTGTGGTAAGAGTTTCAAATGAGAAAGTTATCCAAAAACTTGAAAATTATCACCTAAATGAGAAATTACTGGTGACTAAGTTTTCTAAGCCAAACACTATGCTTTCCTTAATTGACACCCAACTTACCCAAGTGGGTAATAAATGGTTAGGATTTAAGGGACTTGCTAGACCTCCCAATACAAAATGAAAGGGAAAGGGGAAGGCACCAGTATTGTCTCTAGCCTCATTGCCTCAAATTCCTTTTCAGAAAGTCTTATTGCCTTCTAACAGGTATAACCATGAAAGCTATTATGGTCACTGGGAGAATTACAGATGCACTAGTATGGACCAATATGGCCCTAGCCAAGGTGGAAGATATGGCTATGTGGGGCCTTTAAGGTTGCCCATGAGAAAATTAAAATGACCCATTCTGGACCATTTGTTTTAGGTGCTCCAGCCACAGAACTCAAGGATAATACTGCAGCAGGAAATCTGAGTCATCCTGCAAAAGTGGTGACTCAAGGTGAGTCTTCTGGGAAGGCTGGAATGCTAGTTTCTGATGCTATCAAATGCATGTTAGCTGAAAAGAGACATGCAGCTGGTGGTTCTCAGAAAAGACCAAAATAGTCAGCTGAAAGACTTTCTTTCATTCAAATGACAGCTGGAAGAAAACAGAAATATACAGCAACACATCTTCCCATTATTCAGGGAACAGTCAAGCCAAAAGCTGGTCCTAAATAGAAAAGAAGATATAATATCCATGATTGTTGGTACTGTGACAATGTAGGCCACTATGCTGTAGATTGCTGGCATAATCCTTCATTGTTTAGAGGTAGCCAACCTGTCAGGAATACTGCAGGAAGGCAAGGTTATTTTCAGGCTAATGTCAACCTAGGACCCAATAGTTATTGGGGTCCTAAGGTGAGATGAATTTTGCTTTTCAGGTTAGTTCAAGTACCAATTCCCCTAAATGGTACTTGGACAGTGGATGTTGCAGGCACATGACTGGAGCAAAGGAGCTGTTGAAGGAGTTCACTCCAGTAAAGATGGACCTAAGGTCATTTTTGGAGGCTATGACAAGGGAATAACCAGAGGTTATGGTAAGATCTCAAATGACATAATCACCATCACAAAGGTAACTTATGTGGAGGGGTTGCAACACAACCTCATAAGCATAAGCCAACTATGTGACCTTGGTTATGATATTTTCTTCCACGAGGATAAGTTCCACATTAAGAGGTTAATTGACCAAAGTGTCATCTTAAAAGGCACTAGGAGTGAGAATGTTTATTATTTAAATTTTTATTGCTTAGATAGTAGTTCCCCTGTATACCTAGTTACAATTGACAATATCTCATATTGTGTCCAATGGCACAAGAGACTGGTTCATTTGAATTATAAGACCAATGGTCACCTCTTCAGAGATGAGCTAGCTAAAAATGGTCCTGAAATAAAATGCTGCAAGGAGAGTATCTGTGCTGCTTTCCAAAAGGGTAAGCAGACTAAGATATCCTTCAAGGGCTTTGGATCCAAGGACTCCGCGAGATGCTTATATTTCCTGCATATGAACGTATTTGGTCCTATTCCTATTCATAGTGTATGTAGGAAGGTCTACACCCTTGTGGTGGTTGATGACTATTCCAGATTTGCTTGGGTGTTCTTCCTTAGAAGAAAGGATGACCCTTGATGTCTTCTTGAATTTTGTCAGACAGATTCAGAATGAACTTGCATGCTCTGTGGTCAAAATAAGAAGTGACCATGGACCTAAATTTCAGTCTGCTGCCATAACTACTTTCAGTGAAGAGCAAGGAATTCATCGGGTATTCTCCTCTCCAAGAACACCCCAGCAAAATGGGTTAGCTGAGAGGAAAAACAGGACTCTTGATGATTTTGTTTGCTAACAAGTAATAACTCAATGCGATTTCATTCTACATTCTAGTATAACTATGTAGATGGGCATAAGCTAGATTAAATTAACTTTCAGGCAAGTGCACCTATCAATCATAGTATAAGAGAAATCTACATCTAGTGTCGTATTCCACAGGGTCGTTTCAAGTACTCGTACTCACCCTCACACTATTATCATACCTATAAGTAAAATTGATATCTAAACTAGATTGACCTAACTATAGCTATTTGGATAATTCAATATTGGAGAAGTAAATATGGTAAAAAGAAGGAAGCTTATGAGTTTTTACATGAACAAATTCATTTATTAACTCAATTCTAAGTAATCATGAAAAAATTAAAATATCAAATTCGTTGTAATGTAAAGGTTAACGTTCATCAAATTCTCTCTCGAGTAATTCCAATCGTAAACCTAAGTTAGTAAATTTTCTCTCGAACAATTTACAACACTCAAGTTCGCATTAAGTAAAGCACCCTAATTACTACATAAATTCATGAAATCTTATCTCTAAAATACCAAGAATCCATTTACTCGTATTCCAATTTTCCAAACAACATGTCTCTCGATCATGGAGTTTGATTCACAAATAGAGTTAACACCACAATTTGGACATACAAATATCATCACAAACAACCAATTTCTCAATCTATAAATTTGCAAATTATGTAAAGCAAAGAAGCAATCCATAATGGAAATGAAACCCTTTGTTTGTAAGCCTAAATACGAATAAAATACCACGAATTTGATGTAAACAAAGCGATACATGATTACTAAATCATTCAAATATAAGTTCATGCAAATTAAAAAATAAACAAAGTTGAATCACCAAGAGAAATGAAAGATTAAAAGGGATTAATGAAAAATTAAATGCATACAAAATACCCTTCAAATCCTCCTTCTCTTGGATGCTCCACTTCGTGCTCTAGATGTTCTCCAATTCCAAAATGATCCAAAAGTTCCCCTCTAATTTCTCTACAGGAATTATATAGTCCCTTTGCAAACAGGTCGGACACGGGTTCCAACACGGCCGTGTGTCAGGCCGTGTTGACGGTTCCTAGGCGGTTCCACACGAACAAGCGTGTCTGGTAGTGGGCCATGTCAGATTACACGGGTACTGACACGACCGTGTTGTTCTTCATGTTCTTCAGACACGGGTTGGTCGACAGTCGTGTTCAAATTTGACATAGGTAAGCATATGGGCGTGTTCCTACCTGTGTGAGTCTCTGTTTCCTGCGTCCAATTTCTTCAGCTCCAGGGCACATAGGACACGGACATTAACATGTTCGTGTGTCCACCTGTGTGTGCAAAATTTTTGTCCTGTCATCAGCCATGTTGACTCCGTGAACTCCTCTGTTTGCTCTAAGACTTTTAGTTTCATTGGTTGGCACTACCTGAATTAGAAAAATGAAAGGATAAATATATAGCTTAATACAAGGAGTAACCAAAAATCCTAACTGTGCTCTCCTATTCATGATAAGACAATTTCTCAACTAATCTTGCGAAATTACTACACAAAGAGGCAGAAAATAGTGGACATGATTACAATTATGATAGTAAAAGGCCTATCATAATCGCACTCATCAACTCTCATAGAAGCTAAGAGAACATTGTTGAGTGACACTTCTCTCCCTGAATATTTCTGGGCTAAGGCAGTTAACACTACATGTTATGTTCTCAATAGGGCTTCTATCTCCAAAGGCCACAAGAAGACTCCCTATGAGTTTTGAAGGGCAGAAAACCAAACAAATCCTATTTCAGGATCGTTGGTTGCAAGTGTTTCATCTTGAACAATGGTAAGTCAAAAGTGGCTAAGTCTGCTGCCAAATCCCATGAGTGAATCTTTGTTGGGTACAACAATAATAGGAAGACATATATAGTCTATTAGTTGTCAAATCAAGTTATAAAAGAATCTGTCCATGTAGTGTTTGATGAGTCATGCATGATTGACAGTGAGCTGTCAAGCTCTTTGCCTAGTTCTGTAGGTACAAAAGTTATGATGGAAAAGCTCTCCATCAAAAGTAAAGACCCGGCTGTGCAGCAAGAATGTGGAGAGGGATGATGTCTAAAGCAAGTACAGGATAATCTAGCTGAAGATGAAGACCAACCAGCTGAAGAAAATGGTGCTCAGCAAGAAGCAGTCAGGCTGCCCCCAACAATCATATATCTGAGAGATCATCCTCCAGATCAAATAATAGGTGATGGCAGCTAACGTGTACATACCAGAAGCAGGAGTTTCAACACAGCTCTTTATTCCAGCTTCCTGTCACAAGAACAGCCCAAGAAATTTGAAGAAGAAAATTAGGATCAATTCTAGATTGGTGTAGTGCAAGAAGAATTGAACCAGTTCAAAAGGTGCAAGGTCTGGAAGTTGTTTCACAGAGAAAATGGACATAATGTTATTGGACTCAAGTGGATTTTCAGAAATAAACTTGATGAAAATGACATTATAATAAGGAATAAAAATAGACTTGTGGCCAAGGGGCACAGACAAGAAGAGGGAATTAATTATGATCAGACGTTTGTAAAGTTGCAAGGTTGGAAGCCATCAGACTATTCATTGTTTTTGCAGCCTTCCAGGGATTAAAGGTCTTCCAGATGGTTGTCAAGTCTGCCTTCCTGAATGGAGACTTGAAAGAAAAAGTTTATGTAGATCAGTTGGTTGATGAGAGCTTGCCTGAAAGCTCTTTATCAAGGAGGTCAGGGGATCGAGACCTGGCCTCAAAAACCTACCGTGCGCCTGTGGTTGGGCCCAGAGATGGGTTGGGGTGTACGACCCGCGGGCCTGATAAAAGGGACGTCATGGTGTGACGCCTTGGTGGGCCCGACAGTGGGCTGCCAGTCATGGGCCTCTGGCTAGTCCAGGTGCGAGGCCTGGTCGACAGAGCGGGTCGACTCTGGGTCACTGCATCATAAAAGTGCACTTTTATGATGCAGTGACCCAGAGCCGACCCGCTCCGTCGACCAGGCCTCGCACCTAGACTAGCCAGAGGCCCATGTCTGGCAGCCCACTGCCGGGCCCACCAAGGCATCACACCATAGAGTCCCTTTGATCAGGCCCGCGGGCCGTACACCCCCAACCCATCTCCGGGCCCAACCATAGGCACACGGTAGGTTGTTAAGGCCAGGTCTCGATCCCCTGACCTCCTTGATAAAGAGCTTTCAGGAAAGCTCTCATCAACTAGGATCAGTTGGTTGATGAGAGCTTGCCTGAAAGCTCTTTATCAAGGTGGTCAGTGGATCAAGACCTGGCCTCAATAACCTACCGTGCGCCTGTGGTTGGGCCCGGAGATGGGTTGGGGTGTACGGCCCGCGGGCCTGATAAAAGGGATGCCATGGTGTGATGCCTTGGTGGGCTCGGTAGTGGGCTGCCAGACGTGGGCCTCTGGCTAGTCCAGGTGCGAGGCCTGGTCGATAGAGCGCGTCGGCTCTGGGTCACTTCATCATAAAAGTGCACTTTTATGATGATGTTTGGGCATCGCACCCGCACGCCACCCTGCATGGCATCACACCAGCCCAGGGGTTCACCATGGAGTCACACCATGGGGCCATTATCAGGACTGCGGTCCGTACACCCCAACAAGCTCTCCGGGCCCAACCACAGGCGCGCGGTAGGTTGTTGAGGCCATGTTTCGATCCCCTGACCTCCTTGATAAAGAGCTTTCAGGCAAGCTCTCATTAACCAACTGTTCCGCGACTCAGTTGGTTGATGAGAGCTTGCCTGAAAGCTCTTTATCAAGGAGGTCAGGGGATCGAAACCTGGCTTCAACAACCTACCGCGCGCCTGTGGTTGGGCTCGGAGAGCTGGTTGGGGTGTATGGACCGCGGTCCTGATAATGGCCCCATGGTGTGACTCCATGGTGGACCCCTGGGATGGTGTGACGCCAGGCAGGGTGGCGTGCGGGTGCGATGCCCAAACGTCATCAGGATCCTACCTCAACTTTTATAACACAGGCCTACCACTCAGATTCACAAAAGAATCCTACACTCAGATCAACAACAGATCTTACCTTAGCCTTTATAACTCAGGCCTATACTGGTATTACAATGATTTGAAACAATCAGACACCAGAGATAAATCTCTGTGTCTGTCTTCCTGGGCAGAAACTGAGTCTCCCCTAACCTCTTCTTCATAGCCTCAAGTTGACATATATCTTCAGATGAATCACAGCTTGTTCTGGAAGTAGATTGCAAAATCCTCTGCCACTTCTTTTTTAGGATTCAGTCCTGACCTTGATGTCGTCGATGAATATCACAATAGCTATCACTTTTCGCTTTCAGGTTGACTGAATCTGAACAAGACATTTAGGCTTGGCAGTAATGACGAGGAAGAAGATGATTTTCAACCCCAATGCGAAATTAGAAAACCTTAAGTGCTTGTTATTGACTCAGTAAATCTTTCCCTTTTTTCATCGTCAATCAACAGATCTTTGTGCGGTGGGGCCTAGCCTTATATGCCGATTTACCACCTTCCATTTTCAGAATACGACAAAAGCTGGCCGTCAGTGTCATCAATGGCATTCTCCATCTTTGCCGTAACGAATTTGAACTGCGTTGACTTTGTTAACTTTTGTTGAGTCATACTGACGTCATCCATCTGAGGACTTAGCCAAAATCTAGCAACATTAGTATAGGCATTGAGTGAGTTAGCTTCACTCAATGCCAAAACACAAAGACAGATTTTCTATCATTAGGTGTTGAGTAAGCTTCACTCAACGCCAAAGCAGTTATAAATTTTTTTTGCTATTAGGCATTGAGCACGTTGAGTCCACTCAATGCTTTATGGCTTGGAAAATATTCCCGC
This sequence comes from Platanthera guangdongensis, assembly GCA_039583875.1. NCBI lineage: Eukaryota > Viridiplantae > Streptophyta > Magnoliopsida > Asparagales > Orchidaceae > Platanthera > Platanthera guangdongensis. The sequence continues at coordinate 91,313,436 of CM077159.1, read as the reverse complement.
TTCTCTGGTGTTTAGAGTGTTGAGTGTGTCTTCATCACTCAACGCTTTTTTCCTTAGCCAAACTTTCTGTTACTAGTTGATGAGAGCGTTGAGTGTGTCTTCATCACTCAACATTTTTTGCCTTAGCCAAACTTTCTGTTACTAGGCGTTGAGTGAGCCTTCATCACTCAACGCCATGATACATGGACAGAATTTTCACTTGGCATTGTGTGTGTAAGCTTCACATAATGCATTTGGACTTAGCCAAATTTCTATGAAGTCACAGTCTCTGACTAACTAAGGTTTAGCAGAGTAGTGAGATTCTTTAGAGCAGGCCTAATACCTACGACAAACACATGTAACATACATGATGTCAGCCCTACTAGCAGTGAGGTATAGAAGGGAGCCAATTATCCCTCTATACAAACTTTCATCAACAGGTTTCCCTGCTTCATCTTTGCTTAAAGGCATACTTGACCCCATGTAAGTTTTGAGGGTGGAGGCATTCTCCATTCCATATTTCTTAATTAACTCCCTGGTGAACTTGGACTGGATATAGACAAGCCATCATCAGTCTTTTTAACTTAGAGACCCAAGAAGAACTTGAGCTCACCCATACTACTCATCTCAAACTTCCCTTGTATAAGTTTATCAAACTACCTATAAAGGTTGACATCAGTAGATCCAAAGATAATGTCATCAACATATATCTAGACTAGGATGATCTTGCCCTTAGATTCCCTTAGGAATAGGGTCTTATCGATTTTCCCCCTTAAGAATTTGTTCTCAATGAGGAAACTAGACAAAGTCTTATACCATGCTTTAGGGGCTTGCTTCAACCCATATAGAGGTTTCCTAAGCCTATAAACAAAATCAGGAGAGTTAGAGTCAACAAGACCTGATGGCTGTTCTATATATACTTCCTCTTTTAAGTCACCATTCAGAAAGGCTGACTTCACATCCATCAGGTAGAATTTGAATCCTTGATAGGCAGCAAATGCATGGAAGAGTCTTATAGCTTCCAATCTGGCTACTGTGGAAAATGTCTGGTCAAAATCTATACCTTCTTCTTGCCTGTATCCTTTAGTCACCAATCTACCCTTATTCTTTACAATAATGTCATTCTCATCTAACTTGTTCCTATAGATCCACTTAGTTCCTATGACATTATGTCCCTTAGGTATGGGAACCTGCTTCCAGACTTTACATCTCTTGAATTGGTTTAGTTGTTCCTGCATTGCTCCAATCCAGAATTAGTTTTTGATTGACTCTTCAAACACTCTTGGCTCTACTTGTGATAAAAACTTGAGTATAGTGTTGTGTTGATACTCTTACTTCTAGTTAGAACTCCTTGGCTTGTTTCACCAATGATTTGGTGAGCTGGATGATCCCTTAGATTCCTGACAGTTGGAGGCAATCTAACCTCATCTTGTTGTTCGTCATTGTCTTCAACTGGCTGTTCTTCATCCTCAACTGGTGAGTCTTAAGCTCCCTCTTGACAACACAAATCTTTTCCCTTATCTTGGACTGTTTGATCATCTTCCTCGATGGTAAGCTTATCCATCACCTCCTCTATGCTTGCAGAACTAGAAGAAAAGTTAAGCAGCACACAGTTAATCATGTTGGATTCATCAAAGATAAAATGAACCGACTCTTCTACAACTTGACTTGTCAAGATGTAGATCCTATATGCCCTACTGTGATTGTTGTACCCAAAAAAGATACCTTCATGGGACTTGCCAGAAACTTAGTCACATTGGACTTTAAATTGTTCAGTACATAGTACTTACTACCAAAAATCATGTAGTGGGATAAGTTTGGTTTTCTGCCTTTCAATATCTCATATAGAGTCTTCTTGTGGCTTTTGGAGATAGAATCCCTGTTAAGGAAATGACATGAAATGTTTACTGCTCAGCCCAGAAATATTCTAGGAGAGATGTATCACTTAACAAGGTCCTACCATCCTCTATGAGGGTTCTATTTTTCCTCTCAGTAATTTCATTTTGCTGGGGTTTTTTAGTAGAGGACAATTCCTAGTGAATCCCTTGCTCTTCATAGAACCTTGTCATGCTTACAGACTGAAATTCAGACCCATGGTCACTTTTGATTTTGACCATAATACTTTCTAGTTCATTCTATATATGCTTAACAAAAGTCTTGAAGACTTCAAGGGTTTCATCCTTTCTCTTAAGGAAGAGCACCCAAGAAAACCTAGAAAAGTCATCAACCACAAGGGGACTTTCCAACCTAGACTTTGAACTAGCATAAGACCAAATAAGTCCATATAAAGGAGGTATAGACACCTCACTTAGTCTTTGATCCCAATGCTCTTGAAGGAGGTCTTGGTCTGTTTTCCCTTTTGGCATGCTACCCTCCTTATTGCATTTTAACTTGGGTACATTTCTGTCTAACTCTTCACTAAAGAGTTTGCCTATGGTCTTGTAGTTCAAATGAGCTAGCCACTTGTGCCATTGGTCAAAATATGAGGCTTTCTCAGCTGGAACTAGGCATATGATAGAGTCCTTACTTTCACAAACAAAATAAAGACAATACATATTTCCTCTCCTAGTGTCTGTCAAGATGACCCCTTGGTCACTTGACCTCCTAATTTGACAATCATCCATGAGGAAAGAAATGTAATAGCCATGATCATATAGTTGGCTTATGCTTATGAGGTTGTGTAGCAACCCTTTCACATAAGCTACTTGTGTGATAATGATTATGTCATTTGATATCTTACCATACCCTTTAGTCACTCCCCTTTCTGAATCACCAAAGAAGACTTTAGGTCCATTCTTTACTGGTGTGTACTCCTTTAGCATGCTCCTTGTTCCAGTCATGTGCCTGGTACACCCATTGTCCATGTATCATTTAGGGGTATGGACACTTGGACTAATATGTAAGGCATAAATCTATTAACCTTAGGATCCCAATACTTATTTTGTCCTAGGTACATGTTAGTCTCATAATAACTATGCCTACCTACATCTCTTCTGTCAGGTAAGCTCTCTCTTGCTCTTGACACACTTGTATTGTACCAGCATTCTATAGCATAGTGGCCCACTTTTCCACGACACCATCACTCATAAATATTGTACCTTATTTTAAGAGCTGGTCTTGTAGCAATGCTGTTAGCAACTCTCAGTCCAAAAGGTACAGCAGCAGCCATTTTCTTGTGTCTTCCATCCAAAGTCTGACTTGGGACAAGTCTGGCAGTAGAAGTACTTGGAATATCTCTAGCCCTACCATCAGTAGTATTCTTTTCAGAAACCATACTCTTGATGTCCTCAGATATTCCCAAGTTTGGCTTGCTGACAGACTTTCCCCTTCTTTGATTTTTGGTTGGGAGATCCTGAGAACAGATAGCTACCTTGTTCTTGAGTTTTGGGGAAGGTGCACCAAACACAAATGGTCCATGATGGGCCATTTGAATCTTCTCATGGGCTTCCTTGAAGGACCTTGCACCCATGTTATATGTAGCACCATAGTGTCAAGCATCTTTCCTCACACTAGTGGAACTACCATTCTTCTAGTGACGATAGGTGCTCTCTTGGTCATAGCTGTTGGAAGGTAGCACCATTCTCTTGAATGGAACATGAAGCTTTGAGGCGAGTGGTTGTGTTGGAGCTTTGCCCACTCCTTTGGGATTGGCAACTCTTGTGGATCACTTGAATCTCAACCCCTTATTAACATTCTAGGAGCTCTCTTGGTCTTAGGTGTCTGGACATTAACATACAGAACTGAGGCATTTTTAGGGATGAATGGTCCCTCTTTGATTGTGATAAAAATCCTAGGTTTAGCTCCTTCCATGAACAACCTTACCCTCTCCTTACAGATGCCAAATTCTTCCTTACTGCAGATTGGAAGCTTCATGACCCCCAGCTCCTTATACTTCACTCTTGAACCCATAAGGGCAATCTTTTTGCTGACCTTCGAGATCTACTCAGACTGTTAAACCTTCTTTGAGTAATCTCCCTTTGATACCACTTGAAAGACATTATTTTCAAGGTCAGCTAACATCAAGAGGGGGGGGGGGGGGGTGAATTGGTTTTACGTCTCTTTTTAATTATCTAGACCTATACCTAATTTGCTGTGATTAGTGATTTATTATGTTTAGCTTTCAAGAAAATCAACCAGGTGACACAGATATTTTATAATGGTTCCCTAGAGTATGAGAACAGTATGTTAGACAAAGCTCTTCCCCCAAAACTCGGCTCCAAGGAGCTTACAACACGATCCCACAGGACCACTCAGTCTTCTTCAAGACTTACAGCTCAGGCAGTATGCCCTATCACTCAAATCCCAACTGGATCATACCTCAGCCTTTATAACACAGGCCTACCACTCAGATTCACACAAGAATCCTACACTCAAATTAACAACAGATCTTACCTTAGCCATTATAACACAGTCTTACACTCGAATTCACTCAAGAATCTTACACTCAGATCCAAGATTGGATCCTATAGAAAATAGCAATGATTTGGGTCTGTCTTCCTGGGCAGAAATTGAGTCTCCCCTAACCTCTTCTTCACAGCAACAAGTTGACAAATATCTTCAGAAGAATCACGGCTTGTTCTGGAAGTATCTTGCAGAAACCTCTGCCTTTTCTCTTTCAAGATTCAATCCTGACCCTACTATCACAGATGAATATCACAGCAGCTATAACTTTTCTCTTTCAGGTTGACTAAATCTCAACAAGATCTTCAGGTTCGGCAGCAATGGCGAGGAATAAGACGATCTTCAGCCGCAATGCAAAATAAGAAAACCATAATTTCTTATTGTCGACTCAGGCAATCTGTCCCTTTTATTAATCATCGATAGACGAGTCTTTGCACTGTGGGGCCTAGCCTTAATTTTCGATTTACCACCTTCCATTGCAGAATACGACAAAAGTTGGACGTCGACATCATCGATGACATTCTTCATCTTTCCCACAACGAATTTGAACTGTGTTGACTTTGTTGAATTTTGCTGACTTATGCTGACGTCAGCCATCTATGGGCTTAGCCAAAATCAAGCAAAATTAGTATAGGCTTTGAGTAAGTAACCTTCACTCAATGCCAAAACACTTAGATAGATTTTCTTGTCATTAGGCATTGAGTGAGTAAGCTTCACTCAAAGCCAAAACACTTAGATTATTTTTCTGTCATTAGGCGTTGAGAGCGTTGAGTCCACTCAACACTTTTTTCCTTGGAAAATATTCCCGCTTCTCTGGCATTGAGAGCATTGAGTGTGTCTTCATCACTCAATGCTTTTTGCCTTAGCCAAACTTTCTGGTACTAGGCGTTGAGAGCGTTGATTGTTTCTTCATCACTCAATGCATTTTGCCTTATCCGAACTTTCTGTTATGTGGCGTTGAGTGAGACTTTATCACTCAATGCCATAATACTTAGACATAATTTGTAACTTGGCGTTGAGTGAGTAAGCTTCACTCAACTCATTTGCACTTAGCCAAATTTCTGTGAAATCACATTCTCTGATTGACTAAGGTTAAGTCAACACTTTTATCACATGGTGTTGAGTGAGTAAGCTTCACTTAACGCTTGTGGACTTAGTCAAATTTCCACAAAGATTTTCTGTGGCGTTGATTGTCTGAGCTATACTCAACGATTTATTTTTGTTTCCTTTAAAAATAATAAAAAAAATTTATTTATCTTAAAAATACAAAAAAGCAGAATATCTTAAAAATAAAAAAAAATATTTAAAAATTTTTAAAAAAATATATTTATGTTATTTATTTTTAACTGATTTTGGTATTTTATAGTACCTCTTGCTTTTGTTTTGTTTTTCTCAAAGTTCCATATAAATGACTTAGCTAATTATAATCTTTTTAATCATTCTTTTTAATTATGTTTCACAAGTAAAATGTTGGCATTGCTGTGTTTCTAATTCGCAATAACATGTTAACGTGAAACGTTTTTCTAAAACTCGCATTTTTATTATGGTTTTTATTTTTTATTTTCTTTACTTTCTCGAAAATGTTTCATCCACTATTTTCCTTTTCATTTTTGGATAATTTTTGTAATGTCAACTCTTGATTAGCGTAGTAGATATGAACGATCCAAGCCGCCTATTATTTCTATTTCCAAGATAATTTCATTTGTCTTCTTTTATTATCTAGGACTTGAATTTTGAAAATTTTCAAAACTATGTTTTAGATAAATTTTAAATGCATGAAAATGATTTACACCGTGTTTATTTCCATTTGAGCCTTCTTGCCGACCTAAAGTTTTTCACTAGTTAGCCGCTTTTGAGCCTTTTTCCTATTCCATTTGACAGCTCCACTTATCATTTCATTTTCACCAAAACTTAAATATTCCAACCTATCTAATCACACTAGCCTTTTTAAGTTTCATCAAAAAATTTCATGATTCTGATAGGGTTATTTTTGTGATATATTTGGAGAATTATTTTTTTGAAAAAAGTATGCTCAAAAGATGTATTTACTCTTTTTTGGCCAATTTCAAAATGAAAAGAAAATTATTTTTGGCCTTTCTTTTGTTTTGAAAAAAAGAAGAAAGAAAGAAAAAGAAAAAAAAAGAGGAAAATAAAATGAAAAATAAAAAGAAAGAAAAATAGTTTATTTATGATAAAAAGTTTTTTGGAACTTTTTATTTTGGTTAGTGTTATTTTAAGCCTTCATGTTTATCTTTGAATTTCATTCCTAATTATATGTCTGAACCATACGTTTCAGTACTAATAAGTCCTTTTGATTCATGCTTTTAAATTTTATTTATTAGCTAAGTAAAGAAGAAAAGTAAAATAGTATAGTTTTGGATATAAATTTAAACTTCTGTTATTTGATTGATATAGTTATAATATGTCACTTGGATCTAGTAACAAGTCAATGTGTTTTTTTCATTTTGTGGCTTTGCTTAATTTTGTTTAAAGAATTTCGTTAAACTTTTGGATGATTTATTTTCGTTAGTAAAGTTTATAAATTGTTAAAGCATATCTAAATAACTGTTTTAGATTTACGTTTCACCTTCTCCCTACTTAGAATTTCGCATGGTACTTGTGTTAGCATATTAGAATTTTCCTTATTAGTTACTTTTATGCTAGCTAGTTTTTATATCTTTGCTTGGGGACAAGCAAATCTTAAGCTTGGAGGAATTTGGTAGTTCATTTTGTAGTTTAAACTAGTAGGGTAATTACTAGTTTTTAATATATAAATCATGTTTGTATAGTTTTATATTGACCCTCTTTTGTATATTTTGTTGCCACTAATGTTTTCTTTAATTTTTGTAGGTTTTCTCAGATTTTGGGAAAAAAAGACCTTACACGCCCCCCTTACACACCCTCCCTGGGCATGTAACATGGCGTGTAACCCGATCCCGAGGATGTTTGATGCCCAAAACCCAAATCCCGAGAAAACCCCCTGACACGCCCCCTGACACGCCCTCCATGGGCGTGTCATCGGGCGTCTCACGTGCCGTGTCACCCTCTTCCCAAATCCTGCTGGCACATTTAAAGATTTACCATCGTGCACATTAATATTACTGCCACGCTCCCCTTACACGGGCGTGACCCGGGGCCTGTTCCGTGATTTCCAGAGTTTGATGGATTTTTGATCGACGATTGAAGTTTGACGTGTCTGACACGCCCCCTACACGGGCGTGACCTTGGGCGTGTCCACCAACGTACAAATCAAAACAAAAATTCCGTCATATTTCACCTCCCAAAGTTTTTCCCGTACATGTCACGCCCCCTGACCCGCCCAACCCGAGCATGACAGGGGGGCGTGACCAACCCGCAAGAAATTGTATAAATTCAGCCCCTGCCCCTTGTTTCCAGAATAGTTTTGGAGTGAGAGGGGAGGTGATGCCCTTTTGTTTACTTGTTCTTTTTTATGCTTCTCCTCTCCCTCCTTCTCATTTTAAGTCTCTAATCCTAGATTAGTTTCCTCTTTTGTATTAGTTGTTTTAATTTCTTTAGTAGCATAATGTTAATGCTAACTTAGTTATCATTTCATTGCACCTGTAATCTTTTTATTTCAAGTTGTAGCTCTCCTTTTCCATTAATAAAAAGTTTGTTTACTCTTACTTATTTCTACTATGTTTTCTTAATGCATTTCTAGTCATCTCTTTTCCTCCACATCATCATGAATAACTAATCCTCCTTGTACTCGATCTTGATGATCCGAGGTTCTCGTTGATTATGTTATGATGCTCTAGTTTGCACTTTCTTTGTAAGGCTTAGACTTTTGATTTACTATTGAAAAATCTTGTTTGGAGTTATATCATCGATATATAATTTCCATATTTATTTTCATTCTTAGGTAGCCGAGAGGCTCGTAGTTTGAAATGAACACTCAAGAGTAAAGAAAGTTGCATGCACCCCTCGAGAGAGGCAGACGTTAAATCTCCCGGATTGGAGTGAAATCCAATAGAGGGGTTCACAACGTAAAGAGAGTTTTAGTTCTCTGATTCTGAAGAGAGTTCGGTCGGACATTCCTAAACTCAGGTGGTCACGACTTCGAGAGAAGCGTGTTCATGCTTATGGAACCTCCACGGTCAAGGTCTTTTACCTTATGAAGTTAGGGTTTATTATCGCATTTTTTAATCGACTTTACCCGAGGTGATTCTTGATCGAGTGCTCTTCTTTATCATCATCTCAACCCCTCATTTTAATCACTTTTAGTAATTCTCTTTTTAACCGAAAGCATTTTTCTTTTTAGCGTAATATTTCTTTTCTTAATTGCATTTAGCTTTCTCTTAAACCCTGAAAGTATCTTCGATAAAATAATTGTTTTTGTGTGAGTAAGATTACTCAACAGTTCCCGGATTTTAATACGACACTTGTGTCCCCTAGCTGTATTTCGATAGGTATACTTGCCTCACTGGATTGCTAGTTCGGTTTTTATTCTCTTCACGATTAGTAGACACCAGGTGCGTTTTCCCCCTAGTCTGGAATTCAGGTTTTTTGAAAATGCACGGTCGTGCATTTTACTCGCGCACGGTTTGTGCCCGATTGTGCGTTGTTTTGAGCTGGAGAAACGTCGAGTGGAGCTCGATGATTTTCGCGAGCTGAGCTCGACGATCTTAACGTACGGTTAACGCAGGGTTTCTTCGAAACCGTGCGCGAAGGAAACACATGGTTTTCCTGCTGTTTTCTTTTTTGTACCAATCTATGGTTAATCGTATGATTTGTTTACGCACGGGCGGAAGTGCCCGTGCGCGTGTAAAACGCACGGTTCCACCTGCTTGCCTCGAATTCTAGCTTTATTTTGCTCCCAGTACAATTTCCTTCACGCATGGGAGGAAGCGTCCTCGCAAGAGTAAAACGGACGGGTCAACGCTTCTCCTTCTGCATGCCTGTTCTAATAGTTAATATCGCACGGTTTGCGCATGATCGTGTGCCAAACCGTAATGACCATTATTTCTGATTTTTCTATTTAAGACGCAAATTTCAACGTTCCAAGAAAAAAGTCCGATCCAGCCCGCCATTTTCGGCCCTCTGAGCGGGAAAATGTCCCTCCAGCCGATATTTTCTCTCTCCTCCTTGGAGAGTTGATCCGGTCACCATTCTCTCTCAAAAAGCTTGCAATAGCTTCATCTCCGGCCACCATTTTTCATCTCCAAACTCCAAGCTCTGTTTCAAGCTCATAAGGTGCTGCATCCATGGAGTTCTTCGGATAGACTTAGCCCATCGACTATTCGCGAAGAAGATGGGTTATTTGAAGGAGGTGACATCCCTTCTAGACCCCGGACGTCATCCGTAGACGGAGCTCGGACATGCCCCATAAAACCTTGACTTCGGCCGCGAATTTCGGAAAGCCTTCGTGTGTTGGGTTGTATTTCTCCCCCTCCTCTTGTAGTTACTTTGTTCTGAACTTGTGGTTGTTTGATTGTTACTTAAGAACACTATTTAGTTTAAGTATTTCAGCTTGTCTATGTGTTGTTATATTTTAGATCATGATTTTGTTGCTGAGCTTCAGTTTTTCGTGTTCTTGTTGAGATAGTGCCGTTCTAGCGAATGCTAGAAGTGTGCATGGCGAAGAGGTGATTTCAACCCTCACTGGCTCATCCATCTTTCATATTACTCTCTTGAGTAATCCACCAAAGAGATACGGTGACGGCGACCCGCAATAGGTTTATAAGTGTTAAACTTAAGAAACTCCAAACCAAAACCCCTTTTGTTTACGTTAACAATTGCAATCCATTTTTCAATAGCGAAATCACAATCCCTACTTGCACTCCTCGAGAGATCGATATACAGGGATTCAACTCCTCAACTTTATGACTTAACTACGATCGGTACAGTTGCCGACAAATCAAGTTTTTGGCCCCGTTGCCGGGGAGTGCAACCGTTGCATGTATTTTTTTTTTGAAAAAGTTTGTAAGTGTTTTTGGTATTTTTGAAAAGATTTTTTGTGTTGTATGACAGATCCAAACTCCAGTGATAGGGTTAAAGATATTGTGTGTGAGCTTGAAACCGCACGTGCGAGGCAAGCTCGCCTGCGTACTGCTGTTGCTGAAGAAAGGCTGGAGGATCTTGGCCGAGGAGGAAATGGCCACGGTGAATGGGTTGTTGAGGTCCAAGAGGTGGTCCAACCACCTATTGGGATAATGTGTGATTTCATAACCCGTATTGCGGGATGTGTTTACCCTGACATCGGACCAGTTATCGTAGACAACCACTTCGAGATTAAACCTGTCATCCTGAATATGATCCGAAATAATACTCAGTTCTCGGGCTTTCCGAGTGAGGATCCGCAGCTCCATCTGGCGGAGTTCTCGGAGATTTGCGACATATTCCGCTATGCCGGTATTTCTGATGACGTACTAAAGCTGAGGCTGTTCCCATTTTAGCTGAGGGACAAGGCCAAAACCTGGCTGCATACTATTATTCTTGGGACCGCTACTACATGGGAGGCCCTATCCTCTATGTTCTTGGCTAAGTTCAACCCGGTGGAAAAGATTGCGAATGCCTGTAGGGATATTGCAACCTTTCCGCAGCTAGACCAATAAACGTTGTCTGAGGCGTGTGAGAGATTTGCTGACCTGCAGCGTCGATGCCCCCAGTACGGCTGTGAGCCGTGGAATTTAGTTGAAATATTAGGGCTATGATCGACTATGAGCGTGATCTTAAATAGGTGGTTTAGTTCAAGTCTGGTGGGTTAGAGTTATGTGGGTTACCTGTGCAAATGAACGACTCTCAGTTTTATACCAAAAGCACATTTTTATTTTCTGTTTTCTTGATATCATGTTCGTATCGTGCACCTCCACACATATGAGCGCGATCTTAAGCACGCACTCGACTCAAGTCAAATTTATTTTTCTTGTGTTAACTTCAAAATAGTGGTGCTGGCTTAGAATTTTAGGATAGAGTAGTTTGAAACTCGTACAGTGCTCCTAATCGAGTACTCATGGTGTGTAGAAATAGTATAGATTCAATTTTTCTTTATACTCATAAATTTATACTTTTCTGCATTTGTAAATATTATTTGTACTAATCAAAAGTGTTGAATCTAGAGTAATCGAACGGTGGTGTAGGAATGTGTGTAGCCGTCACTTGCCTTGTATTGCTCGATTCGGGAGGAAGGATCATTTTTCTCGATGGCTAAGAACTTGCCCCAAGCTACTCTCGAAGCATTGGTGCGTGGTTAGTCTAGCGTGAGCGTGATGTAGGCCATCTTTTTGGCCCGGTTGAACTTTGTACCATTCCTAACATCTTTTCCTCGGTAGCCCTGTTGTGCCTACCCTTCTTTTTATTTAGCTCCACCATTTTTTTACCAAAGCCACATAGCCGTTCCTTGTCGCACACCCAAGTTGAACTTTAGTGTTTTACATTTTCATTTTGGGGTGTTGATGTGGTGATATTCCTTGTGAATATGTGGATGCGCTCCAAAGCTTTTATCTGCTGAAGTTGTTAAAGTAAAAAGATGATGTAAAAAAAAATATGTATAAAAATTAATTGTGAAAAAGAAAAGTGAAAAGAAAATGTTTAATTGAAAATCCTATTTGAGATTTTGTGGAGGTTGGCGGTGCACACACCCGTGTTATAAAGTTCAAGTCTGGTGTTGTCGTGCATCTGCATGTATTGTTGGCGAGAGGATATCTTTTTGTTGAGCTCATTTGGGTTAGGTGCGTGTCCTTCTTTTTTATCTTTGTTTACCTCACCGAAACCAAAGCCCCATTTCTACCCTAAAGCCATACGGATTCAAGCTTGAGTAAAACTAGCATCGTGGAGAGAGTGTGAACGGGCAAGCAAATGGTCCCCGACATTGATCGATTTCTTTGGATGTGATCCCAAGCCACAGTCTTTGGCAATGCTCAACTGAGTTGCCTGCCTACTTTCTCCCTACGTATGACCGAACGATTCTCCAGAATTCCATTTTTGAGTAGTTATAATATTTATTTACGCCTGTCGAAAGTTATAAACTCCGTAGTATAATTAAAACTTTTCCCTATTATATTTTCTACGCACATGAAGTATTTGATTTCTCGCTTTACTTTATTTTGGAAATTTCTAAGCCAGCTAGCTATTTTCTAGTACAAGGAGAAATAATTTGCTCTGGACAAGCCAATGTTTAAGTCTGGTGGTGTGATGAGTCCGATATTTATAGTGTTTTTCAGACTCATCTGGGCTTGTAAAAGCACTCGTGCATCGCATTTAAACTGGTATTTGGTTATATTTGCAACGGCAGGTCTCTGACCATTTTGTGCACTATTGTGTCCCAAGGGTGCGCAACTGTGCTTTTTATTGTTTGGGGTAAGCACATGGTGCTCCCTAGGGGCTCTTTCTAGTTGCTTTTGTTGCATTTCTGCATTTCTGGAGGGTCCTCTCCTGATTTATTTGTTTGAATGCAGGTGGTGCGTTTTCCCCTAAGTCTAGAATTCAGGTTTGAGGAGAACGGACAGTCATGAGTTTTACTCGTGCACGGTTGTGCTCGATCGTGCATTTTGTTGAGCTGGAGAAAGGTCGAGCGGAGCTTGACGATCTTCACACACGGTTAACGCACGGTTTCTTCGGAACCGTGCGCGAAGGAAACACACGGTTTTCCTGCTGCTTTCTTGTTTGTACCAATCTGTGGTTAATCATATGATTTGTTCACTCACGTGCAGAAGCACCTGTGCGCCTGTAAAACAAACGGTTCCACCTGCTTGCCTCGAATTATAGCTTCATGTTGTTACCCATGCGATTTCCTTCACACACGGGCTGAAGCGTCCGTGCGGAAGTAAAACGCACGGGTCAACGCTTCTCCTTCCGCAGGCTTGTTCTGAAAGTTAATATCGTACGGTTTGCGCGTGGTAGTGCGCCAAAATGTGCGTGACCATTATTTCTATTTTTTCTATTTAAGACGCAGATTTCGTCATTCTAAGGAAAAAAGTCTGATCCAGCCCGCCATTTCTGCCCCTCTGAGCGGGAAAACTTCCCTCCAGCCGATATTTTTCTCTCCTCCTTGGAGAGTTGATCCGGACACCATTCTCCCTCCAAAAGCTTGCAATAGCTTCATATGCGGCCGTCATTTTTCTTCTCCAAACTCCAAGCTCCGTTTCTAGCGCATATGGTGTTGCATCCATGGAGTTCTCCGGATAGATTTAGCCCAGCGAATATTCACGAAGAAGACGGGTTATTGGAAGGAGGTGACAGCCCTTCTGGACCCTAGTCATCATCCGTAGATTGAGCTCGGACAAGGCCCGAGAACCCTTGACTCCGACAGCGAATCTCGGAAAGCCTTCATTCGTTTGGTTGTATTTCTCCCCCTCCTCTTGTAGTTACTTTGCTCTTAACTTGTGGATGTTTGATTGTTGCTTAAGAACACTGTTTAGTTTAAGTATTTCAGCATGTCTATGTGTTGTTATATTTTAGATCATGATTGTGTTGCTGAGCTTCAGTTTTCAGTGTTCTTGTTGAGATAGTTCAATTCTAGTGATTGCTAGAAGCGTGCATGGTGAAGAGGTGATTGCGACCCTCATTGCCTCATCCATCTTTCATATTACTCTCTTGAGTTGTCCCCCAAAGAGACGCGGTGACGGCGACACACAATAGTTTAATTAGTGCTAAACTTTGGAAACTCCAAACAAAAACCCCCTTTTGTTTACGTTAACACTTGCAATCACTTTTTCAATAGCGAAATCACACTCCCTACTGGCACTCCTCGAGAGATCGATATCCTGGGATTCAACTCCACAACTTTATTAATTGACTATGATCGGTACACTTGTCGATGCATCACTTATCTCAAAATATTTTCACGAATTTTGCCGCCTTCGGGAATGTAAAGTCGGCCACAGAGATGAATGAGGCCATCTTTTAAGGAATATTCGTCAGTAGACCCATCTTCAAGTGACTTAAATACTAGGGCCAGAGTAGCATCCTTCTGTTGCTCTGCCCGGATTTGGTCTCAAATATCACAAATTATACTCATGGTTGCCAAGTACTCCTTATACGTTTTCGAATGACCACTATACAGTAAAGTAATTTCCATTTACTTGAGCATTCGAGCTAATTCCATACTCATCAATCGAGACTCCGGGCTCGACTCTAGTATTTTCCTGCTTAATGCATCAGCCACGAAGTTTGCTTTTCCAGTGTGGTAGTTCAGGGTAAACTCATAATCACACAAAAATTCCAACCACCTTTGCTGCCTCAAATTAATTTCCTTCTGAGTATGAACGTACTTTAAATCTTGTGGTCTAAAAAGATCTTGAAGTGGACGCCATATAGACAGTGTCTCCAAACCTTCAAGGTGAACATCACTGCTGCCAATTCTAAATCATGTATTGGATAGTTGACTTCATGCTTCTTTAGCTGCCTCGAAGCATAAGCAATCACATGCACATGCTACATTAGTACTGCTCCCATCCCTTGATACGACGCGTTAGTGTAGATGTAACACCTCCCCTATAATGACCGTATAATATGGGTCTGGCCGGGGCACCACAACATACAGACTCCACAGCTTCAGTATTAAACGATGATATGTAAACTACCCAAACTCAAAACTCAGACATCAACAACGAAAACATACAATCAAGACTAGAATTTATCCACCAAACAAAGAGTATCAAAATGGCCTTAGGGCCTTACACATCATAAGTCCAAGACTTAAGCATCATTAAACAATAGTAATGTGCACATGCACCCTATGCTACCTCCGCATACAACCCAGATTACATTTCATGGAGCGTGACATTCAATGAGAATCCGTGCAAATAATAAAAAGATCACTTCATGCAGCTTAGGCCTTTTTGGCCGGCGAGCTTGCTACTGCTTGCGATCCTTGCACTGAAAAAAAATTGGTTGTAACGTGAGTTAGGAAAGGCTGACCTCAACTGTGTGACCAACACATCTCCCCCCGGTCGTCCCTAGCGTACGCCCGGGCACTCCATCACCCTGCAGGTCAGTACTTCGTATGCAAAATAAAATAACATGTAAAGTTATAAAACAGGTTTGGATGTCTCATACAACAAACACGTTTCTATGTTGAGCATATAACTAAAGGGGCCCACAATGCAAGATGAATGCAATACCGGGTTTCACCCAAGGCACCCTAAAGCTTATGCTTCTAACACATCATCACATCGGGTACTTCCAATTTCCCCATCGGATTTCAAGCCGCAAACACAAGGGTACTCTAAATTTTCCCAAACGGCATACAAACTGCAAACACAAGGGTACTCTAATTTCCCCAAAACGACATACAAGACGCCACACAAACAAACCGATAAGAAACATTGCTAGACCCCACCCATTCACAATGACCCAGGCCCGACGCTAATATCAGGATCAAGTCCACAGAAGGAGACCCATCGGGATACAGCTAGAATCGTCTGGGCTTGCCCAAAGCTCGGCATTCTCGTCATTTCAACAGAAGGGGGACTTGTCTCATCGGGACACTCTCCACACATGACTTTGCAATGTCATGGGCTAGCCAGCCGACTGCAGAGACAAATCACACCTTAACACATCACAATCCCACTCATTTCCCACCCAAATCCAGTGTTTGTACCATAGCATCCTCGTGCCCCAAGGAAACCATCTACCTGACAATGGAGATAACCTTGTCAGGTTCAGATGAATGTTATCGTGCCATAAGGAAACCATCTACTGTCACAATGGAGCTAACCTTGTCCAGTTCCGCATACGCGTACTCACGCGAAATGAGGGGGGGGGGGGCATACAATATCACCAACGACGTCTTGCCGCTATGCGTCATCACCAAGTCGGACTAACGGTCGTGCCTGCGGCTTCACCCACAAAGCCTAATCCACTAACGGAGCGGATTTCTAATGCAATATCATTCCGGGGATGGACATAATCGACCTGGTGGCTCATCTTGAACCATGACAACCCAAATCCCTCTCCTTTGAGAGATCTGGTGCCTATATGTTTGAAATATAATCAAGAAAAGGAAAAGATGCCATGCACGCATCCTATAACCGAGAGGAGAAGTGTCATTATCTTATGAATTCTCTTCTTAGCCATTAAACCCTTGTCTTTCATGGATGAAAACGAGCGCTTCCAAGTCCTCTACCCGGAGCTATCCTTGGAATGACGATCGAAGGTCTGAAGTTCCGTCAATGGCGGAAGAAAGCTCTCTTCTTCCACCTCCCACCCTTATCTTCCAAACCCTAACTCTCACTTCCCCAAATGAGAAAATGAGGAGAAACAACCGTTCAACCCTATATAAGCACTATGGAGGAGAGTCTTGGGCCTTATGATCGAATCCTAAAAGAAATTAGACTGCTATAAAGCCAAACGATGGAACTGCTTCTGTCCGCTACCGCCGGGCAGGAACTATATACCGCCGAGCAGTAGGTTCCCGAGCACTCGGCCAGAAAGTAAAGCTGCGCTAATGCCGGCGAAAAAGCTAATGCCACGCGGTAGAGTTTTTCTCGAGAACTCGACATTTTCTCGAAAACTCAGTGTTCGACGAACTTGGCATGTCGTTCGATGTTTAACGAAACAGGGCTATCGCCGGGCGATAGCTACTATCATCAGGCGATAATCCTCCAGCACTCGACGAACAGATCTTTCGATCGGCACTCGACGAAACAGAGCTATCGTCAAGCCGTACCTAGCTAACTCCGCGCGCTAGTACTCAACGCTCTAAGTGCTCGACCACTCAATGCTCTCAGCGCCTGCCTACTCAACTCTAAGCTACTGTCGGGTGATAACTACTACCGCGAGGTGATAACTTTTAGAGACTCAAGTTCTGAATTATGTCCTCAAAATTAAGCATGCACTTAATCAAAAGCATACTTGAAGTAAAGAGTTTTGGGAAGTCCTCCCGTATTGCTTGCTCACGCTCCCAAGAGAACTCATCTCGCCCGTAGTTGTCCCAGCACACCTTTAGGAGCTTAACTTCTTTGTTCTGCAACTGCCAAACTTCTGAATCCTCTATGCCCACCGTACAGACTTTCGTCCTCAAGTCCTCTTCTATCGGCACCATCGCCGGTTCGATCACCACACTAGCCTCCACCAAGGCTTTTCTCAAGACAGAGACCTGGAAAACACTAGGTAATCCACACAGCTCTTTGGACAACTCCAACCGGTAAGATGCTTCTCCAATAAGTTCTATAACCTAGAACGGTCCCAAAAACCTCGGACTCTAACTTCTTGAGTCGGCAAATCCGCAAAACTCCTTTGAACGGCTAGATCTTGAGATAGACCCAGTCGCGCACCGCAAAATCCACATTCCTATGGCGAGCATTAAAATACTTTGCTTGCCGGTCCTGGGCATTAAAATACTTTGCTTTCCAGTCCTGGGCAACCATCGTACGCTCCTGAATGGTTCGTACCAACTCGTATGCATCAGCCACCACTTCTTTTCCCAAAATTTTGGTGTCTCTCGCCTCAATCCAGGACATTGGCGTTCGAGACCGCCTCCCATACAAAGTTTTGTATGGCTCCATCATTATGCTTGCTTGGTAACAGTTGTTATAGGCGAACTCCACCATAAAGAGGTGATCTTCCCACCTCTTCCCAAAGTCAAGAGTACACATTTTCAGCATATCCTCCATTGTACGGTTTGTTCTTCCTATTTGTCCATCTGTTTGAGGATGGAGCGCCGTACTGAACTGAAGCTTTGTGCCCAAACTTTTCGTAATCAACCTCCAGTATTTGGACGTGAATCGTCCGCCCCGATCACTAATTATACTCTTAGGAATTCCATGTAGTCGTATAATGTTGCGAACATACAACTCTACCATCTTCTCCATGCTATCCTCATTCCGGTTTGGGATGAAATAGGCCACTTTGGTCAAGCGGTGCATAATCACCCAAATCGCGTCGTTTCCCTGCTGCAATCGAGGTAAGTCATGCACAAAATCCATGGAGATGTCATCAAACTTCCATTTGGGAATCGGAAGAGGCTTCAGGAACCCGCCTGACTTCTGACACTCGGCCTTCACTAAGGCACAGGTTGGACACCGACTTACGTACAAATCTATATCATGCTTCAAACCAAACCACCAAAAAGATTTCTTCATATACAAGTACATCTTCGTATTTCCCGGGTGAATGGAGTACTTCTTAAAGTCAGCCTAAAACATCAACTCCACGTGGAGCTTGCCGAACAGCGGTACACAAATCCTTCCTTCCTTCCTCAAGATCCCGTTAATCATCTCCCAGGCGCTACCCTCGCCCGTTTGCGCTTCCACCATGAATGACTGTAAATCTTCATCCAAATTAGTTGCTTCCCGTATACGATCAGATAAGTCATTTTGTAACTCGATCAAGTTCAATCAAGCCATGCTTGACTCGCCTCTTGCTACGGACTCAATGCCAAGGGACTCACAATCCCGCATCAACCGCTCATCATGAGCATCGACCCAACTCCGTGAGTAGAGTATTTTCTACTCAAGGCATCCGCCACCAAGTTTGCTTTGCCTGGCGTATACTGAATCGCCACTTTATAGTCATCAAGGAATTCGACCCATCTACGTTGCTGCATATTCAAGTCCTTTTGGTCTAGAAGATACTTCAGGATTTTATGGTCCGTAAAGATCTCCACCTTCGCACCATACACATAGTGCTGACACAACTTTAGTACAAAAATTATCGCCGCCAATTCCAAGTTATGGATGGGGTAATTCCTCTCGTGAGGCTTCAACTGCCTAGACCCAAAAGCTATGATACTGCCAAGTTGCACCAACACGCAACCCAGCCCACATCCTGATGCGTCACTAAAAATCTGAAATCCTTCCGTCCCTTAAGGAAGACTTCGTATTTGAGTTGTCATCAGTCTTTCCTTCAGGGTGTCAAATGCCTGATTGCACTATTGAGTCCACACAAACTGCAGATCCTTACGAGTTAGGGAAGTGAGGGGTAGAGCAATCCACAAAACGTTTTTCACAAACCTTCTATAGTACCCGACTAGTCCAAGGAAAATTCGAACTTCCGCCACGTTTCTCAAAATTGGCCAATCTCTGATGGCCTCCACTTTTGCAGGATCCACCGTCATCCCATCACCACTAATCACATGGCCTAGAAATGCCACCTTCTTCAAACAGAACTCGCACTTTGAGAACTTTGCAAAAAGCTGGTTCTCTCTCAACACTTGCAACACCAATCACAAATGAGTCTCATGCTCCGCCTCCGATTTGGAGTATACCAAAATATCGTCGATAAAGACGACAGCAAAAGAGCCCAAGTACTCACGAAACACTCGATTCATCAGAGCCATGAATACTTATGGTGCTTTCATCAGCCCAAACGACATCATCGAGAACTCAAAATGACCATACCTTGTTCCAAAAGTCATCTTCTGTATGTCCTCATCTCAAATCTGCAACTGATAGTGTCCTGACTTCAAGTATAACTTAGAATACACCACTGATCCCACCAACTGGTTGAACAAGACGTCTATCCGAGGAATCAAATACTTATTCTTGACAGTTAGTTTATTTAACTCTCGGTAGTCTATGCACAACCGCATACTACCGTCTTTCTTCTTCACAAATAACACTAGCGCGCTCCAAGGTGAAGAACTAGGTCTAATATACACCTGCTCTAATAGTTCCTGCAACTGTACTTTGAGTTCAACCAACTCTTTTGCTGCCATCCTAAAAGGAGGATGTGACACCGGCCTAGCATCTGGCACTAACTCAATCGAGAAATCAATCTCCCGTCGAGGAGGCGCTCCAGGAAGCTCATCAGGAAACACATCATCGAACTCTGCCACTACCGGCACTTCCCCAGGTGATAGCTTGGAAAGGCGAACCTCCAATAATGCTACAAGAGCTACTCCACCCTGGTTAACTTCCCGCACCAACTCCATGGCCGAAATCAGGGAGCAGGCCACTCCACTAAGGCCCTCAAATGTAACTTCTGCCTGCCCTTCACTTCCCAAGGTCACCACCTTTGATTGGCAGTCAATACTGGCACGCTGTTCTACAAGCTAGTCCATTCCCAATATTAAATCAAACTCAACCATCGGTAGAACCGCCACTACAAACGTGAAGTTAACTCCGTCCAGACTTTAATAAATGCCCCCCTTCACCCTGTTAGTCATGGATGACCCATTGGGTATGCACACCTTCAGCTCTGCGTCCATCGGGAACGACACAACTCCAATCCTCTGGATAAAGCTTTCCGCAAGGAAGGAGTGCGACGCTCCCGTATCAAACTATACCCTAGCGCGGTACCCAGAAACTAACACAAAGCCTAAAATATAGGCAACATACAAAAACAATCTTGAAAGTCTAAGATAAAAGATTAACTCAAACTTTCATACCTGACATCACATCTATTTGGCGGATCGCTTCCAGCTGCCCAAGGTTATATGTCTTTGGCTGTACGGGTTGGAAATGAGAATCTCTAGACTCCACCATCTTTTCTTTCTCCACTGCACTGGGCCCAGAGCGCACTGACTTTTCTTGTCTTGGCTGCTGCTCCACGCCACCCTCAGTACAGAAATGAGCTATGCGACACGGTTTCCCACACTGGTAGTACGGTCGTGGTCCCTTGAAGTGAGACCCCCGACGTCGCACTATCCTTCTCCCAATTCTTGTAGGGATGGGACTTCTTCTTCCACTTACTCCCGTCAGTTCTTCCTTGAGATTGAGAAGACGTTCCTTCTACCTTCTTGGCCGCAAAACCCTTTCGACATTGGGTTCGCTCCAAATCGCTCTCCAACATTCTGGCAGCCTCGACCAGCTTATTGAAACCAACATTCTTCATAGATATGAGGGGTTGCCTCAGATTCTCCCTCAGTCCATGGTAGAAGAGGTTGTCCCTCTCCACATCGTCATCCATGGTCGTTCCAACATAACGACCCAACCGAGTAAATTCCTGAACACACTCATCCACCGTCTTATCCTGCTGCACCAAGTGCATAAACTGCCTCTAAAGGGCTAGCCTTGTTGACGTGGGAATATACTCCTTCAAGAAAGCATTCCCGAACTCCTCCAAGTTCGTGGTGCGACTAGGAAACTAGCGACCGCCATGGCTCACCCACCACAGCTTGGCGTCGCGTTACAACATAAAACTTGCAAACTCAACTTGCTTCTAGTCGCATAACTAGACACAAGGACACTCACAGTCCCGCGATACTCCTATGTGGATACCTTCTTAATGAAATTCGTTAAGGATATTCGTCCACGAAGACATACATTGGACACTAACCTCCCTCTGATACCAAATTGTAACACCTCCACTGTAATGACCGTATAATATGGGTTTGGTCAGGGCCCCACAACATACAGACTCCATAGCTTCAGCATTAAAAGATGATATGTAAACTACCCAAACTCAAATCTCAGACATCAACAGCGGAAACATACAGTCAAGACTAGAAGTTATCCACAAAAGCAAGAGTATCAAAATGGCCTTAGGGCCTTACACATCATAAGTCCAAGACTTAAGCATCATTAAACAATAGTAACATGCAAATGCATCCCTAAGCTATCTCGGCATGCAAGCCAGATTTCATTTCATGGAGCAAAACATTCAATCAGAATACATCAAAATAATAGAAAGATCACTTCATGCGGCTTAGGCCTTTTTGGCTGGCGAGCTTGCTCCTGCTTGCGATCCTTATCTTGTAAAAAATTTGGTTGTAACGTGGGTCAGAAAAGGCTGACCTCAACTGTGTAACCAACACATCTCCTCATGTAAGTCCCTAGCAAAGCTCGGTCCACTCCATCACCCTACAGGTCAGAACTTTGTATGCAAAATACAATAACATGTAAAGCTATAGAACAAGTTTGATGTCTCATACAACAAACACGTTTCTTTGTTGAGCATATAATAAAAAGGGCCTACAATGCAGCATGAATGCAATCCCGGTTATCACCCAAGGAACCCTAAAGTGTATGCTTCTAACACATCATCACATCGGGTACTTCACTTTTCCCATCGACGTTCAAGCCGCAAACACAAGGGTACTCTAAATTGCCCCAAACGGCATACAAACCGCAAACACAATGGTACTCTAATTTCCCCCAAAACAGCATACAAGCCGCCACACCAACTAACCGATAAGAAACCTTTCTAGACCCCACCTGTTGGCGACGTCCCCGGCCCAACTCCAATATCGGGATCAAGTCCACCGAAGGAGACCCAGCGGGACCCAGCTGGAATCGTTCGGGCTTGCCCAAAGCTCGACATTCTCATCAGTTCCACAAAAGGGTGACTTGTCTCTGCGGGGCACTATCCACACATGACTTCGTAACGTCACGGGCTAGCCAGCCGACCGTAGAGACAAATCACGCCTTAGCACATCACAATTCCACGCCTTTCCCTCCCAAATCCACAGTTCGTACCGTAGCGTCCCCGTGCCCCAAGGAAACCATCTACCGTCAAAACGGAGCTAACCTTGTCCGTTTCTGATGAACGTTACCGTGCCCAAGGAAACCATCTACCGTCACAAAGGAGCTAACCTTGTCCAATTCCACATATGCGTAATCACGCAAAATGATGGGGGTGGGGACATATAACATCACCAATGGCGTCTTGCCACTATGCATCATCACCGAGTCGGACTAACGGTTGCGATTGAGGCTTCACCCACAATGCCTAATCCACTAACAGAGTGGATTTATAATGCAATATCATGTCGAAGATGGACACAATCGACCTGGTGGATCCCCTTGAACCATGACAACCCAAATCTCGCTCATTTCAGAGATCTGGTGCCTATATGCTTGAAATAAAATCAAGAAAAAGGAAAAGATGCCATGCACGCATCCTATAACAGAGAGGAGAAGTGTCGTTACCTTACCACTCCTCTTCTTAGCCATGAAGCCCTTGTCTTGTATGGATGAAAATGAGCGCCTCCAAGTCCTCGACCCGAATCTGGCCTCGAAACGACGATCGGAGGTCTGAAGCTCCGTCAATGGCGGAAGAAAGCTATATTCTTTATCCTCCCACCTTTCTCTTCAAAACCCTAACTCTCACTTCCCCAAAAGAGAAAATGAAGAGTCATAACTGTTCAACACTATAAAAGCACTCTGGAGGAGAGTCTTGGGACTTAGGATCGAATCCTAAATGAAATCGCACGGTTATAAAGCCAAACGACGGGACTGCTTCCGTCCGCTACCGCAGGGCGGTAACTACCTATCGTTGAGTGGTAGGTTCCCGAGCACTCGGCCAGAAAATAAAGCCATGCTAATGCTGGCGATAAAGCTAACGCCACGCGGTAGCATTTTTCTCGAGAACTCGATGTTTTCTCGAAAACTCATTGTTCGACAAACTGGGCACTTCGTTCGAAGTTCGACGAAATATGGCTATCGTCGGGCAATAGCTGCTATCGTCGGTCGATAATCCTCCAACACTCGATGAAAAGATCATTCGATCGACACTCGACGAAATAAAGCTATCGCCGAGCGGTACCTTGCTAACGCCGCGCGCTAGCACTCAACTCTCTCAGTGACTGGCCCCTCAACGATCTCAGTGCCTAGCCACTCAATGCTCTCAGTGCCTGCCTATTCAACACTAAGCTTCTGTCGGGCAATAACTACTACCGTCAGGTGATAGCTTTCAGATACTCAAGTTCTGAAAACTAGGGTGTTACAGTAGACTTGAAATCCTTTCTTCCCAGATGGATGGGCTAGGATGGGTGCAGTAGTAAGTATGTCCTTCAGTTCTTGGAACGCAAATTCACATTGGGGTGTCCACTCGTATGGCACACCTTTCTTTGTCAGATTAGTAAGACAAAGGGCTATCTTTGAGAATCCTTTCACAAAATTGCTATAAATACCCGGCAAGCCCAAGGAAACTCCATACATCGGCCGCTGACTTTAAGGGTGACGATTCCTTACGACACTCACTTTGGCGGGATCCACAGCTAGTCCAGCCCCACCGATCACATGGCCCAAGAAGGCAACTTCTTGGAGCCAGAATTCGCACTTGTTGAACTTGGCAAACAAGGCATGCTCTTTTAGCTTCTTCAGCACCAAGGTCAGATGTTGAACATGATCATCCTCTGTCTTTGAGTAGACCAAAATGTCATCGATGAAGGTGATGACGAAGATGTCTAGATATAGCTCAAACACCATTTGTAAGACCCACCCACCTGCTCGGGATCAGATGTTCGCGTTGGACATGGTGCAGAAGCGGAACCCTCGGGAGGTGATCGCAGGTATGTTACAATTAGTTAACACATTTTCATCATTCACCTTAAGTTGCATAAGATGTACTAGAAATATAGCTTTTAGTATTTGCTATTGGTACTTAGGCACCGTGATGGTTGGTGGGAAACCGGCCTACACTCTATTCGATACCAGAGTCACACAATCGTTTGTGGCGAACAATTTTGTTAAAGACTTAGAATGGGTACAACTCTTCACCGGTACCACCCGGAGGGTACGCCACCCGGATTGCTCTGAAATGACTGCATCCACAAATTTTGAGTTTGAGGTACTCCTTGGAGGAAGATTCTTTGATACCGCGCAACAGTGTTGCGAATGGAGGAATTCGACCTAATTTTGGGCATGGCATTGCTGGATTTGCACCACTCCAAGACTGATTGCCCGACAAAGCTAATCATTTTGAAACATGGAGACTCGGAAATCTTTTTCCAAGGTATTAAGTTCATACCCCGAATGTTATTGTCTTCGATACAGGACTTAAAAGCCCACATGAAAGGGGATGAAGTTTATATGATTTGTTTTGAACTGAAAAAGATGACAATGGATATCAAGGATGTGCGGGTGGTGCGAGATTTTCCTGAGGCATTTCCTGAGAAATTGCCAGGATTACCCCCGCATAGAGAGGTGGATTTTCAAATTAAGCTCGTACCAGGTGCAAAGCCCATCCCTCGAACCCCGTATTGAATGGCCCCAAAGGAAATCTTCGAGTTTAGAGTTCAATTGCAAGAGTTGGTAGAGTCAGGGTCTGTTCTCCCCAGCTCATCACCATGGGGAGCCCCTGTCCAATATGTCAAAAAATAAGGATGGAACTTTGCGATTGTGTATCGATTATCGGGAGATCAATCGACTGACGGTGTGGAACGCCTATCCGCTACCCCAGATCGACTAGTTGTTCGATCAATTGGTAGAAGCGCATTGGTTCTACAAGTTGGATTTATGCTCGGGGTATTACCAATTGAGGATATAAGAGGAGGACATTCAAAAAATAGCTTTTAGCTCAAGGTATGGCTTGTACTAGTTCACGGTGATGTCATTTGGGCTCACAAATGCCCATTCAGCTTTCATGAAACTCATCGAACTTGGTGTCTGTAAACGTAAAGAAAACTGTTTTCTGAACGCAGCAGACTTCGAGGCTGATTTCAAGTGTGTTCGGTCCTGAAATGGGCTGCGGGCCAAATACAAAAGTTATAGTACTTCTAAATACCTTTCAAACGGATATTTACACGCCTTCATACGAGTTCCGTAGACTCGGTAATGGCCTAACGAGGTGGTTGTACAGCCAAGTCCTTGTATTTGTTACTCTCTGCTCAATATAATATTGGGCTTGGTTCGAGTAATGAAACTAGAGATTAATTGTTGGGATTTGAGAGAATTTCGACTTATGTGAATGTGATAAACAAATGGTTAGGAAACCTTATTGGGCATGATTATAACT
Organism: Platanthera guangdongensis; assembly: GCA_039583875.1. Lineage (NCBI taxonomy): Eukaryota > Viridiplantae > Streptophyta > Magnoliopsida > Asparagales > Orchidaceae > Platanthera > Platanthera guangdongensis. The sequence goes on along the minus strand of CM077159.1, from coordinate 91,287,477 downwards.
TGTGTAATGGAACGGGTTTGGAAGAAGAAGTAACACTTGTAAAAGAACTATCTTTATGTGAATTATATTGATTATAGCCGGCAGGATTAGCATCTTGTAGTACAGGTTAGCCCGTGTGCTAACGCTACCATAAGACAGCTGTTCTGCGCATAAGACTCCCCTCGTGCCGAGTTTTGTGTTCCTGGAGGGGGGTCTTACACTACTGGCCATGAATTACATAACCGCCGAACATGAATTACTGAATTGTCGACTGTTAACCGCTCAGTCCGCAACGCCTACAAGATTACAATGTCACCTATTTCATTAACCATGGACTCAATTTGGCAGTCCGCCTAGCCCGGCGATGCCTCGACATAGTTCCAAGATCCCTAGAATGTCATAGGCAGACTCGGTTTGGCAGTCCGCCAAGCTCGGAAGAGCAGCAGTATTCAGCCATCCCAAGGTTGATCCCCCAGCGGCGGACTCAATGCTCCGTCCGCCCAGTTCGCCATGCCTTTGGATCTCTGGATTGATTCCACTTCGGCGGACACAGTGTCCAGTCCGCCCAGGCCACCGTCCTCCAGCAGGATCACGCCTAGTAGCAGCAGATGGAAGCTCCAGCCCGCGAGCCCAGTCCTCCTCTTTTGCGCGGACTGGCGTGTTCTTTATTTTTTGCTTCCCGTCACCGTTGCCTGGTTCTCCTGTACCCCGGGCAGCCAGTTATTTTAGCCCTGCCCGTTTGGGCAGGCCCCCATCCTATAAATAGGTGGGAGGTGGTGTGCCCAAAGCTTGCACACTCGAGTCCAGAGGCCCATTTAGTGAAAGCTGCGGACTCGAATCTCGGACTTTGCGGTCTCGAATCTGTCTTGATCACCCTTTTCCCTTGGTCCATTAGTAAACGGTTGCTTGCAGTTTCCTTCTCTCTTTTCCCCTTTTTTACCAGAATTTAAGGGCGCATTTTCTGCATCAACATCAACACGCGACCTTCAGATCCATGCTATAGTTGAAACTCACGGACCGAGATGTCAGATCGCCGATCATCTCATTACCATGCCCGTTCAGGTCGCTCGAGCACCTCCGAAGACCTGAGGGACGCGCTCGACTGATGCCGGATAGACACCGAATAATCCCGGAGAGAGACCGACCAGCGCCTCGCTGCAATCAGCTAGGCCCTGGTCGCACTTACTCAGCAACTCGATCAGCTTAGAGCGGCCTTTGCGGATGAGGCAGTCCGCCAAACCCCTGTCCGAAAAATGCATGCTGCGACGCCACCGCCAGCCAGTGCGCCCACCCTGCCCGCAGTTCCACCGAGGTCGCAGATTGATGAGCTCGCTCCGCTTATGGATTTTTTCCGCGAAGTAGCTAGAGGGTCTCCAGCCCACAGGCTTAACTTTACTGAGGATGACCAGGTCGAGCGGCCTCCTGTGATTTCTGCTATAGCTCAAGCCGGGGAGTCCCATTTTGATGATAAGATCCGTTAGGAGCAGGCTCCTAATAACTTCAGAGAACCTCGCATCCCATTTTACACTGGAGAAACAGACCCGGTCGCTCATCTCCAGGCCTTTGAAGATGCTGTAGCAATGAGATGGTTGTCAGATGGTTTGAAGTGCAAGTTCTTAGTAACCACTTTCGACGGCCTGGCCCGAGAATGGTTTCATGAACTATATCCCAGATCCATCGCCAATTTTATCGAGCTACGCCAAGAGCTCCTGCTAAGGTTTGCCACTTCCAGGAAGTGGAAGAGTGGACCAGCTGCCCTCTTTAAGATCCAGCAAGCAGACAATGAGTCGGTAGCATAGTTTGTGGATCGCTTCCAGAAGGAGAAACTGGGGGTCAATAATGTAGATCCCGAGTTCTATAAGATCGCCCTAATCAACGAACTCAAGGAAGGGCCGTTGAAGTTTGAAGCAAACACCAAAGAACCGGCCACCTTCCAGGATCTGATAGCCATGGCTAACACCTTCATTGAAGGGGAGAGTGCCAACCCTTCATATGTATCCAGCTTAACGACAAAGGCCGAAAGGAGGGACACCACAAATTCCTCTACAAGTGATCGAACATCCAGACCCCCTTTACTAGAGTATCAGCCTCCGGTACATAGGGGAAGAAATATCTGTCACAAGCGGCCTTATCAAATTCATCAACAGTTTCATGAGCAGAAACCACCTCTGGCCGCTACCCCTGCTCCTGTGGCTCCTCGGATCCTGCCTGTCCTTCAAATTCGGGACGACTCATTCTCAGATGATCAGCAAAGACACGGTCCTGTGGAAGAGCTCGCTGCTATGGGCCTGACAGTAGATGAAGTTCTCCAAATCCTGCAGAAAAAGACTGAGTTAAAGAAAGAATTCCAGAAGGCGGAAGGAAAGACCCGAAACTCATATCTTTTTTGTGCATTCCACAAGGAGAAAGGGAACCCAACCGAGGATTGTAGAGCTCTTCGACAGCTTGTGGAGTGACTACTTGCCGCAGGGAAAATGAAGGGTCTCGGAGTAAAAGAGGCCTCATCAAAGCTGTCCACCTCAAAAGGTAAGGAGGTGGTCGAAGTCTTCTGGGAGAATGAAGACATTGAAAGAGTGGGATACTATGGCAACATCAAGATTGGAGAAAGCATCGACGCAGACGATGTAGGCATCCTCAGTGATCTATTTTGCATCCACGAAGGAGTGGGTGCAGAATCAAGTAGGAAGTCTTCTTTGGCAAAGATCTCACAGCATGAAGTAGCTATGAATTCCATAGCTCCACCAATGGGAATCATTACTTTTGGTACAGATGATCTCCCGAAGACGGCAACCCGTTCAACGACGCGGTCGTAATAAGAGCAATCATTGAGAACTACATAGTTCCGAGAATTTTGGTTGACACCGGAAGTTCGGTCAACCTTATATTCAAAAGTGCTTATGAGGCCCTAAGGTCTGGAAAGACTTTGCACTCCACCGAAGGGCCACTGTATGGCTTCGCGGGCGAGAAGAAGGAAGTTGAAGGAAGCGTTACACTCTCAGTAATGCTCGGGGGGTGACAAAGCTTATCACATTTGTAATAGTTGATGCGGCCAGCAGTTATTGTGCCATCTTTGGAAGACCCCTCCTTAATGAATATCGGGCAATTCTTTCCACCTATCATTTGGCAATCAAGTTCACAGCAGGGGGGAAGCAATAACGGGTTAGAAGCAACCCAAGGGAGGCGCGAGTGTGCTATGTCAAAACAGTCAACATGATCGAGCAAATGCCTCCCCAGGCGACTCTAGTCGCTGCCTCAGAAGAAAAGGCTCCCCAAGAAGAGGCAGGAGATCAGGAAGAAATATAAGAGGGGGTTCACTTGGAGCCTGCTCAAGCAACCCAAGGAATCTCAATTGGTGCAGATGAATAGAAAATATTTACAATCAACTCAGAGCTCCCTGAAGAAGAAAAAGAAGAGTTGATCGCTTGCTTATTGAAGAACCTGGATGTTTTTGCCTGGGCTGTGGAGGACATGCCAGGAGTGGATCCTGATGTAGCCTACCATCACCTCAACATTGCTTCCGACTTCAAACCTGTTCAACAAAAGAAGCAGTAGGTGGAGACGAAGCTAGCTGAGCCAATCAAGGAAGAGGTTGTGAAGCTTCTAAAGGCTAAGTTCATTCGTGAAATCCAATACCCGAATTGGGTATTAAACGTTGTAATGGTAAGGAAGCCGTGAGGAAAATGGAGGATGTGTGTTGACTTTACCAAGTTAAATAATGCATGCCCCAAATTTTGATATCCGCTTCCTCGAATAGATGCTTTAGTAGATTCTGTGGTTGGATATCCTTTTATGAGTTTTTTAGTTGCATTTTCTGGTTATCACCAGATTAGGATGCATAAGCCTGACATCCCTCATACGTCTTTTATCACAGACAATGGTTGTTACTATTATCTAGTAATGCCCTTCGGATTAAAAAATGCAGGCACTACTTATCAACGCATGATGGACTTTGTATTTAAAAAACAAAAAGGAAAGAATCTTGAAGTATATGTTGATGACCTCCTTATTAAAAGTAAAACCTTTGCTTTGCACTTGCAAGACCTCACAGAAACATTCATTACTTTACGATGGTATAACATGAGGTTAAATCCGTTGAAATGTATCTTTGGAGCAAATAAAGGAAAATTCCTCGGTCATCTCCTTACCCCCAAAGGGCATGCCACTAACCCAGATAAGGTTAAAGCATTCCTCAACATGCCATCACCTCGCTCCACTAAAGAATTTCAACAATTAGGGGGAAGGCTAGTAGGCCTTGGAAGATTTATTTCCAGAGTAGGGAATAAGAGTGCCTCGTCCTTGCACTGGAGAAATGCTATTCATCTATCTAGGAGTGGGCTCGGAAGCAATAAGCTTAGTCCTTGTTAGAGAGCAAGGGAGAAGGCAATATCTGGTATATTATGTCAGCCACATGTTGAAGAATGCTAAAACCAGGTATCCAATCCTTGAGAAGCTCGCACTAGCATTAGTAATGTCTGCCAGAAGGCTTTGACCATACTTCCAAGCGCATTCAATCAGGGTGATTACAGATCAGCCATTAAAAAGTATCCTTGAAAAACTGGAGCACTCTGGAAGACTAGATAAATGGGCAATTGAACTAAGTGAGTTTGATATTTCATATATACCTCGAACGGCTATCAAAGTGCAAGTATTAGCAGATTTCTTAATAGACACAACTGAGTCTAATGCTAAACAAGCCGATCAATCCCTGCTAGCATGGACAATCAACATAGATGGTGCTTCAGGCAAAAACTCCTCGGGAGAGGGAGTAGTCATCATTAACCCCAACGGGGTCAAATTAAAACAGGCCATACGGTTCTCTTTCCCAACCACCAATAACCAAGCAGAATATGAAGCACTTTTAGCAGGACTGCGGTTTGCAAAAGAGTAGGGAATAGACTATGCGCATGTTAAAACCGACTCGCTAGTAATGGCATCCCAAGTATTGGGAAATTTTGAAACTAAAGAACCTACCATAAAGAAATACTTAATGCTGGTAAAGGCAGAGATTGGAAAGTTTAAGAGGTTCACTATTGAGTATGTTTCTAGAGTATACAATGCAGAGGCAGACGAGCTAGCTAAGTTCGGCCTCCCCTCGGGAGAGACAACTTCAGAGATTTTTTACCCCGCTACGGAAGAAGGGGAATTGATGCAAATAGAACAACAAACCTCTTGGATGGACTCTTTCAAATTATATCTCTCGACAGGAGTATTACCGCAGGCTTTGAAAGATAAGAGAAGATACAGAATGAAAGCAGCCAATTATAAGCTTATCTCCGTAATTCTCTATAGGAAGACTTTCCTCTCTCCAATGGCGAGATGCGTATCTGAAGAAGAAGTTCCTGTGGTGCTCTGAGAAATTCACTCTGGAGAGTGTGGCAGCCATTCAGAGGCCAGAACTTTGGAGAGAAGAATATTGCGGCAAGGATACTTCTGGCCCACAATGAGAAAAGATTCTGAATCCTATGCAAAGAAGTGTGCCCAATGCCAAAAATTTCCTTCGTTTCAACTCCAATCATCGCAGCAACTTGTGTCAATCACCACGCGCTGGCCTTTCGCAGTTTGGGGAATGGACCTCCTCAGGCCATTTCCCATGGCGAGCGGATAGCGATGCTTTATCTTGGATATGATTGATTACTTCAGCAAATGGATTGAAGCTAAGGCACTAGCAAAGACAACAACCCAGGTGATAAAATTTTTTTTGTGGGGGGAGATAATTTGCAGGCATGGGATCCCGATTGCAATAATTACGGATAATGGGCCGCAGTTCAACAATGAAGAGTTAAAGAACTTTCGCAAACATGTCGGAATAGAGCTGCGGTTCTCGTCAGTTCATCATCCCAGAAGCAATGACCAGGTAGAAGCTGCGAATAAACAGATACATAATTTGCTAAAAAGAAAGTGCAGAATCTGAGGGGCAACTTGGCAGAGGAGCTTCATTCAGTTCTGTGGACCCTCAGAATAACCCCTTCCACAACTACCGGAGAAACTCCTTTCAAGCTATCTTACGGTTCAGAGTCTCTCATCCCAGTGGAATTTGAGGTTCCGACTCCTAGGGTCTTACTGGCCAGGCAAAGTTGGGAAAACTGGCTTGAGATTAACGACAAGAATATGAGACAGCTTGGATCAAATTGAAGAAATGCGAGATGAAGCCACCATCAAGCAAGAGGAAGTCAAGCGAAGAATGGCCAGATATTTTGACAAGAATATTAGGATCAAGCATTTTTCAGTGGGAGATCTCGTTCTGAAAAAATTAGATGCAGCCGCAAGAACTGGTTCAGTGGGCAAGCTGAACCCGAATTGGAATGGACCATTCATCATTAAGAAAGTCTAGAGGAATGGAGCATATCAACTACAAACCTATGATGGAGAAGATGCCCCCCCATACTTGGAATGGCGATGATTTAAAGCGGTTTTATGCTTAAGCAAACACTTATCATCTGTGTTCATTTCAATGATTATGGCAATAAGAATTTCTGGCTAATAATTGTTTCGTACAGGGCACAATCACTTTCTCCTATCTACAATGCAAAGTAAAAAATCACCACACCGGGAGACATCGCGAAGTCCAGCTTAGACCCCCCCTAAGAATTGTTGTCATTAGCGTAACACCATGATGATCACGTGTTGCAGGGAGATTTCACACCGTGTAGTGGGAGCTTGCAGATTCTTGCGTGGTGGGCTACTGGATTTTGGATCCCAGCTAGTACCTGACTCCATCTCTGCATTTTTGGAGGGACAAAGTGGTTGACATGTAACACCCCGAAGTCATTTGGGTCAATTTGGGTTCAGGCATGGGTGACACGGCCTGGGATACAGGCGTGTCCCAGGGCGTATCATGCCTGGGTTGTGTCAGGACGTGAGGTCGACGAATTTTGCTTGACGATCGTCTAGTGTCGAGTGTCGAGTAAGGACAAGGCCTGTAACACGGGCGTGTCACAGGGCGTGTCAATGTGGTCGACGAACTCAGCTCGACGTTTTGAGCTAGGACGTGTTTGCGGGACACGAGTGTGTCCAGGTGCACACGACATGGAACACGGGTGTGTCCCAGGGCCGTGTGAGTCTCGGGTGCTTTTGCGGCTGTGCAGCCTGATGAACACAGCCTCAGACACGGGCGTGTCTGAGGGCGTGTCAGGGGACACAGCACGTGATATGGGCATGTCAAACGGTCGTGTATTGGCTGGACTGAGTCGGTTGACTGCCGCTTAAGGGGATACGGCATGTAACACGGGCGTGTCACAGGGCGTGTCAGGCCGTGTTCATGCTTTTCTCCCAAATCTGAGCCGTTTGTTTCCCTTTTCCTGGAACCAGTGATTGGGCTCTGTCCAGGTGTTGAGAAGGCCGGAAAAAAAGGGATATAACCCTTTCTTTTCATCTTCTTCTTCATCTTATTCCCAGAGAGAGAGAGGAAGAAAGGCCTAAGGCAAGAGGGATAGGAGGAGACTACCAGCTGCTGAAGGAGCTGCGGAGTGCGGAACGAAGATCCGATAGAGGATTCGTGAAGGCAGAGCCGAGGCGGTGATTTCCATCCGGCTACTTCATGGCACCGAAGCGATCTTCAAGGGTAACGATCTCCTTCTTGGACATCGAAGTCCTTTCTTTATGCATGTGCTTGGAATCCTCCACCAAGAGGTGGATTCGCGGAAGTGATTCCTTTGTTGAGTCTGCATCTAGAGCCGGAATTATGGAGTACGGCATAGGCATGCTGTGTGAAGCCCATCTGGACCGGTAGTCTGGATTGGTAATGTTCATGGGTAAACCGGAGAAGACTTCGTGGCTTTGATGAGATGCAAATAGATTTCTGTTGTGATGAATGTATGGATGTGATGATGAATGTGAGTAGGCTTTGGTGAAGCTCCTATTTATGATATGATCAATTGGTAGCACGCTTGGGGAGCTCGAGATAAACCAGGCCTGTTACACCACTAGGGTGGGTTGATCTAGTTAGGTAAGGATCGATTGGTGGCAATGCCTGGGGAGCCGAGTTAAACCCGTCTTGCTGCACCACATGGGTGGGTCGATCGGAATAGGAGGGGGGTCGATGGGTGGTAATGCCAGGGGAGCTTGGATAAACCCGGCTTGCTACACCACATGATGTGGGTTGATTTACTCTGATTGTTTATGGATGCTGTGAGGTTGTACCTCTGATTGGTTTGGGCGGGATGTCGCCAGCTTGCGAGACTGGTGGACTAGGTCCGGTCAACTAACAAGTTAAAACCTCTGATCGGCAGTGTATGACTGGTGGATTCCGGTACGCCAAGAAGGTGCCCTGAGTGCACGGAGCGTCTGGTGGATTCCAGCATTTGTGATGTGATGTATTTGCTAGAGGGATAAAGAAAATGATATACATGTGATGCTTGATGATGCTTGATGATAGATGATGACACTATATACAGGGAAGGAACCACTACCCCGGGTAGGGGGTAGGGTCGTTATAATTGGTCAGCCAAATGCTGACCGTTACTTTGTTTTCTGTGTTGGCATGGGTGGCAAAATGCAGGTGGAGTGAACAAGTGGAAATGGCTTGCTTGCTGCTATCGGCCCTTGAAGGCCATGCGAAGAATTGTCTTTGGATTTCATGTGTGGCCGGCCTGCGTGCCGATGTACGAAATTATTTTTGTGTAAAACAGGAACATGTAAGGCCGTAAGGCCATAAGGCCAGTGTGTGTGGGTTGTATACATTCCTGGTGTTGTTATATATATAAACGTGGTATTTATGTATTGGTGGACATTCTGGTTTGAGTTCATGCTAACGTAAAAATGCTGCGCTAGAATGAATGAGTTAAGGATACGCATAGAGTTTGATTTCCACAAGTAATTCCTTCACTTGTCTGTAATATATGGCGAGGGGCCCCGACCGGACCCACCGTTATATGCCATGTGATGGGTGGGAGCATTGCATGACATCTCTACTAAGCTTGCAAGGGATAGCGTACACCTTGATGATCTCTTTGAGGAAAGCAATGTCGTCAGGCACCTGCCCATAGATCATCCAAGTTTGTACCCTCGAATACTCTCTGGTACCCTCAAGCGGTGCCTGCAGGAGACCCACAACCTTGTTGATCTCAGAGGAAAGCAATGTCGCTCCGGTCGCACCTGCCCAAAAGATCATTTTAGGCTGTACTCTAAGCAAGAGGGAAGTAAACCTTTCCGTTGAGCTTACAGCTTCTATGACACCGTGAGGAAAGCAATGCCGCTTTGGCCGCACCTTCCCTCTTAGTCACAAAGGCCTGTAGCTCATTCTTCACAGGAAATTGACAAGGCGCGGTCTTCAAAATTTAAGTCCGCTCAGTCCACCAATACCTTGTGTTGATCTTTCAGCCTCTGTGACCCAGCGTGGAAAGCAATGTCGCTCCGGCCACACCTGCCCGCTTGGTCACCTAGTGATGTGAATCATTTCAATCTCTATTACGAACTGCACTATGGTGTCCGTGCAGTCCGCCAACTATTTCCAATTCTCCTGTATCTGACCTTTCGAGGAAAGCAATGCATTATGCACCTGCCCGCTTGGTTAGGTTTGGAATATTTATCCTCGAGGACTGTACTTGGTTATCCGCGCAGTCCACCGTTTATGCCGGAATCTTGTAACTGACCTTGCGAGGAAAGCAATGCATTATACACCTCCCCACTTGGTCACAAGCTATAGATCATTTCTATTAAAATGTGTGCGACCTGTAAAATTATAGCCGCACAGTCCGCAGGATTGGTCCCCGGTTGGTCTTTTCATCTCACAGTTTGACAGTAAATATGAGGCCGCAATGCTTATTATCATCAAGATTAAAAGGTTTGTTGACAAAGAGAATCGCGGACTATTATTGGAACTCATCAAAGTCCGCATGATCTTTTACTTTGGCAACCAACTAAACTTTAGTCTCACTCTTTTTGCGGCGAACAGTGGTCAAATTATTTAATAAATTTTCGTAATTAGCAAGTCAGAAACTTATAAAGTGCGGACGATATTTGCATTGCGCGGACTGCTACATGGAGATCGCACTTAACTACGTCAATACATTTCAATAACTGAGAACATTGCAGAAAACACACTGATACCGGAATATCCTTTTCTATTTAATCAAAAATAAAGTTACATCTTTCGTGTATTCAGCGGACTCCAAACTTAAGTCCACTCTCTTTACAAAAATGTTAAAAACAAAAAGTACATTATTCTGCCTCGGCAATCTTCTGTTTCTTCTCCGCAGGAGGGCTTAGGCTTTCGACATCAACCTATGGAGAATAGCCCTCCGATCCACTTCCACTACTGCCATCTGAACCGGTGCTGGCCGCGCACTCGCTATGCGAGCTCTCGCCAGCAGAGGAAGATGCAGAGGCGTCGGACTCGGCGGACTGATCTCCACCTTGCTGGCTCGAACCAGTGTCGTCGGCAATTGTCTTGGCTTCTCCGCCTTCTCCGTTTTCTTCTTCTTCTCCATCTTCTTATTCTTCTTCTCCATCTTCTTCTTCTTCTCCATCTTCTTCTTCTTCTCCTTCTACTCCATCTTCTTCTTCCTCAACAATGACTTCTTTTCCTTTGGCAGTCCGCTCCATTACCGCGACCTGCTCTTTGAACTAGGGGAAGAGCTGCAGGAAAGGGACGCCCTCCACCCCTTATTTTGGGAAGCCACCGCGGGTAAATCGCTCGATAGCAATCTCAACGGTTTCTTTCACAAAGGGGAGCATGGCAGACTGGAAGCTATCATTTTACAAGTCATAGGCGACAAGCGAGAAATAAAGGCATAAACATCAGTTCGCGGCGGACTTCAAACTGAGACCGCTGCAAATATAACTTACCGCCAACTCTTCTTTCTGCTGAGCGACCTTTTTCCCTAGCAGTACGTTTCTCTCCTTGATCAGCCTTTTTTCTTCCTGAAGTTGCTCATTTTGTCTGAGCAGGTCTCTGGCCAGAGAATAAACAAAATGGTTTGTCACCGCGCTGTTCGCTCTTGCTTGGGCGGCCAGCAGAGGGAGGTCGGCAACAAAAAACTTCTTCAAGTCCTTCAAGTTGTGTTTCCCATAGAGCACGAAGATCGCGACATTAGCGTGGCGGGTTATCTTCGAACTCTTCCATGATGGAAGCATTGTCGACAGGAGGACATGGTTATTCTTACTATGCCAGTGGATCATCGGGTTCCCCCTTAGATCCTTCTGGAGGTTGCCAAAGCCCTGCATCACAAAGCTTTCAGAAGAGGAGTAGTCCGCCGCGGGATCCCCCTCTTCTTTCCTTTTTCTTGCGACTTCCTGCTTTCTCTCCCTCTGCGTAGGGGTAAACCCGCTTGGCGTTTGTGGCAGGTTTGTGGGCACGGCCAAGGTCGCTGCAAGAAAAAGAACATGTTAGCATGCAGGTCGCGGCGGATACAAGAGTAAGTCCGCAGAAGCTTACTTTCTTTGCGATTTACATCACCTAAGCCTGCCAACAGTGGGATGTAGTGCTCTATGTCCAGCCGGGCTCCATCAAGGAACTCAACAATGGCGTGCTCCACCGTATCCAGCTGGACAATCTTGAAGGCGGAGTCCGCGCGCTCCTGTGGATAGGTTTGAACAAACCCGAGGTCGCCCTCGAAGATCAGAAACCTTGAGGTCCAGTTATGGATCTTGTTGGGCAAACCCGTGACCTTCATTCCTCTACAGTAGAAATAGATCACCCCTTTGTAAGGGCGGCCTCCAGACGGAGTTATTGAGCGAGCTGAGAAGATCTTGCGGAAGATGTTAAGGGAGAAAATGATCTTCTCAGACCGCAAGTAAGAAACTAAGCTATAAATGGCAGCGAGGGTGTTAGGCGCGAGCTGGCCTGGCACCATCACGTAGTGTTCGAATATATCTACCATCTCCCATAGCAGTGGGAATCTGAACCTGCTATCGAAGTGGTCGATAGGCACAGCGATCTGAGTCGTTGTCGAAAAGTTTAATCTTTCTTCATGCATAGGAAGGCAGACAAGCAGAGTTGAGTCCGCCATATGTCTCTCAACGAAGGCCTCAAGGTCGGCCTCCGTCAAAGTGCATTTCCTGTGATCGGCAGCATGGAAACCAACTGCGGTATCAGTTCTGGCGGACACCATGTCTATAGGCCGCAGGATCCTCTATTACAGCTGTCTTCCTGCATAGAAGAGACAACAGAGCAGTATTTATAGTACCGAAGGCCTGACACCTTTTTGGCTAGGCCGCGCAGCTCGACTATCGAGTCTGCAAATTTCGCACCACAGCTTTTCATGCAGCAAAAATAAAAATAACGCGGACACAAAACTCGAGTCCGCTCTCTTTGCTATTTCCAGTCTCCAGAATACCTGCCATGTTCAAAGCACAAAATAAAGCGGACTAGTTTCAGTCCGCCCAGCTCGCGATACTTCCCACCTGCAGACCAATTCATAAGTTAAATTCTGAGAAGTGGACACAACATTAGTACGCACAGTTCTTCACAGATCACATCACAAGCTCAAATTAGCAACAAAATGTGCGGATATCTTATTTAGTCCGCATAAAGCACAGTACAGTTCATCACAAGCCACAACATAGAGCATTGTTTAAAGCACAAATAGTTATACATCAACAAATCAAATAGTTTGCAGTTTTGCGGACTCAGCGGTCCCTATTTTTCAGTTCGCGCTGACCTCTCCGTCCTGTCCCTACACAAGTGTGCTGCCTGGTCACTTATCTGAAAAACTTTGCTATAAAAGAGACACATGTGATTGAAAGTGCAAGTTAGATCTGATATACTCTAGAGGGGGGTGAATAGAGTATGGTGCTTGCTAAAAATGTTTTACAACTGTTGTTGTATTCCTAAGTGAACAGGGAAGCAAATAACATAAAGTAAATCTAAACACAGAATAATCACAGATCAATCACAAAGCAATCACAAACCACAGCCAAAAATAAAATAAAGACATGCAACCAGATGACACAAGGAGCTATAGTGGTTCCCCAATCAACCTGGGTACATCCACTCTTCTACCACCCTAGGTAGGAATCCACTGCAGGATGAGTTGATCAGGTGTCCTGGGCACCAATGAGCTTTTGATAAGGTGCTCAAAAACCAAACCAGATTTTTGATCAGGTGTCTTGCCACCACTGAGTTTTGATAAGGTCTCAGAAACCAATCACAAACTTTTGAAGGGAGTTTGAAAAACCCTTTACAGCAGAGAGAGAGAGAAAGGGATGAGATGATCTTCTCTGACAACAGTCAGAGAGAAGATGGTGGATGTTGTCAAAGCTCCCCCTGAGATCTGTAGTTGTTAAGGAAGTGAAGCTTTGTAGTAGGGTGATAGGCCTTCAGATGATTTGATCTCCAGTAAAAGATGATTTCAGCAACAGTTGAAATGTGAGGTGTTTGGAGTCTTGAATGATGATGACCTTTGAACACTTGAATCAAGAGAGATCTGAAAATTTCAGTTAGTTGATCTCCTTTTGTGATTTGTGTTCTTGTATGAATTTTTGAGACTGAGAATGTCTGTAACTCTCTTTCTTTCTCTTGTGTAATTGTTGTTGTAAGAGCTGTAATTCTTGTTGTTGCAGAGAATTGTTGTTGTAGAAGTTGTGTGTCTAACTCTGAGAAGAGAATGAAAAACTGATCTTTTTTTCTTTGATCTGAATAGAAATGATCCTCTGTCCAAGATAGCCGTTAGCCTGTCATAAATGACTTCCTTAACTGAATTTTGTCTTCTGGAGGAAAGTCCAATAAAACATTCCTTAAAAATTCCTTGAAACTTGCTCCAGATTAATTAAAAACGGCTACAGGATCTCTAACATAAATGCTGAGAATAATTCCACAACCGTCTGAATTTGAATCTTGAAAAATGTCTAACTCTTCAGAAAAACGTCGAACTAAGCTCCACTATCGTTGAACTGAGCTCAGAGACTGAACTTAGATAGAAACAGAGATCGTTGATCTGAGCTCAACTATCGTCGAACTGAGCTCAGAGATAGAGAATCAAACTGGAGTCAAGAACGTCGATCTGAGCTCAAAGATCATTGAATGGAGGTCGATGACTCATTGAAGTTGAGCTCAGAGATCATCGAATAGAGTTCGACGATTCGTCGAAGGGAGCTCAACGATTGTCAAATGGAGTTCGACGATTCGTCATACTGAGCTCGACGAAATGACTTAGTCTCCAAAACTGAAAAACCTGGTCTTGAGGGAAGCTTCCAAACGTAACTACTAACCCTTAGACTCAATTCTAATTGACCTCTAGATCTATACAATGAGATCAAGACAGGTTTCCTAAAAGACATAGTGATCCTTGCCCAAATCAGTAATAGGGTGTTCCAACAATCTCCCCCTATTTGGGTTAGGATTACTATTTACAGACATTGGAAAAATAAAAACATACAAAGCAGAGATGCAACAAACAAAACATTGCAGAATCACAGACATTATCTCAGATAGTTCAGAAAACAAAATATACTATCACCTTACAGAATCATTCTTTTTCCTTGCTCTTTATAAGTACTATTTCTCTGTTGGGATTGAGAGCTTCCTTCTTAGATCTTCTATCATCAGCTGCACCTAGAGCAGTTTGTTGCTTTGGCCTGGGCACTACAACTTCTGGATGCAGCTTCATGTAGCTTTTTGAATCAAAGAATTTACTAGATGAGTATCTTTCAAGTTCCTTCTTTCTTTGATCTGATAAGGTATTTATATTGGATGTATCTTTTCCTTGTTCTCTATCTTTCTTGATCTGATCTAAAGCAGCCAATTCTTTCATCCTAGATGTCCATGAGGTAGGATTATTTTCAGGATCCTCAAATGGAACAGGAGGCTCATATCTATTTGAAGGATTATCAGGAGGAGCTCTGGAAGAGACTAAATCTTTCAGCTTATAAGGAAAGGGACCAGAAGTTGTGTCAGATAGACCTTGTCCTTCCCTTGAACATGGATGTTGCCTGGAATACCCTATAGAATAAACTTGAAATTCTCTTTGATTTCCTCTATAATTTCCTCTTCTTGACTGGTAGCCTCTAGATTGACTTCCTCTGTACTGGGATCTTCCTTGAGGTTGATAAGAGGTTTGGCTTCTGGCAGAAGGTTAAGATGCAGAACTTCCACTTGCACCTGCATCAGGTGAAGGAGGAGGAGGAGGATTGAACTGGGATGATCGTTTATCATATTTTCTCTTCTTCTTCATAGCTTTTAGTTGATTTTTGGAGTATTGCATCCAATGTTCTGTGATAGGGCAATTATGTAGTATATAGGATGGAATGTCACTTGTGTCTTTCACTTCTGCTGGGGGAACTCTCTTCATTGCTTTGCTTCTGGCCTTTATTTTCCTTGCAATTGTAGTAGAGGAATCATCTGAATCAGTCCTAAACTGATCACTATCTGAGCTTTGATTATCATATAATGCATCAATCCTTTTGAGGTAATCTTTTTGTTGTTGTGACTAAGCAGGAGAGACAGCAGAAATAGTAATAGTAGCAGCAACAACAGCAGGAAGAGATGTGGAAGCAATACTGGCAGAAGAGATTACATCAGCAGATTCAGATACAAAACCTTCAGAAACAACACTTTCAGAAACAGAAGGTACAGCAGCAGTAGTATTAGATGAAACTGGAAAATCAACTGCAGAAGGAGTGACAGTAGCAGTAACAGCAGGCTCAATATCAAATGCCTCTGTCATATGCATATCTTCAGATACTAAAACAGGAGTAACAGAACTAACATGAAGCTGAAATGATGGTTGAGAGATGAGAATTGTGGAAATGGAAGATAGTGGAATGAAAATAGATGGTGTGAAGGATGGTTGTGCAATTATGTCTTGAAGTAGTTATTGGTATGAGGTGGATGAAGATGGTGGCTCAGGAGGGGATGAGGGAGAATCATCCATATAGGAATCATCTATAAGTTTGAAAGATGGAATGTGAGAGGATGAGTCAATATCTAGGTGTGAGTATTGATATAGAGGATGGAAGAGTTCTTCTGTGAGAGGTGGAGTTGGAGAAGGAATAGAAGTTAGAGATGGGGTGGAAATAGTGATGGTGGATGTGACTGGTGTAGATGGAACAAGAGGTGGAGGAGGAGGAGAAGAAACATGCAAGTCTTCTGCAGGGGCAGAAACCTGAGGGGAAGTGACTGGAGCAGTCCTTGTGCCTGAAGTAGAAACCGCAGAGGGCCTGCTGGGCTTCACAATTTGCGTGTCCCATTTTCCAAATAGGGCACAGGTGAGCCTCTTGGAGGCATTGATGTGCATCCCATTTGAAATAAGCAATGCAGGGCATCTGTTCTGAAGAAACATCCCTAAGATCCTTCCAAAATTAACAAAATTCTTGTTAATCTTCTTCTTAATCAAGTCAAAGAAAATTTCTCTCCAATTCAGTTGTTTCTTGTCCACTAGGGCACCCATTAAGCAGAGCTGATACCTTGATATGGTATCATGGGCTGAGTGTTTGGCCAACAATACCTTTCCAACAACATCAGCTAGAAATCTGTACTCAACAGACAGAGTTTTCTTCAGCAATTTGCTAGGGTTTGCATCTGAATGTCCCATTCTTTCAAGCATATTAGAAAACTCATCTCCAGAAAGTTCAGCAGTGTCTTCTCCAGATTTCAATTGAAAGACCTCTGTCAAAGCAGCCGGTGTGAGAGATACCTGGGTTCCTGAGATTGTTCCAATCACTGTATTCTGATCCTGATTGTGGGTAGTATACACCCATTCCTTGATCTCATCTGCAACTAATTTGATCCTGGTAGTCATTATGGTAACTAGCTTTTGTTCCTTGAAAAGTTCCAGAATATCTTTGAAAATTTGATCGCTATTATTGAAAGAGTCCATGTCGATATCAAAACCTGCATCAAATTTCATTGCGGCCAGGATTGCAACTGAGACTGCCATTGATTCCTGCAAAAACGAACAAACAAACGACCAAGTGTAGAGAAGTTTGGAGGGAAAGAGAAAATTTGCAGAAAGTATGAAAGCGCAAAGGGAGAACGACGACCGAAAAATGAATTTTATATTAGGGTTCGACGAGGAAAAGGAAAGATCGTTGAACTCTGTTCGACGATCTGGGCTTCTAAACGACCAATAGTGTCGATCTCCGTTCGACGATATTGGAGAGCATCGAGCTCCGTTCGACGATAGTTCAGAAAACAAAATCGTCGAGCTCCGCACGACGATCGCTGACCTGAAAAGAATAGTTTAGCACTATCTGAGAAGCGCTGAACTCTGGTCGACGATTTCGTAAGTCGTCGATCTCCGTTCGATGATCTAGGGGAAAATCGTCGAGCGCAGTTCAGAGACCAGAAACACTCTATACACTAGAAAAAAAAACTTTGATTTGCCTAGTCTTGGTCATTTTTAGATTTTTGAAAATCTTGAATCTTATTTTAGATTTCCTCCATCTAACATTCCTAACTAATTCAGGAAGAATGTATGTTTCTTTTCATCCAAGGGTTTGGTGAAAATATCTCCCCTTTGCAAATTAGTTGGGATATATTGAAGTTCAATTTTATTTTTCTCAACATTATCCCTCAGAAAGTGATGTCTAATTTCTATGTGTTTTGTCCTACTATGGAGGATTGGATTTTGTGATATAGAAATAACACTGGTATTATCATAAAATATTTTTAACTTCTCTAAGTTGTAGCCATAGTCTAGGAGTTGGTTTTGAATCCACAAGATTTGTGAACAACTACCTGCAGCCATATATTCAGCTTCAGCAGTTGAAATTGACACAGATGTTTGTTTCTTGCAAAACCAGGAGACAAGTCCGTCACTAAGAAACTGACAAGTTCCACTGGTACTTTTCCTGTCTATTCTGCATCCAGCATAATCAGCATCAGAAAATCCAGTTAAGTCAAATGCTGAATCTTTTGGATACCAGAGACCTAGATTTGGACAACTTTTTACATACCTGAGAATCCTTTTTACTAAGGTTAGGTGTGACTCTCTAGGGCTCACTTGGAATCTAGCACATATGCATGTAGCAAACATTATGTCAGGTCTACTAGCTGTAAGGTACAATAAAGAGCCAATCATTGCTCTGTATGTTGTCTGATCAACAGGTTTCCCATGTTCATCAACATCTAATACAACATTAGTAGGCATAGGTGTTTTCATACATGATGCTTCAGACATACCAAATTTCTTAACCAATTCTTTTGCATACTTGGTTTGAGAAATAAATATGCCTTCAGCATGTTGTTTGATTTGCAATCCTAGAAAGAAGGATAGCTCACCCATGCTACTCATTTCAAATTTAGAATGCATTAGGTTGGAAAACCTTCTGCACAAATTTGAATCAGTAGAACCAAATATAATATCATCTACATAGATTTGTACTAGAAGGGTATGGGACTTATGAGTTCTAATAAAAAGAGTTTGGTCTACTCTACCCCTTATAAACTCATTTTTCAGAAGAAAGCATGCTAGGGTATCATACCATGCTCTAGGAGCTTGCTTTAGACCATATAATGCTTTATGCAACTTGAAAACATAATTAGGATGAGTTGAGGAGATAAAACCTGGGGGTTGTCTGACATAGACCTCTTCTTTGATATCTCCATTGAGAAAAGCACTCTTTACATCCATCTGGTATACTTTGAATCCTTTGTGTGCTGCATATGCTAAAAAGATTCTTATGGCCTCTAACCTTGCAACTGGTGCAAAGGTCTAGTCATAATCTATCCCTTCTTCTTGAGAGTACCCTTGAGCAACTAGCCTTGCCTTGTTCCTTACAATGACTCCTTGATCATCCAATTTGTTTCTGAATACCCACTTTGTTCCAACAATGGAGTGATCCTTTGGCCTTAGTACTAGTTCCCAAAATTTGTAGCTTTCAAATTGATGCAACTCTTCTTGCATTGCAATGATCCAGTGTGGATCTTACTCTGCATCTTGAATGGATTGAGGTTCAATTTGAGAAAGGAAGCAAGTGTGCATCAGGTTTTGGTTGACCTGATTTCTAGTTTGCATACCAGCTGAGATGTCTCTAATCACTTGGGAAATTGGATGGTCTCTTGATGTTACTAAATCAACAGGGGATGTTGATTGTTCACCAACCTGTGTTGTTGTTTCCTCTTATAGTACAACAACTGGCTCTTCAAGAAGTTTCACTTCAAGATGTTGAATGTCTTCTTCATCTTCACTGCTTTCCTCTTTTTGAATGATTTGTAACCTATCCAAGTCTTCAGCAAGAGAGTGTACCTGCAAAGGTTCTATGGTAGAAGTATTCTTCTCCTTGAAAGACATGTTAGATTCATCAAAAGATATATGAACAGATTCTTCAATTTTAAGAGTTGATTTATTATATACCCTATAAGCTTTACTGATCATGGAGTATCCTAGAAACACTCCTTCATCAGCTTTAGCTTGAAATTTTGCTAAGTATTTCTTGTCATTATTGTGAATGTAACAAATACAACCAAAAATTTTAAAGTAATCTACTTTAGGTTTCTTCCCTTTGAGTAATTCATAGGGAGTCCTGCCCTTCAGTTTATGTATTAAACTTCTATTCAACACATAGTTGGAGGTGTTCACTGCCTCTGCCCAAAAGGATAGAGGAAGGTGAGCATCTGACAACAATGTAGTAGAAGATTCAATAAGAGTTCTATTTTTCCTTTCAGCTACCCCATTTTGTTGAGGAGTTCTAGGAGCTGAGAAAGTGTGTCTGATCCCTTCACTCTGACAAAACTCTTGCATAATAAGAGAATCAAACTCTGTCCCATGATCACTTCTGATCAGGGCAATGTGAGTATTGAACTCACTCTGTATGCATTTGAGAAACTCTGTCAAACACTTAAAGTTATCTGACTTTTTCCTCAGAAAGAACACCCATGTGAATCTAGAGAAGTCATCTACAACCACTAAAGTATAAGATTTCCCTCCTAAGCTTTGTACTGTAATGGGTCCAAAAAGATCCATGTGTAACAGATACAAAATCCTAGGTGAATCACTCTTATTAAGCGACTTGAAACTATTTTGGTTTGCTTGCCTAATTGACAAACCCTGCAGAGTCCTTCCTTCTTGTAGGGGCCAGAAGGAAGTCCTCTAACAAGTTTATCCTTGGATAGCCTAGCAATGGTTCTAAGGTTTATATGTCCTAATTTCTTATTACATAACTCATTAGGTCTACAAATAGAATTAAACAGGCAAATATCTACTTCTGTTGAAAGAAAGTCTACTAAATTGATGCTACCTTTCCTTTTACCTGTCAACACAGTTGTGTTGTCCTCTGATCTGATCTTGCATAAGGATTTGCTGAAAGTCACTTGGTAGCCTTCATCACATAGTTGACTGATGATGATCAAGTTGTGCTTCAGTCCTTCCACATAGGCTACTTTCTTGAATGTGACTGTGCTAATTTGGACTGCACCATATCCTTTTGTTAGTCCAAAGTTTGAATCACCAAATATGACTTTGGGTCCAAGCTTGGCTTTGAAGGATGTGAAATTATCCTTGCTTCCTATCATGTGCTTGGAGCACCCACTATCCAAATACCATTACTGGTTTGATGTTGGATAGGTCTTCACCTGCACATAAAGCAATTTACTTGTTTTTGACCCAGTTTACCTTGGGCCTAGGTTGATAACCTTTAAATTCAGAAATAAATGACATCCCTAGTTGACTCTTATAACCTTCAGGATGATATCTCCTTGGAGGTATTATCCATTCAGTATAAGGGTTAAATCTTTGGTATGAAGGACCCCTAGGTTTGGATTTTGATTTACCTTTGAATAAGTTTTCAAAGCTCTGATCTCTGCTCGACGATCGTTGAGCTGAGTTCGACGATCTTGGGTCAGATCGTCGAGCTCCGTTCGAAGATCGACTGTGGCAGAGTTCAAGGTTTAGAGATCGTCGACCTGAGTTCGACGATTTTGCCTGAGATCGTTGATCTCCGTTCGGCGATCGCCTAGCTCTGTTCGACGATTTCTGTTGAACTCTTGTTTTCTTAGGTAAGTCTGAATTTTTCCTAGCTACCTCTACAACTCCCTTACCTTTATCAGAAATAAACTTGATTGGGGTTGTTAGTACTATAGGTTGGCTGGATGAAGCACCCAAGCCCAGTGTACTATTGAATCTTGAGTTCAATGTGCTTGTGATGTCCATTAGCTTGATACTTCTCCCATTAAGGGATTCTTCAAGCTTCTTGGCCTCTCATAGTTCACTTTTCCGTGAAGCTATCTGCTCCCTACAGCATTCCAACTCCTCAGAGAGTTTGAGGTTTTCTGATTTTAAGGTAATGTGTTCAGATAATTGATTTCTGAGAGAAATGATTTCTTTCTCAGATTTTAATAAGTCTAAACATAGTGCTTTAAACTCATACTTGAAGTCCTCAGAGTTAAAATCAAAAGAACTTATTACCTGGTCCTCTTCAAATTGAGTCTCTGAGTCTGAGTCTGACTCTTCTACATCAGAATTATTTTGTGAGGCATTGATAGCCATCATGCAGAATTCCTTTTCATCAGCATCATCTTCATCATCACTTGAGCTGGATGAAGCTTCTGATTCTTCTTCTATCTCACTCCAAGTTTCAACAACAAATACCTTGCTTGTGTGTTTGTTCTTGCTGGAGGAGGGTTTGCCATTGCTATTATTCTTGAAGTCCTTATCTTTTCTTCTTTCTTTCTTGTCCTTTCTGTCCTTGTTTTTATTTTCTGGACAGTCAGGCACAATGTGGCCTGGTTTCCTGCAACCAAAATAGATAATCTCTTTGTTATTTGATTTATCATACCTTGGCTTGTCATGCTCTTTGTATGATCTTTTCCTGAAGTCCTTTCTAGCCATTTTGTAAAATCTTTTGGCCAGTAGACTTAGCAATTCCTCATTTCCTGTGACCTTGTCTTCAGGCTGATCTTCAGTGGCTTTGAAAGCTATTGACTTTTCCTTTCTTGTGGCTGGTGAGGCAGCCTTCTGCTCTTCTTCTCTATTCTTAATGAGCAGCTCATAAGACTTGAGCTTGCCCAAGAGAGCTTCAGTGGTGATCTCATTTAGACTTCTGGCATCCTTGATTGGCCAGATCCTTGAGTCTCAAGTGCTTGGGAAGCACATTAGGATTTTATCATTTAGCTCAGTCAATGAGATCTCTTTGTCCAAAGTTTTCAGCTCATTGACTATGAGACTGAGTCTGTTATACATGTCTGCTACTGACTCAGCTTCTCCTTTCTTAAAATTCTCATATTGGGTTATGAGGTGAGATCTTCTGTCTTTTCTCTCATCAGCAGATCCTGAGACTATCTCAGATAGCTTATCCCAGATGTCCTTTGCTGAGTTGCATTCAGCTACCTTTTGGAATATCTCATCAGACATAGTCTGGGCTAGAATGTTCATAGCCTTTGCATCTGCCAATTTCCATTTCTTTATTTCTGCATCTGTTCCTGAAGGAGGTGGAATAACACTTGTACTTGTGTTCTCTGGAGGTCTTGGACACACTGTCAAAACAGAATTGAAAATGTCCTCATCAATAGAGTTCATGTATAGTCTAATCCTTGCCTTCCAAAGTGCAAACTTAGATAAATTGCACACATGAGGTCTGGTGCTAGCATAATCTTTGTTTTGGGCCATGTTTTGTGAAGAAATAATTCTAATAATCAAAATCAAAACAAGCAGATCTAACTGGAGGGATCTTTGGGTTCAGGTGTTAGCCTGTACAACCACTAAGGTGTGGTATTTTAACCAACCTCGCATTGATACCAATTGAAAGTGCAAGTTAGATCTGATATACTCTAGAGGGGGGGTGAATAGAGTATGGTGCTTGCTAAAAACTTTTTACAACTGTTGTTGTATTCCTAAGTGAACAGGGAAGCAAATAACATAAAGTAAATCTAAACACAGAATAATCACAGATCAATCGCAAAGCAATCACAAACCACAGCCAGAAACAAAATAAAGACATGCAACCAGATGACACAAGGAGCTATAGTGGTTCCCCAATCAACCTGGGTACATCTAATCTTCTACCACCCTAGGTAGGAATTCACTACAGGATGAGTTAATCAGGTGTCCTGGGCACCAATGAGCTTTTGATAAGGTGCTCAAAAACTAAACCAGATTTTTGATCAAGTGTCTTGCCACCACTGAGTTTTGATATGGTCTCAGAAACCAATCACAAACTTTTGAAGGGATTTTGAAAAACCCTTTACAACAGAGAGAGAGAGAGAAAGGGATGAGATGACCTTCTCTGTTAACAGTCAGAGAGAAGATGGTGGATGTTGTCAAAGCTCCCCCTGAGATCTATAGTTGTTCAGGAAGTGAAGCTTTGCAGTAGGGTGATAGGCCTTCAGATAATTTGATCTCCAACAAAAGGTGATTTCAGCAACAACTGAAATGTGAGGTGTCTGGAGTCTTGAATGATGATGGCCTTTGAACACTTGAATCAAGAGAGATCTGAAAATTTCAGTTAGTTGATCTCCTTTTGTGATGTGTGTTCTTGTATGAATTTTTGAGACTGAGAATGTCTACAACTCTCTTTCTTTCTCTTGTGTAATTGTTGTCGTAAGAGTTGTAATTCTTGTTGTTGCAGAGAATTGTTGTTGCAGAAGTTGTGTGTCTAACTCTGAGAAGAGAATGAAAAACTGATCTTTTTTTCTTTGATCTGAATAGAAATGATCCTCTGTCCAAGATAGCCGTTAGCCTGTCATAAATGACTTCCTTAACTGCATTTTGTCTTCTGGAGGAAAGTCCAATAAAACATTCCTTGAAAATTCCTTGAAACTTGCTTCATATTAATTAAAAATGGCTACATGATCTCTGACATAAATGCTGAGAATAATTCCACAACTGTCTGAATTTAAATCTTGAAAAACGTCTAACTCTTCAGAAAAATGTCGAACTGAGCTCCACTATCGTTAAACTGAGCTCAGAGACTGAACTTAGATAGAAACAGAGATCGTCGATCTGAGCTCAACTATCGTCGAACTGAGCTCAGAGATAGAGAATCAAACTGGAGTCAAGAACGTCGATCTGAGCTCGAAGATCGTCGAATGGAGTTCGACGACTCGTTGAAGTTGAGCTCAGAGATCGTCGAACGGAGTTCGACGATCCGTCAAAGTGAGCTCAACGATCATCGAATGGAGTTCGACGATTCGTCGTACTGAGCTCGACGAAATGACTTAGTCTCCAAAACTGAAAAACCTGGTCTTGAGGGCAGCTTCCAAACCTAACTACTAACCCTTAGACTCAATTCTAATTGACCTATAGATCTATACAATGAGGTCAAGACAGGTTTCCTAAAAGACATAGTGATCCTTTCCCAAATCAGTAATAGGGTGTTCCAACAGTGATGATGAATGAAGTTAATGGTCCGATGCATGTGAGAGGCCTCCCGGTCTACCTGACTCAGGGGAATCATCGGCTCCATTGCGGGCCACAGCTCATCGTCCGTGGAGTTCTGGCTACCCTCTTCTGGTGCTTTTGCCTCTAGAGTGACGCGATCTGGCAATCGCGATCTCTGCTCGGCGACCTTGGCAGCCCGCTTCCCTTTCTTTTCCCGTGCCATCGCCAAGTGCTTTCCTTTGTAGAAGCGGACATCATCAGCAAGTCTTTTCTTCTCTCTATCAGACCTCTCCAGCACCCTTGAGATCCTGGCGATCTGGTCCTTTAAGGCTTTCTCGCGCTCCGCCGATGCCTTCTCGCGCTCTTCCGCCTTCCTTAACTCCGTTCTAATTTTTGAATTTCGGCTTGAAACTTCTTTTCTAACTCCGTGATGTTATCCAGGCTGGGCTGCTCGCCTCTTGCATACTCATCATGCGAGCCCGCGTTAACTCCGGTATTCGGTGTAGTCACATTATCCCCACTCTCGATAGAGCCCGGTGGTGACTTTCTACCTGCAACAAAGAAGGCCAACTTCACATTAAAATACAGTCCGCAGCGGACTCAAAGTATCAAGATAAAAGATCACTTTTGGCAAAAGCAGCAGCGAGTTGCCGGCTATCGAAGATAGGCTGCCTTGCCCACTCCGGGTCAAAGGTGCTTAACTGTTTCTTCCATTCGCGATGGACTTTGATTCTCTTTTCAGCCGTAGATCTTGTGGAAACAACAATGTCATCGGTCTCATTGACGATCTTGATTGTCCTCGACTTCCACTGCGGAGACCTATAAAGCCACTGCTCTTAAAGTATTTTGGCGCCGGTTGGAGGTTACCTGTCTGCAGCAGCTCTGTGGCAATCCGCAGATCTTCAGCTTCTTTGTCCGCCGCGGCCTTCTTGGAGGCCGCCTCAACCGTAGCCACATGGATGGCGATCTACTTCTTCTGTTCCGCTATCTTCTCTTTCAGTTTTTCCTTCTCTTTTTCCTAAGCAGCGGATAAAGAATGGAGCTTGCCGATCTTTACACCCAAGATTTCTACGTCAGGATGCAGCACATCCAGCAAGGATTTGTTGATGAGATCAACTTGTTCTACATCTATGGAATTTAGTATCTCATCAGTGGACAAACTGACCGTGGAGAGGGAATTGTCTCCCTGAACTTGGGCCTTCGGTGTAACTAGGTCGCTTTCAGGAACTTCTCTTTCACGCGGCCTGTGCTGCAAGTCCGCATCTCCAGTCCGCATGGAGATATTTTTCTCTTTCATCGCCCGCAGCTTATTTTCAACCCGCTCGGCCACAGTGGACTTGTCCCTCTTCCTCTTCTTTCCAGAAGGGGCCTTTTTCTCAGCAGCGGTCGCGGTAGCATTCCCCAAATCTGGCTGGCTCTCGCAGACTGTCTCAAGGTTTGCAGCAACCAATGCCTTTGACGACACACCTTCCTCAACTTCCTCTCCCGCATACCGCCTATCTTCATCAAGGTTAACGATGGGCTGCTGGGCGTTGGGGGATGACACTTCAGTTTCGTTATTTGTGAAAACCGTGTCCACCGAGTTCATGGTTTTCTGAGTGTGGGCAGTGTCTGACAGATTTAATGTCTTATCCGCACTTTTTGACGGCTGTTCGGTGTGAGATGTGGTGGCGTCCTCCTTCTCGCGCACAGGCACATCAGAATGGCGGGCTGCTTCCTCAGCAGGTTTCTTACTATGGGAGCTCTCCCCAGTAGAGCGGATAGGCTCCCCTCTCGTCACTCTCTTTAACACTTTCTTAGTTTTTATTGGATTTATTGGTTTTTCACTCTTTTCAGTAAGGCTTGTGAATAAAGTGTCGAGTCTCGCCATGCCAGACTGCAAAGTTGAGACCACAAGAGGTGAATACCGCCCCGTGTCGCTGAGACTTTTGACAAATCCAGCCCCTCCATCGATATTTATAGTGCTGACAACATTAATGAGATTTGCGGACACGGCATTTAAGCAAACATTTTTGAAGTTTTCTGGAAACTTAAAAATATGCGGGGATTATGTTAACCCCTCAGTCTGCAATGCTTACAAGATTCCAAGGTCAACTATTTCATTAACCGCGGATTCAACTTGGCAGTCCGCCTGGCCCGACAATGCCACGGCATAGTTCCAAGGTCCCTGGATTGTCATAGGCGGACTCGGTTTGGCAGTCCGCCAAGCTCGGCAGAGCAGCAGCATTCAGCCATCCAAAGGCTGATCCCCCAACGACAGACTCAATGCTCCGTCCGCCCAGTTTGCCATGCCTTTACATCTATGGATTGATTCCACTTCGGCGGACACATTGTCCAGTCCGGCCATGCCGCCATCCTCCAGCAGGATCGCGCCTAGCAGCAGCAGATGGAAGCTCCAGCCCGCGAGCCCAGTTTGCCCCTTTTGCGCAGACTGGTATGTTCTTTCTTTTTTGCTTCCCATCACCGTTGCCTGCTTCTCCTGTACCCCGGGCAGCAGGTTATTTTAGCCCTGCCCGTTTGGGCAGGCCCCCATCCTATAAATAGTGGGAGGTGGTGCGCCCAAAGCACGCTAACTCGAGTCCAGAGGCCCATTTAGTTAAAGCTGCGGACTCGGATCTCGGACTTTGCGGTCTCGAATCTGTCTTGATCGCCCTTTTTCCTTGGTCCATTAGTAAACGGTTTCTTGCAGTTTCCTTCTCTCTTTTTCCCCTTTTTACCAGAATTTGAGGGCGCATTTTCTGCATCAACACCGACCTTGAATTACTGAACCGCAAGTCATGAATTTCTATACCGCCGACCATAAATTACTGATCCGCGGGAAAACCATGAATTACTGAACAACCTCATCATTTGTTGTCAATTTCTCTTTAGATATTTATTGTTTGGTTTTGGCTGTATGAGCTGTAACTTTTTAATATTGCAATTGTTCATGTCTATGTGTATGTTTTGTAGTTTATGCGTGTGAGGAGCATCTCCATTCCATCTCATCACGCCCACCATTATATGAGAGCCACACTATCACAACCATCATTTTCTCCATATTTAAACATTAGATCAGAGTAAGACAAGACAGGCGTTATGATGCCACACCGTGCAGGGAAAAACTGCGGGCACTCAAGCAAGAACTCGAACCTAACACTTTATGAATTCCCCAGGTTTATTATGAAGAAAGTTGTAATTTAAGTTAAGTTTTGATGATCGTATCTCTCGGCTAGGTGGATCAACTTGTCCGCAAGTGCAAGTATGAATATGCACTGCGGAAAGTACTTTGTTTATATAGATTAACATCCTACATGTTCATAAACATCCAAATAGGACAACTCATGATATGCATACCTCTATGTTTAAAATAAGTATAGAAATTGTTTTTACGTCTGTGAAAAATATAGTGGCTTTTGTTTAAAATAATGCTATGAATGAGATAGTAAAATGATACTTTTATACTTTTTTAAAAAATAACTAACATGCAACCGTAGCATAAAACTTTCCCAGAGAGTAAGTAAAACTAACAAGTCATCCAGAAGAGACTAAGTGACTAGCAAGTAACTCAACAGTATAAAAGTCCAGTGGGCATCAACAACGAGACACAAACACAACAAAAAGCATGTATGTATGAACCAAACAACAAAACAACAATACTACCTCACAGTGGTGAGGAAAGGATGACTACAACAACTGTAGAATACCAGCAACCACTAACTTTAGCCGCTAAACAGGCTACTACTCCAAATCTGAGGCATTCCAAATACAAGAATATCTCAGCAAGAATATACAAGTGGTAAAGAAGGAACAGTTTCTAAGAGAAGTCAACGAGTCAAAGGGTTACAAACCTAAACATGAATAGCTAAAATGAAAACATCAACACTCAACCATAAGGAAATAAGTAAGAAATAACTCACAAGGGTTAGATATCCGAAGCAACACCAAGTGCGATAAAGAATATACATAAGAGTGGAAAACACATCATAGAATGAGCATAAATATCAGCAAAATGTGGCACCTGCGGTGATGGGAACCTACCTAACACACCCACAGTAAAAATATCCCAAGAGTCCAACGAAAGGTGGTCTCATTTATTGACACAACCATAACGGGGGAAAAACCAGCACATGAGGTGGTGGGAACCTACCCAACACACCAACAGTCACAAACCCACACCGGGTGAAACCACTAGGGCAATGATTCAAAAAATAGGTTACTGTGGCAGTGGTACATTCCACTAACACCCATATACCCAAATAGTCCAAAAATCCACAAAAAACATATAAAACCTCAACCAGAAAACAAAGGTTTATTCCAATGAAAATAAGGAAGAAAAACCAAAAAAAATCATCCTAAGGCCATACTGGATGAATTGGAATCATTTGGCCAAGAAAATTCCAAGTCCACACTGATTCGTCGAGTATACTCGATGAATACAGCAGACACTCAACGAATTAAACATAGCAAAAAGTTGGTTAACTTGATACATGACGAATCAGCAAAAATAACCCAAGTCCACGGTAAATTCGTCCCATATACTCGATGCCTCGCTGAGTCCACTGAGCGTCTGGACTTAACTCCACGGTTTTACTTCACTAAACGGCATCACTCAATTCTTAGCTGAGTCCACGCAGCACACTCGACGCTAAAGGTATTAACACTCAAAGAGCTCAAAGCAGTCTGTTTCTCGCGACGCTCTCGATGGAAAACTGCCAATACTCGATGAATTCGTCGAGATTACACGACGAATTAGACTTAGCCCACCTGCACTCGACGCTCTCGATGCCAAAACCAAATCACTCAACGCCAAGCCTGATACTCGAAAAATCTGATTTAGACTCACAGATCACTCAACGCTCTCGACGCCAAGTCAAATTCACTCAACGCCAAAGCTGATACTCGACGAACTCGATGTCTAAACTCAACTAATCTAGAATCACTCAACAACGAGACTAATACTCGATGAATTCGATTATACTGAATGCCTAGGCTATTCGACGATCTCGACTTAATCCAAAGTCCCATACGTGACGAATTTCAATCAGGCTGACCCCACCATATTCGACGGATTTAAACTTAAGCGAACTGCCATATTCGATGAATTCCAACATATACTAACAGTCAAATAATCAATAGGTTTTATATAGGATACTTGCCCTCTAATCAGCGGATGGCCCTAAACTGGAAATCCAACACTACGCAGAAGTTCAGCCATGTCCGAACCCTACACTACTACTAAATGCTACGGAGGGAGCGAAAAAAAACAAGAATTACACAAAGGAAGAAATAACAAGGGGAAGAAATCACCATTTGCCTCAAATTACCCGAAATATGGCTAAAATCGAATAACCTAATACCCAAAAATCCAAGAAATGAGAAAAACTAACCGTATAAATGTAGATCTCGATAAGAGCTATCTGAATCTATCCTCTAACAATGATTTCAAGCACCAGAGCTCCTTCAATCGACGGCCGGAAGCCTAGCGATGTCTGTTGCTTTCTCACTTTCGCAAAACAGTCTGATGGCTTGGGGGAGATGATGAAAAGGGTTTCCATAATATTGTAAGGGTATTTATACTTATAATATATAAATAATATAATATTTTATTATTGCACAAAACGTCCAAATGACCAGAAATTCCAAATCATCTTGGATTTCCTCGAAATTCGCATCAAAACAAAATATCAATGCTCCAAAACCAACGACAGAGTCGAAATCAAAATCCGACAAACCAAACTCGGGTAAAACTCCCTGAATTCAAAACACTAAATATCCCAAAAAGGGTCCACCGAGTTCAAAAACAAACCCAGCTCTCAAGGGAAATCTCAAAAAAATACACCAGAAATTAGCCATGCTAATATTCCAAGCCAAAATCTTGGATACCAAATGAGCAAAAGTCGTGCTCCAGCAATGGTACCCATCAACTATGCGTCAACGTAACGCCCTGACGTCAAAAATACGGCACAAAAGGAATTAAAATACACATCAAAAAATCAGGGGTGTTATAGTCACTCCCTCTAAAAGAAAGTTTCATCCCGAAACTTGATACACAATTGATTCCACTAAAGAAGAAAATAGAGAAGGGTTATTGAACAAAAACACTTACTAAAAGAAACAAGGAGAATAAATGAGGATGAGCCTCCCTCATAGCTGACTCCAACTCCTAAGTCGCGCTCTCCACTTCATGATTTCGCCACAAAATTTTGACCAAGGGTATTCTCTTCTTTCGCAACACCCGATCCTGAGTTTCCAGAAAGCGTACATGAACTTCAATATAAGAATGGTTAGGCTGCAACTGGGGCACCGAATCGAGAACATGTCGGTCACTAAGCACACACTTACGCAACTGGCTCACATGAAACACATCGTACACACCAGGAAAATTTGCGGGCAAACCCAGCCTATAAGCTGACACTCTGGTGCATTCAACAACTTGGAAAGGTCCCTTATACCTTGGATCAAACTTGTGGATCCTTCCAAAACACTTAAAAGTATCTACCATCTACCTAAATCACCTAGATGGGGGTGAATATGTGATGTTTGTGTCTTTTCGCTGAATAAAAAATACTCAAAAAATTAAGCACACAGACACTGAGATTTATAGTCGTTCCTTGAGTTGGGTGCATCCACTTTCCCGCCTCACCTACCTATCATGAAGGGATAGATTCTGCTAATTCACCAAACTCAGATTTCCAAAATCTTACACCTCAGAGCCGCAACTCCTACAACTCGGAGACGAATGTAACGCCCTTGATTTTTAGATATTTGGTTTAATTTATTTCTGGCGTGTTTATGACGTCAGGCCGTTACGTTGGCGTGTTTTCGGCATTTGCCATTGTTAGAGCGTGGTTTTAGCACTTAGGTTTTCTGTGTGTGTTGCTGGGTTTACCTTGTTTGCCAGATTTCCTTCCGAGCATGGTCTGTTTTGGTGACTCGGTGGAATGTCTTTGAGAATGCTTTTGTTTTGGCTTTGGGAGGTGTTTACCGGAGTTTGGTTCATCGAATCTTAATTTCGACCGCGCCGTTAGGTTCGTAAGATCAGTATTTAGCTATTGTGCGATTTTCATAAAATATCGGGTAAATTTGGTTTTCGGGTCGTTTTGACGTTTTATTTAATTAATTATGTTATCCTATAATAAAATAATCGGATAAAAGCAGTATAAATAGAGCCCATCACTTCAAATCTTATTCACTTGTCTCCCTCGTGAAACCGTCATCT
Source organism: Platanthera guangdongensis (assembly GCA_039583875.1). NCBI lineage: Eukaryota > Viridiplantae > Streptophyta > Magnoliopsida > Asparagales > Orchidaceae > Platanthera > Platanthera guangdongensis. Next base: position 91,256,106 of record CM077159.1, on the reverse strand, counting down.
TGTTGCAGAAGAACGAAAGCGACGGACTTCCTAAAGCCTTCGGTCGTCGATTTCTGGAGTTTTGGTGCCCGATTTCTTCTTTAGAGAGTGGATCCGTGTAGATCTCGCCTAGATATGTTGTTTTTACCCCTTCTCGTCCTGAAAGGTTTCAGGAAGTGTTGCTCGGGAAGTTTCTGGAGCGTTTACGTGGCTGGATTGGTGATTTGAGGCAAGTGGTGACTTCTTCCCCTTGCAAATCTTGTATTTTTCTGTATATTTTTCCATACTGTTCTTCATATATATTCCATACCATTCTTCCTATATATCATTCAATGTATTAGTTTCTTGGAGTTGTTGTCGATAAGGAGTGGTCAGCATTCGTCGAACTGAAGCTAATTTCGTCAAATGGAGTTCGACGAATAGAGGAATTCGTCGAACGGAGTTCGACGAACAGAGGAATTTTCATCTAACGGAGTTCATCGATCTGAGCCATTTCGCCAAATGAAGTTCGTCAAGCTAAGCCATTTCGTCAAATAGACTTCGTCGAGCCGTGCCATTTCGTCGAATGGAGCAAGATTCGTTGAGTATAACCCTTAGGCATTGAGTTTAGCTCTCAGGCATTGAGTGTACCCATTGCACTGAATCCAATTTCAACCTATTTGCAAAAGCATTAAGTTTGTTGAGTGCACTCAATGCGACATTGAGTGTGATGAATACACTCGACGAATTGCCGCGAGTTCTGCGAAGCTAAGTGTAAAAACATTGAGTACGTTGAGTGCACTCAACGCGGTGTTGAGTGTGTCGCAAACACTCAATTCCGTCAGAATTTGACGCTGTATAAAAGCGTTGATTGCGTTGAGTGCACTCAACACGGCATTGAGTGTGCTGCATATACTCAATAACCGGTGAATTTGATGATAAGTCAGAAGCCGTTTAGTGTACTACATACACTCAATGCGGCGTACCAGGTTAGACTCGTCGAATTTCTACTGAATTTGTTGAGTTTGGGTTTATGGGTAATTGGATATATGAGGTTGGTTTGGTTGGTTTAGTTTCGTGAATCATTACACCCGATCATGTTTGGGTCTCGTTTTGGGCTGTTGGGATGTGTTGGACCAGATGGCCACCACCACAGTCCCATTTTTGAGATGTTTGGGTCTGTTAGTTCGTGTTTGACTGGTTTGGTCCCGACTCAGATCCGATTGCGTTATGCTGTTAATTATTCACGTGTTTATTGAGTCTTTGCCCCGTTTTTGTTTCTTATAGATTAAACTTATGCTAGTTCTGCCTTTTCTCGCAGATTGTTTTCGGAGTACAACTTCGTTCGCAGATAGTGCAAATTTCATTACCTTTTAACTTTATAAGTTAACTCTTCGTTCTAAATCTCTAGATAATTTGTTGTGTTTTCTTTTAACAATTATACAGGTTTGGGAACAGTAATATTGCCACTACTTAGTTTCTGACAGTTTTGTTTGTCACTTGTATTTTTCTTGCTGAGGTGTTATTTCTTTTAATGCCTCACGTTCTGAGCAGTAGTCGGTTGGGCGGCTAGGTTTGGTGTTTGCTTGAGGACTGCAGTGTTAAAAAGGTTTCCACTACCTTGAGAGGTCGTTCCTTGTTGTTTTCTTTTTAAGTACAGACACTCATACTGACCAGTGGGTTCGTGTCAGTTTGTTGACGGTTACTGGTGGTTTTCTTTTGAATTGTTGAATTCTCTGCTAAGCTGCTAGTTTTGCCTTTTGTTGTTGTTTTTACTTGCTCTCTGAGAATGTTTTAAGCTAGGTTGCATGTTAGGTATTTTCACCTATAAAAGCATTACTACTTCTACCTCATACATCTCATATTTCCAAAGTTATAATACTATTTTCTAGCTAAAGTAAAGACTATTTATATACTTATAATAAATCTAGGGTCTTGCATGCCATGAGTAGTCCTTTGGGGATGTTTATACTCATGTAGGATGTTAATCAACATAACCAAAAGTATTTTTCCGCTGCGCATAACTATATTTTTACTCATTGACTAGTTGATCCACTGTGCCGAGGGATACGACCATCCAATTTAAACTGGGTTTCATTTAATAACTTATGGATTTCATATAAATTGTAGAGTTGGGGTTTTGCATGAGCGCCTGCAGTTATCCCCTGCACGACGTGACATGATGGCGCGTATTTTCTCTTACTCTGATATAACTTAAAGGGTTGAGAAAATGCGAGTTGTGACAACGACGCTCCTACCACTTGATCCACAACCGAATCTACGGCTCGATCCACAAACAGATCTACCACTCGATCCATAAACGAATCTGCAACTCATAAAAAATCTCTTACAAAGGTAAATTAGTATTTTCCAACAATATTACAATCAAACTTAGACAAGATTTGAGATCTTCAATCCGCCATTCTTCGCGAATAGTAGATCTTGAAATTGCTTGGAGAACACGGAACATGAAAACTCGGAAGATCTCGAATCTTAACTTGAATCTTCGATCTACTTGATCTGGATAAGTATATATCTATAGGGAGAGTTGCAATCCAATTGCGTATGTCAAAGAAGATGAATCGTGCACTCTACGGCGGCAACCATTCAGAAAAATCGTGAAAGCACTGTACGTCGGCGGCAGACAGATTTCTGATTTTGGAATGTCTTGCATTTTTGAATTGAGAGCAAAAACACCATTAGATGGAAAGGAAATTTCCCCGAGGTATTTATTGAGATCTCCTTGCCAACTGTATCAAGAAACTTTCCAAAAATGAAGCCTAAAAATCACTGTGCATGTCCGACCGAATCTGAACCAGAGTTTTGAAATTTTTTGAAAAATGACCTAGGTCAAATTCGTCGAGTATCACTGAGTATCACTAGTATACTCACCAAATGGTTCTTGATATATGACGAATAAGACTTAAAAGAAATCAGATCGGGCTGGCAAATCACTAAATTCCAATGCGAAGACCATACTCGACAAATTCGACGAGTATCAGTTGGTATATTCGACGAATTCGTCGAGTATCGACTATCTCACTCGACACAATCGACGTCTCGCAAAGTGATATAAGACGAATGAGACTTACAAAAATCCTGAGAAGAAGTGTCAAATGGACTCGACGAATTTGGCATGTCTCTTCTAGTATATTCGACGAATTCGGTGAGTATCTTTAGATACATTCAACAAATTTGACGAGTATACATGATGATACTCAACGAATTTTACTTGGTGTATTTTCCAATTCACACAGAATTTTCACTAAGTACAAATGATGGATTCGACAAGTGTTGGAAGGGATATACGATGAATTCAACGATTATTAACAAGTATACTCGACGAATTCGACGTGTATTCGTAATCATACTCGACAAATGGTACTTAGGCAAATTCATGTCCTTCTGATTCCAAGCCTTTGCCCTTCCTTGATCTTTATCCTATACTTGTGATAGAAGTACACCCTAATAGAGAGATTACATGTGAGTCAACACATTGGCCTACATAATGAAGGATTATACTGTATAGTCCATTATTAGCTGACATGGTCTGCCCAATATTGAGAGTAATCCTCAGTAGGATGAACTTCATCATGAGTAGACAAAACAGGTATTTGAGCCCCATGGCCATGCCTACCAAAGACCTGCTTGTGAAGCCACGAGAAGTTGTTAAAGTTGTAATTATTTACTCCTTCAAAGTTTGCTAACATCGCTTCCTCAAGCGCATTTACCTTTGCTACCACCTTAGCTGACATGGTCTCCTCCCCCTTTCTGACGTCATCAGCCAAAGCATTTGCATAAGCTTCCATGCTGGTGTCAAAATGTTCCATCGAATTATCTTGAGCTTCAATCATGTTTTTGGCATTGATTTTCTCAAACAGCATACCTTTGGTCATATCAAACTTGTCATCATCCAGATGATTCAGGTACAAGCTGATAATCCTACCCCTTTCTTCAAGTGATGGATATGCACACCTTTGGTCAAATCAAACTTATCATCATCCAGTTGATTCAGGTACAAGCTGATAATTCTCCCAAAGTTAGGAGTGCAGAGTCTATCTTTGATTTTCTCAAACACCATAGCACCACAGTCCAGTCGCTTTTGGCAGATGATTGCCACAAGAATTTTGAACATCTCTGAAGAAAGGTAGTCAAGGGAACCGATTTTACACAATAACACTTAACCAATGATGTCTGAGAGAAGCTTTCCTTCTTCGTTCATACATTTCTGCTTCACAACTTTGGTTCCTCGGGGCAGTCTACACACAATAATGGTCTAGTAAAATCGTCCTCATCGAGGTAGTCGGCTTTGTCACAGGATGGATGCCGCAAGTACATTGTGAGGAGAGAAGCATTCACCTTTACTGTAGTCTGTTTAACTTTGCTTTTGATGACTGTGTCCTCACGTCGCAGTATGGCATTCTGAAAGAATTTGAGGTCTTCCTTATCCAGAGCCTTGTAAGGTTGTTCTAGGACAAAGGATAGTCCCGCTATCTCCAACATGAGGATAATGTTCCTGAACTCATGGGGTGCTGAGGCAATGCCTCTTTGGGAAAATTCTCGACCTCCCAACAAACCACTATTGATTTGAGGAGCCATGAAATTTAGAGAATGAACTGGGAATTGCTGGACTATACTGTTGAATGAAATGAAACACTGTCACTGTCTCTGTCAGAGCTGCTGTAACACGGTGTTTGGATTTCAAGCCATCAGGATTAGCTGGAAGGACTTTACTGGAACTGTCGGGGTGGCTTAAGAAATCTGAGGAATCTAGGGAAAGAAGTTGCTGGAACCATGGATCTAATCTAATACTGTCTCTTACCTATGCGATGACGATCGTGAGCGAATCCAGAGGAGGAATAAGAAAAGCACTATCTCGAGAGCCGAACAGTTGGGGGAGACTTTACCACGATTCGACAAGCTTTCGGCGAGTGAAATCGTGTGGTTACCCTTGTTACGGGTATATATATATACATATATTTAATTTAAATTGACCTAAAAGGCACATACCTGATATATACAGCGCTTGGGATCCAATATAGAAAAATATGAAATTTTACCCTTAGTGAAATTCTGCAAGTTTCGCCGGAACTGAGATAGATTCGGCGAGTATCCCATTATATTCGACGAATCAGCGAGTGTTTTGTCCGATATTCGACGAATTTCCCTTGGGATATTTTTAGCTTTGATGTGTTTCCCGAGAGTTTCCCATCTTCTTAGCCTTCTTCACGAATCCTTGTTCAACATACCTAGTTCTGTTTTGAAAAATGAGAACTTGGGCACGTCCAGCGGCTTGGTGAAATTGTCTGTGACCTGTTTATTCATCGGGACATAGCTGAGGCCTATGCCCTTGTTCTCCACATGATCCCGGATGAAGTGATATTGCACCTCTATGTGCTTTGTCCGTGTTGAAACCAAAAATTCGGTCTCTTTTGGAGTTCACCCTTGGGGAAGGGGTGATCGCGCACCTACTTCTCTCCTTCAAGCCAAACATCAAAAAGAAATGGAAACTGATCCAAGGGCTCTGAGTGGAGGTCCCACCACACATACGGAAGATCTTAGAGCGCTTCCCCTCCTTAGCCAATGGCCGAGCTAAGGCTACCACAGAAAGCGCAAGAAGATCTAAATACTGATTAGCGTGCCTTCCAATGTGCCCCTTGTGTCTTATTTATAGATTTCTGAAAACGACCGGCCAATAGACAACCTCCGTAGTTTTGAACAACTATGTGCAGCCCAACTGGGTCTGCTAATAGCGTAACTCCGCCGTACTATTAAGCTCTTCGCACCCATATAAAGGGTAAGATGGTAAAGAAAAACACCTCATATGAGACTGGGCAAGTGGAGCAACATCAGTCAATGCCAAAGCCAGGAGGGCACCGAGAGCGTTGACTGGAGCAACATCACTCATCGCCAAAGTCAGGATGGAACCGAGAGAATTGAGTGGAGGAACGTCACTCAATGCCAAAGCCAGGAGGGCACTGAGAGCGTTGAGTGGAGCAACGTCACTCAACGCCAAAGCCAGGAGGGCATCGAGAGCTTCGAGTGGAGCAACGTCACTAAATGCCAAAGCCAGGAGGGCGCCAAGAGCGTTGAGTGCAGTAGCGTCAGTCAACGCCAAAGCCAGGAGGGCACCGAGAGCGTTGAGTGGAGGAACGTCACTCAACGCCAAAGCCAGAGGGGCGTCAACAGGGGTAAAGCCTAGACGAAGTCTCACAAAATAGCTGGGAGAGTAGCCCTCTGATACCTTCACTTGCCCGGGGCAGTCCGAGATTATTAGTACTAAAGAAGGAATTCTAGAATACTTGAGTTCACTGAGCTTTGTTCGACGAATCTAGGATTCTAACTCGCGAGGTCAGCTCGAAGAATGCAGTGCTCCGTTCGACGAACGCGCAACCACACTTGATGAATGATGAGCTCCGTTCGACGAGCGCCGAGCCCTGCTCGACGAACGGCGAGCTCCGTCCGATCTCGGTCCGGCGAAAACCTGATCCTGTTTGACAAACCGCGGCGGACGGGGTCTTGTTGGACTGGCTCGCACAGGTCGCCCTCCTATCATTGGCGGGAGCGAGCTAGCGATTCTGAGTTTGCCCGTATGATGTTCTGGGACGGGCAGGCCTCCTTGTTCCGCTCGTCTGGCCTGGTGGACACACTAGGCAAACACGGGGTTGTACACAATCCCTGCTCTTTTTGGGCTTGACCAAGCTTGGAAAGAATCATCCAACCCACATGTTCGGTGAGTGCTTTGCTGAGCTGTCAAGGAATCTCTTTGTGGGTCCCACCCTCACACTATAAATATGCCACCAGAACCTCTGGAAAATCCTGCCTTCTTTATCCTTCTCAGTGAGCTGCAGCTGCATGATGCCTACGACTGAGGAGATGCGAGCTCGGCTAGCGGCAGCAAGGGAAAAGACTTGGGAGGAGGCTCTTGAGGTTGCCCCATGGCTAGCGTGCGGATCGATTGGCCCATTCTTCAAGCTGGTAAAAGGAAATATTATCAGGCAATCCCCGACAAATGACCCCCGTGCACCAGCTCGGCGGCTGGCACCGAGGTTATTCATTAGGTATGCGCACTTCCCGTCAGATTCTTCGCATTGCATCTAACATCTCATTCGGCAGGTGCCGCCGCGTGAGGAGGGAGTCAGTGGGGAAGGGGATCATTCCCTCTTGCTATCAACCGAGTGGGTCGCGAGCCCCTCGGGCCTGGGACATCCCCCTCCGGAGACTTCCCGGAAGCCAATTCCTCCTCGGTTGGGAAAAGCCTTCGCGATTCTTAAGGAAGGACTCTTCCACGGAAGTCCGGGCTCTTCTCGGCCACCAGCTGGTGTGGGGGACGTGCCAACTCCCGGTGAGCTCAGACTCGAGCATGTGTTACCATTCGCTCTTTCTGACCTATCTTTTTGCAGGTTATATTGTGATTTCCTCCTCTGAAGCCAAGATGAGCGAGGGATATTTGCCTCCCCCTGACACAGATCACATCTCCAAGTATCTGGGCGATCCAGCGGACGCGATAGGGATGAAGAGATAGGTGACGCTGCCGCTGCAGGAGGTCTTCAACAGGGTCGACAAGGATAAGGTTGAATCGGAGGAGCGGCTTGCAGTCCTGGAGGGAACAATGTACCAAGCTGATAGGGACAGAGTCACTTGGTGCACATAACACGGGGCGAATAGCGGCTCAGGCAGGCCATAGAGCAAGTCGGGCTGGCCCAACATGAACTGGTGGTAGTTTGCAAGTACCATTATTCTCGCGTGCCGAATATATCTAGGATGCGGAGGCGGGGCAGATGGAAGTGGGTTCAGTACTGATCTGCCTGCCCCTCCCCGCGGTCGGTTGCCGGGTCAGGGCGCATCCGCACCCTAAACTGAGTGGCTTAGGAGGGCTATTCATCCGAAAACATTTTTAATGTCTGTAATAATTTGACTGTCTCGCCCGCCAATGGGCTTGATGGTTGTCGCGTGTTCCTTTTATTTTGTTTGTCGTTGTTTTTCGGGTTGAATGTGAACGAGGCGCTCCTGCTCGCCTTTCACTTTTTTTAAGCGAGCGCGAGGTCGTTGAATCGGTTCACCTAACCTGCCCATTCGATCTCGGTGAGAGCCGGCTGGGAGCTTGCCGGTCACAAACCCACGCGATTTGCCTATTGCTTCAGACGAGTGCGAGCCGCAGCCCACCCGCCTCTTACACGGGAGAGGGTGGGCGAGAGTCGCTGTCGAATGGCCTTCGTAGCGCGATTGCCAGCCGGGAAGTCGAAACGTCAGGAGCCTTTTTTCTATCCGCACTTTTCCCACCAGCGGAATGTTTTCTCTTCTTTTTTCTTCCTATAAATAATCCTTGTCCTCTCTTTCTTACCCACCACATTTAAAAATTCTCCTTCTACCTTGCCTCCTGCAACCCTCGACTCGCCCGCCTCCTACGAGAACTTTCTCACCTCGCTTACCAAGCTTTCCGCGAAATGGGCGGTGGCAGCGGTGATGCGGATGGGCGGGGTAAGTGTGCTTGGATCTCTTCCGAGCATGACTTTCCCGCCACCGCACCAGAAATGTTGAAACCAAAAATTTGATCTCTTCTGGAGTTTGCCCGTGGGGAAGGGGTTATCACACACCTACTTATCTCTTTCAAGCCAAGCAACAAAAAGAAATGGAAACTGACCCAAGGGCTTGGCGTAGAGGTCCCACCACACACCCGGAAGATCTTAGAGCTCTTTCCTTCCTTAGCCAATGGCCGAGCTAAGGCTACCTTATAAAGTGCAAGAAGATCTGAATACTGATAAGCATGCCTTTTGAGGTGCCCCTTGGGTCTTATTTATAGATTTCTGAAAATGACCTGCCAATAGCCAACCTCCGCTGTTTTGAACAGCTATGTGCAGCCCAACTTAGTCTGCTAACAACATAACTCTGTCATTCTATTAAGCCATTCGCACCCCTGGCAAGGGTAAGATGGTAAATAATAACACCTCATAGGAGACTGGGTGAGTGGAGCAACATCAGTCAACGCCGAAGCCAGGAGGGCGCCGAGAGCGTTGAGTGGAGCAATATCACTCAACGCCAAAGCTAGGAGGGTGCCGAGAGCATTGATTGGAGCAACTTCACTCAATGCCAAAGCTAGGAGGGCGTCGAGAGCATTTAGTGGAGCAACGTCACACAACACCAAAGCCAGAAGGGCGCCAACGGGGGTAAAGCCTGGACGAAGTCTCACAAAATAGCTGGGCGTGTGGCCCTCTAATACCTTCAATCACCCGGGGCGGTCCGGGATTATTAGTACTATAGAAGGAATTCTAGAATACTTGAGTTAGCTGAGCTTTGTTCAACGAATCTAGGAATCTAACTCGTGAGGTCAGCTCGAAGAACGCCGAGCTCCGTTCGATAAATGCCGATCTCCGTTTGATGAACGCGCAGCCCCGCTTGACGAACGACGGGCTCTGTTCGACGAGCGCCGAGCCCTGCTCGACGAACGACGTGCTCCTCCCGAGCTCAGTCCGCAAAAACCTGATTCGTTTGATGAACCACAGGCGGACGAGGGTTGTTTGGGTCTGCATGCGCAGCTCGCCCGCCTAGTTTTAGCGATTGCGAGCTGGCAATTCTGAGTTCGCCCGTACGATGTTCTAGCACGGGCAGGCTGCCTTTGTCTGCTCGTCTAGCCTGGTGGACCTACTTGTTGAACATGGTGTTGTACAGTCCAGCTATGAGAGAATGGATTATTCGTGATAGCTATTACGCTGGATTAGTCGCAATATATTTGAATCTCTTTAAACTTCAAGTTGTAGTCTTCAAGTTGATTCCTGATCCATAAAAGCTATGCGCAACAACTACTTGCAGAGATATTGTAACACTTCCCCTGTAATGACCGTATAATATGGATCTGGCCGGGGCCCCACAACATAGAAATGCCACAGCTTAAGCATTATAAGATGATATAAAATAGCCAACTCAAAACTCGGACCAAACACAGCGAAAACATACAACAGCACTAGAATTTATCCACTAACAGACAAGTATCCCAGCAGCCTTAAGGCCTTACAACAAACATGAGTCCAAAACTGAAATAATAACATCAAGCATCAACGTTCATAAGCACTCCTAGGCTACCTCGGCATGCAAGCCAGAAACATAGGGCATTAAGCATAACATTCCACAAAATAGAGCTATTACACAACATGAAACACTTCATGAGGCTTCGACCTTTTTGGCCGCCGAGCTTTCTCCGGCTTGCGATCCTTGCCCTGAAAACATTGGTTGTAATGTGGGTCAGCAAAAGCAGACATCAACTGTGTAAGCAACACATCTCCTCCCGGCCGTCCATAGCGAACCTCGGGGTACAACACCACCCTGCATGTCAGCACTTCGTATGCAATATACATAAACATGTAAAATGATAAAACATGTTTGGATGTCCCATTCAACAAACATGTTTCTAAGTTGAGCATGTAATATAAAGGGTCCTACAATGCAGCATATAAGCAATCCTGGGTTTCACCCAAGGCACCCCAAAGGGTATGCTTCTAACACATCATCAATCAGGTACTTCCAATTTCCCCATCAACATTTAAGCCGCAAACACAAGAGTACTTCCAATTTCCCCAAATGGCATAAAAGCTGCCACACAAAACTCTTGTCTAGGCCCCCACCAGCTCGTGGGCCTCAAAACCCGGGCTTGCCCGCAATCTCTGACGTCTCACGTCAGGATTCCGTCTCACACACAAACCGATTATAAGAAACTGTCGGGGTCCATTGTTCCCAATGTCCCTGATTTGTGAGAAGTCAAACAGGTCAATGTAACACACATCAGCTGAATTTGATGTGTATTTGAGGTCTTGAGTGCAGGTTAGTCCATATCACATTAATTTGAAAAGTGGACACAATAATTGGTTGCTGGACATAGCAAAAAATCAACTAAGTCCACAGACATTGACTAGAGCAAGCGGACTGATGATTTCTTTTGTTTAAAAAGCAATAACTTGATGCAGATTCATTCTACACTCTAGTATAAACTATGTAGATGAGCATAAGCTAGACTGATTTAATTTTCAGGCAAGTGCACCTATCAATCATATTATAGGAGAAATCTACATCTCGTGTCGTATTCCACAGGGTCTTTTCAAATAATCGTACTCACCCTCACTCTATTATCGTACCTATAATTAAAATCGATATCTAATCTAAATTAACCTAACTATGACTATTTGGATAAATAAAACATTGGAGGATTAAAGATGATAAAAAGCTGAAAGCTTATGAGCAATCACATGAACATACTCATTCATTAACTCAATTCTATATAATCATGAAATAACAAGACTATCAAATTTGTTGTATTGTAAAGGGTAAACATCTATATAATTCTCTCTCGAGCAATTCAAAGTCTAAAACTAAGTTAGTAAATTTTCTCTCGAACAATTTACAACACTCAAATTTGCATTAAATGAAACACCATATATACTACATAAATTCATGAAATCTTATCTCTAAAATACCAAGAATCCATTTATTCATATTCCAATTATCCAAACAACATATCTCTCGATCATGGAATTTAAATTACAAAGAGAGCTAACGCCAAAACATGAACATATAGATATCATCACAAACATCCAATTTCTCAATCTAGAAATTTGCAATTCATGTAAAATAAATAAGCAATTCATAATTAGGATAAATCTCTTAGTTTGTAAGCCTACATACTAATAAAATACCACAAATTCGTTGAAAAAAATACGATACATGATTACCAAATTGTTCAAATTAAAGTTCATGCGAAATAAAAGATAAATAGAGTTGAATCACCAAGAGAAAGGAAAGATTAAGAGGGATACAAGAAAGATTAAATGCATATAAAAATACCCTTCAAATCCTCCTCCTCTTGGATGCTCCACCCTCGTGCTCCAGAAGTTCTCCAATGAAAATGGCCCAAAAGTCCCTTATAATTTTCCTACAGGTATTTTATAGTCCCTTGCAAACAGAGTCGGACACGGGTACAAACACGGCCGTGTTGCAAGCCGTCTTAACGGTTCATGGGTGGTTCCACACGAGTAGGCGTGTCTGGTCGTGGGCCGTGTCCGATGATACGAGTACTGACACGACCGTGTTGTTCTTCAGACATGGGTTGGTTAGCAGTCGAGATTGAATTCTTCCCGTTAAGGACATGGGTAGGCACACGGGCGTGTGCCCACCCGTGTGGTGCTCTGTCTTCTACTTCTAATTCTTCTATTCCAGCCGGCCTAGGACACGGGTAGGGACACGGGCGTGTTCCTACCCGTGTATGCCCAATCCTTGTCCTGTCATCAGCCATGTTCACTCTGTGAACTCCTCTGTTTGCTCCAAGACCTTTTCGTTCCACTGGTTAGCATTACCTGCATTTTAAAAGTGAAGGAATAAATTAGATAACTTAATACAAGGAATAACAAAAATTCAAACTGTGCTCTCCTATTCATGATAAGACAATTTCTTAACTATTCTCGCGAAATTACTACAATGAGAGGTAGAAAATAGTAGACATGATTACAATTATGATAGTAAAAAGCCTATCATAATCACACTCATCAAATACCCCCAGACTTAGATGTTTGCTTTTCCCTAAGCAAACTAATTCAAATACTTGGGTTACCAATAAATAATTTTGCTTCCCCACACTGGTTGCTATGAATTTAAAGAGAACTTTGATGATTTAATCGTATAGGAAATAGTTTAGCAGACGTTTCTAAGTATAGATACGTATTAGTATTTCAAAACTTATAAGTACCCATATTGATGGTCATGAGCCTACCCGATTTTCACCCTCTCCACGACACTAGTTAGAATTAGTAAGGTCGGATCCTTAGGACTTGTATTATGGTGTGGCCTTTTTGGCTTAGGATAGAAGAATATAGGCGAGGTAATCAAAGATAAATTCGATGGATTTTTCTTCTTTTTTTTCAACCTAAATCTCGATTGAGCCCTTTTGTTGGTAAATACCTTAACATACATCAGTGTTATAAAAGCACCCCCAAACTTTGCAATTAGTATACTTCCCACATTTTTGAAAGATACTACAACTTTTTTTAACCAAAGGGACATAGTAGGGATCATTCCGAGTGGGTGCAAGTATAAACGCACTCAGGCCACATATCACTATGTCTTTTTTTGGGGTTCATAGTAGGGATCATTCCAAGTGGGTGCAAGTATACACGCACTCAGGCCAAATATCATTATGAACAAACTCATTCCAAGAAGGTCTCAATGATAGGTGTGCTAATAGGTAAGGATTTGGCCTTGGTGAATTTTAATAGTAGAGTGTCAAAAGGATAGGGATTAGGTCCAAATTAGGTGTGCAAGGGTATAATGTATAAGGTTTTGGGATTGCAAGGCTCAAGCTATCCAAAAGGAGGCCTAAGTCATTTCCACCCTCACTAATTAACCTATGCAAATGTTTTTAGGATCGCTAGAGGGTAAGTTCTAGACATCAATATAGAGTATTTTTCATTTTAATTCCATAATATCAAATTATAAAAATGTTACACTCATCAACTCACTTTATTATAGATAATTATATTTTCTAAAATAGAGTGATTGATAGTTAATGATATAAAGGATTAATCTTAAAAATAAATTATATAGAGAAAATTAAGCTAATGAATTTCTATACTTGATTACAAATCAACAAAGTTGAATACTCTATGAGTCTACATCAATTCATTTTAATCAGCATGCAAAGTTAAATTATATAGTTATAATCCCAAATGAATGAATATAAGAAAGCTTAAAGGAGTAACAAAAATCATTTCACTTCTTTGTTTTTTTAAGGGGGCATAACAAATTTGAGTATTATGATAGTAAAATTAGAATCAATTGTAACCATGTCTATCACAGGAATTATAAAATTGGAGAACATCCACCCCCAAACTTAAAATTTGCAATGTACTCATTGCAAGGTAAAGAATAGATAGAGTAATTTCACCAATAAAATAAACTGCTATCATGAAAATAGAAGATCACATGAATGAAACAGGAGCTGACATGATATCATATATATTATATGACTTACATTGATATAAAGAAAGCCTACAATACAAAGATACAAAGATATGCTACAAGACACAGATACATGTCAAAAGTAGTGCGGCTAGTCGTTCTGGTCGTCGGGGAAGTGTGGCTGGCCAGGAGCTTCCGGTGTGCGAGAAGCAATACCTATGTGGTCCCTGATCTCAATGAGGATGTCCTCCGTCCGCGTTTGCGTCGCCTCGAGATGATGTAAGCGCGGAGAGACCTCAGTGTCGAAGAAATGCCGGAACTCCCGTGAATATAGCGAACGGGATGGAGGAGGAGTAGCAGAAGACTCTCCCAGATCATAAGTAGAACGGGACGGAGGCACCAGAGGCTCATCGAGGTCAGGATCCACCTCATCATCAGCGTCGTCCTGCACATGTCATCCACGCCTCGCAAGAGAATAAATAATGCCTCCCCGGCCCTGACGGGCGGTGATGAGGTGGAGGGATCAAAGACTGGCCATCGTAATCGGCACGGTCTTCACGACCACAGTCATCGGGGGAGGGGCTGAGAAGATGCCCATGTTCTTCACCAAGCGGGTGATATATGGTGCTACACAAATAGACCCTATGCGGGGGTTGTCGATATGGTGAAGAATGAACTGGGCGAGCAGGAAACCGGGGTGGAGGGGATAACGAGACGACATCCTATAAAGGTGTAACTTGTCCTGCCGACTAACAATGCCAGAGCTTTCGCCTCGTCCGCTCAAGGTGTGGCTAAGGAGGTGGTGGATGTAATGGAGGGCGGGAGAATCCAACATGGAGGCCTTAGATCTTTTGGCCTCATAGGGGCTAGTGTCGAAAGAAAGCCGGGACCAGATGTTGCCAGCAAGGTCGCGAGAGGGGAGGTTGAAATGGAGCTCGGGGTAGGCGGCACTAAAGAGGAATGAATCCTCATACACCCCTAGGTATTAAGTGAATTGGAGAAGGGTGAGTGTGTAAAAAGTGCCCCCTACTCGAAAAGAGATGACCCCCTTATGCTCGAGCACGTGCTCGGTGAGATTAGGTCTAAGGTTTAAATAAAATGAGGACATGAACTCGAGTGCAAGTTCCTTAAAGCCTAACTCATTTATCGCAAAGAACTTCTCCCAACCCGTTACAGATATTAACTCCCCGACATCCCCCGCTAAATTTATTTCTTCTAATACACTCCAGTCAATTGTTCGGATGTCTTGAAATTTCTTCGATTGGAAGCGGTTGTAGCGGGCGACGTGAGCAGGATCTGTGAACACCAGCGGTGTAGTGGCGTCGCGCCTCTCCGTTGACAAAGCCTGGAGCTCCGGGCGATGACGGTGACCGCCTTGTGCTCGTCCAGATAATATTATATGTGGAAAAATACAAAGAGTTTTTTTTTGTTTAGTTTTTTTTAAAAAAAATGAGAAAGACGAAGAAGGATATGAAAATGAAAATGGGAGAGTAAGAACTTGGAGAAGAGAGTTGAGAGGAAGGAGAAGTTGAGTAAAATCATAAATCAAAAATGGTTACCAAGGAGGAAAGATTGCGAGTAGAGGAGGCGAATCCGTAAAGTTTGGAGACAAAAGCTTCAACTCGAGCTCAGGTCGTGGAGGAATGGGTGCTGGGAGGAAATGTTGCAACCAGGAAGTGCGGAAGGAAGAAGATGACACGACCCCTCTTTAAAGAATGAGAACACGGGTGCGCACAAGGCCGTGTGTGCACCCGTGTTAGGGAATCTAAACCCGCGTGGAACACAGGGTGCCTCGGGACGTGTGGTCACACATCACGAGATGGCATCATGTCAAATGGACACGGTCAACAATACAGCCGTGTTTTGACCCGTGTCTGATCTGGCACAGTGCATTAAAAAGAACACGAGTTACAACACGGGTGGGTGGATACCCGTGTCCTTGTCAGACAGCATTTCGTCGACCAGCGACACGGTACTAAACACGGTCGGGTGTCGCCCCATGTGCTTTTGGGGAAATAATTCGTCGACCAGCGACACGATGCAGCAAACGACTAGCTGATGGCCCGTGTAGAGTCACACGGGCAAGCACACGAGTGTGTGTCCACCCGTATCCTGCTCGGGCATTTTTGGGAAAAATTGACGTCCAGTGACACAGCCACACACACGGGCGTGTGTGAACCTGTGTGGTTTTCGGGATGAATCCTTCCTACCCTAGATTTGAAATGATACGGCTGGGCCTGAGGCTAAGTTGAGCACACGACAACCCATATGGGCGTGTGGTTACCCGTGTCCTCTTCTGACTATCGAATTATTCCCAAGTGAAATTTATTACAGAATTTTTTTTCTTAAAACCTAACTATACTTATACTAAAAAAACAAATTATAACTTAGGAACATTACTACATTTTACATAATCCTAATATAGACAGAGGCGTGTCCCTTGACGAGCGAGGTCTTTAGAAAGCTCACCATAATAAGGCTTTAGTCGGTGTCCGTTAAATTTAAAATCTCCCTTCTTAGAGTGGGTAAGTTCGACGGTACCGTAGGGGAAGACTTCTTTGAGTTTAAATGGTCCAGACCACTTACACCTTAACTTCCATGGGAAAAAACGCAGTCTGGAATTAAAAAGGAGGACTTGGTCATCTTTTTGGAATGTCTTGGGTTTGCGAAGGTGACGGACATGAAATATCTTGTTCTTCTACTTATAAATCCGGGAGTTTTCATAGGCCATGGTTCTCCATTCATCTAACTCGTTAAGTTGAAGTTTACGTTTCTCCCCTATAGAATTGGTGTCAAAATTCAAAGAACGTATTGCCCAGTACGACTTGTGTTCTAATTCTATAGGCAGGTGACAAGATTTACCATAGACTAATCTAAAATGGGTGGTCCCTGTAACGCCCCCGATTTTTCTGCGATTATTTAATTCTCGTTTGGCATTATATTGACGCGTTTCTGGCTTGTGTCATTGGTTAGAGCGTGGTCTTAGCTCTTTAGGTTCCTTGTGTGGTTGTTGGTAGCCTATTTGACAAGATTCCCTAGCAAGCCGGGTCGTTTGGGGTGACTCGGTGAGGCATCTCGAGGGATGCTTGTGTTTTGGCTTTGGGTGGTGATAACCCTAGTTTTGTTCGTCGGAAGTTGATTCCGACTCTGCCGTTGCGTTCGTAGCGTGGATATTTAGCTACGGTGCAAATTTCGTCGAATTCCGATGTTGTTCGGGTTTCGCATCGTTTTGTATTTTATTTATATTAATGCGATATTATATATTATATATAGATATTTCGTTTAGATAGTTGCAGTTATGGTGAATAGGTGGCTGGCAGCATTTGCATTGGCTAAGAATAGAAAATATTTAGGATTTAGCTGCTATCTATATATAGTCTTATTTAGAAAATCCACTGTTGATGTTCTTTGTCTTTTCGGAATGCAACCGCCGTCCCTATGTAAGAGAGGAAAACTGGCGGGCTACCCTTGCCTTCCACCGCCGATTCCCTAAGTTTTAGCTGGTGTAATTTGATTTCGAAGGCGGATTTGGATTGCTCTCGCCTATACCTGCACCTCGATGAAATTTTCGTCTTGTATTGTACTGCTGGTGCCGAGTGAGAGAAAGGGGCCGAGCAAGTTTCGCTGGAATTTGGGGCAAGTGGTGCTCCTACCCTTACCAACCTTTTCTCCTTTTTATGTTCTCATTTGCTATTAACATACATTTAGCTTGAGATTTTTTATTTTGCAATGTTTTCCCGTCAAAAAAATAACGTGGAGCTTGAACCCTTAGGCCATTCCAAACTTACTGAACGTCGGATCTAGAACCATGAATGCCCCTCTATGTTTTTTCTGCTTTCTCAAGTTCTGGAACTCCAGGTTTTTGGTCGGGCCGCTGTAGTCTTGACTTTTATCAAATTGTCACTTATTAATTTCAGATTGGGTAGTATTTAGCCTATTTCTTAATTCTTCATTGCTGTTAAGGTTTGCCCAGTTCGGTTGCTTGAAGTAGTGAAGATGAGTGTTGGATTTGACCTTCCTGTATGGTGGTCGTAGCCGGGTAGGTTAGGTAGCATTAGATTTGAATTTTTTGCTAAAGTTCTGTTTGGAAGCGTCGACAACATTGAGTGCACTCAACGCTGCCAGATCGACGAAGATCGTCGATCTGAGTTCGACGAAAATCATCGAACTGAGATCGATGATCTCCGGTTGCCTTAGATCGACAAAGATCGTCAATCTAAGTTCGACATAAATCGTCGAACTGAGATCGACGATCTCTGGTTGCCTTAGATCGACGAAGATCGTCGATCTGAGTCGAAGATCGTCGATCTGAGTTCGACGAAAATCATCGAACTGACATCGACGATCTCCGGTTGCCTTAGATCGACGAAGATCGTCGATCTGAGTTCGATGAAGATCGTCGAACTGAGATCGACGATCTCCGGTTGCCTGTGATCGACAAAGATCGTCGATTTGAGTTAGACGAAAATCGTCGAACTGAGATCGACGATCTCCGTTTCCCTGTGATCAGAGTTCGACAAAAATCATTGAATTGAGATCGTTTATTCCTGTAAGCTGAGATCGATGTTTATCCTTTTCATTTTCTTTTCTTCCTTAGTGATTACCTCCTAGGTGGGGATATCTTGTCGGCCATTCGTTTCTTCCTTTATTTTTGAGGGCCAAATCATGGGTTATGGCAGGTAGTGGTATTTTGACACTCTAAAGGAGTGGGATGTTTTGTGTGCGAGCCGTGGCCGCCACCTTTTTGTCCCAAGTACGGGCTGGGTATTGCTGTGTCCGCCACCTTTTAATCCCAGGTACGGGCTGGGTATGTGGTGGCCTTATGCTGATGCAGTGAATTTTTTTGTTGGAAGTGTTTGTTTGGGGGACTGTTTTTGGTCACCAACTCAGGTCCATGTTATTTTTTTACTACTGTCATTATTCACAAGCTAGGATTGTTAGATATTTTATTCCTTTATAGATTGCAACATGTTGTTGGTATACTTTTGCCTTGTAGCCTCTGCAGGATTTGAGCAGGGCTTGTTGTTGTTTCCTTATACTTGTTGTACTTTGGCTTACTTTGGATAGCCTTTGCTTTTACTGTCATGTTTGCTTACTCTCTTTCATTCCATTTTGATATCATGCTCTAATTCAGATTTTCTGGTTATACTTGCTGAGGTGTTCTTTCTTTGGATGCCTCAGGTTTAGAGCAGTAGCCGGTTGAGCGGCTGTTTTTCCTTAGTAATTATTGTGGATCCCTTGGGTTGCTGGGATCTTCCTCCTTGATTTTGTGAGGTAGTTTTCTATTTTTCCTACAGACATACATGCTCGCCAGTGGGTTCGTGTCAGGTTGTTGACGCCCGCTGGTGGTTTTTACTTGTGCTATATATGTTTCTTTTACTGCTACCTTTCAGGAGATAGTCTATTTGCTCTTGGGAAGATTTATGCTAGGTTGCTAGTTACTTTTAAACCTAATAACACTATTATAAGTATATCTCATGATCAGCATGTTTATAAAACTCATACACTACTTTCCAATTAACGTAAAAAGATCGTTTTCCTACTTATAATATAAAATAAATCTAGAGTCTTGCATAATATAAGTGGACCTCGGGAGACACTTAAGCACTCTCATAGGATGTCAAATATAAATAAAGTATTTTTCGCTGCATATAGGTATAGTTTTTAAACTGTGGACTACGTGATCCACTGAGCCGAGGGATACGACCTTTAAAATATAACTGATTTTCTAATCATTAAACTTATGAATTTTCATAGTCTACTTAGATGGTGTTCGGCTGAGCGTCGACAGTTATCCCCTGCTCGACGTGGTATCACGACGCGTGTTTTCTCATACTCTGATACTTCTTAAATTCAGAGAAAATGCGGATTGTGACAGTTGGTATCAGAGGGAGGTTGCTTGACAATTTAACGGGCAACCTTTCCTTTTAGGTATTAGATGTTTAGTGTAATATTATACACACACCGATATATCATCAACAAATCTTGGCTGAAGCATGAACACTACACTCATAGCATAACATGAAGTATACGGGGCATATTATGTAGTATGAGATGCATAATATGTGTCTGTATATGGATCCACCATAGGGGCAACATGTGAGGGTTATGTAGTATGAGATGCATAACCTCACCACATGAATGCGACTAGCACGTTTCTTTTTCGTTGCATGAGAATATTATGTAGTATGGGACGCATAACATTTTCATGCGTACGCCACTCATGACATACATTAGGGCCTTTTTAGAATGCATAGCACAATCATGCATAACATAACATTGCATAAGCACAACGTGCCAAGCTAAAGATTTGCAGGATGACATATGTACACACATGGTTTTAAATCAGAAAAAGAATATAAATTCATGCATTCCCGATCTAGGCACAAGAGTTAGTTGATGGTGGTTAACCATCCTAGGTTAAGCATAACATCACTTTTGTTAAACAAAATAAAATACTAGAGCAAGTATAGCAGTTAAAAGTTCATATTTATGTATGTATTGTCTGTACTGGTAGTTTTGTTTTGGTAGTTCCTTAGTTGCTTATATATACTCATATAGGGAAATTTAAGGTGAAGAACCGCTGGGCGCGTGTTCCGTTCGACTCCGGCGCTACACACTCGTTTGTGGCTAGAGCTTTTGTAGAGCGATATCAGTTGATTCTAGATCAAGTTTGTGATACCTTCCGCATCAAGTTCTCTTCTGGTGAATCTGTGTTATCAGATTTGGGCATCCTGGATTGCCCTATTTTGTTGGGGGACTTTCTTGCGAAGGCAGACTTGAAGATGATCGATCTAGAGGACATCGATGTTATTCTGGGCATGGACTGGTTGTCTAAGTATGATGCGATTATTCAGTACAAAGGGAAACGCTTGGACTTCATCAAGGATAACGGTCAGCCTGGAAGTGTGTATGCTGATCCATGCCAGGATTCTCCTATCATTTCTGTGGTATGTGCTCAAAAGCTGTTTCATTCTGATTGTTTTGCTTGTTTAGTCTCAGTGGTTGGGACTGCTGTAAGTGTACCGCGCTTGGAGGAGATTCCTGTGGTTCATGGTTTCTCTGATGTTTTTCCTGATGACCTTCCTAGTCTTCCCCCCGAGCGGGATGTTGAGTTTGTGATTGATTTGGAACCGGGTACACGCCCTATTGCTAAGGCACCGTATCGGATGGCCCCTCATGAGTTGGAGGAGTTGCGAGTCCAGTTGGATGAGTTGTTGGCAAAAGGCTTTATCAGGCAGAGTTCGTCGCCTTGGGGTGCACCTGTTCTATTTGTAAAGAAGAAGGATGGGTCGATGAGGCTGTGCATCGATTATAGGGAGCTGAACAAAGTCACCATTAAGAACAGGTACCCTCTGCCGAGGATCGATGACTTGTTTGATCAATTGCGTGGTAGCATGGTGTTTTCTAAGATCGATCTTCATTCTGGCTATCATCAGCTCAGGATCCATGAGGCAGATATTCCACAGAGTGCGTTTAAATCGAGGCATGGACACTTCGAGTTTCTAGTGATGTTGTTTGGTTTGACCAACGCACCATCAGCTTTCATGGATATGATGAACCGGGTGTTCAAGGACTTTCTAGACAAGTTTGTTGTGGTATTCATCAATGATGTGTTGATCTACTCTCCCAGTGCTGAGGAGCATGAGCAACATCTGCTCTTGGTTCTATCGGAGTTGAGGAACCACAAGTTATTCACCAAGCTGAGCAAGTGTGAATTTTGGTTGCCTCAGGTCTCATTTCTAGGCCACGTGGTGAATAAGGATGGGATCTCGGTCGACCCGAAAAAGATCGCAGCAGTGATGGATTGGATCAGGCCGGGCACGCCCAAGGAGATTAGAATCTTCCTAGGGTTGGTCGGCTACTACAGGAGGTTCGTAGAGGGTTTCTCTACCCTGGATGCACCTTTGACCAGATTGACTCAGAAGAACACGACCTTTGTTTGGAGCGAGAGGTGCGAAGAAGCCTTCCTGGAACTAAAGAACAGATTGTGCACTGCTCCCGTTCTGACCCTACCTACTGAGGGCATGGAGTATGATGTGTACGTGGATGCTTTGCATGTTGGTCTGGGTTGCGTGTTGATGCAGGCTGGAAAAGTGGTTGGTCTGGGTTCCTTGTGTGGTTGTTGGTAACCTATTTGGCAAGATTCCCTAGCAAGCCGGGTCGTTTTGGGTGACTCGGTGAGGAATCTCGAGGGATGCTTGTGTTTTGGCTTCGGGTTATGATAACCCGAGTTTTGTTCGTCGGAAGTTGATTTCGACTCTGCCGTTGCGTTCGTAGCGTGGGTATTTAGCTACGGTGCAAATTTCGTCGAATTTCGAGGATGTTCGGATTTCGCGTCGTTTTGTATTTTATTTATATTAATGTGATATTATATATTGTATATAGATATTTCGTTTAGATAGTAGCAGTTATGGTGAATAGGAGGCTGGCAGCGTTTCGATGTGCTAAGAATAGAAAATATTTGGGATTTAGCCGCTATCTATATATAGCCTTATTTAGAAAAGCCACTGTTGATGTTCTTTGTCTTTTCGGAATGCAACCGCCGTCCCTGTGCAAGAGAGGAAAACCGGCGTGCTGCCCTTGCCTTCCACCGCCGATTCCCGGAGTTTAGCGGGCGGAATTCGATTTCGAAGGCAGATTTGGATTGCCCTCGCCTAGACCTACCCCCCAACGAAATTTTCGTCTTGTACTGTGCTGCTGGTGCCGAGTGGGAGAAAGGGGCCGAGCAAGCTTCACTGGTATTTGAGGCAAGTGGTGCTCCTACCCTTGCCAAGATTTTCTCCTTTTATGTTCTCATTTGCTGTTAACATACATTTAGCCTGAGATCTTTTATTTTGCTCAGTTTTCCTGTCAAAAAAATCATGTGGATCTTGAACCCTTAGGCCATTCCAAACTTACTGAATGTCTGATCTAGAACCATGAATTCCCCTCTATGTTTTTTCTACTTTCTCAAGTTCTGGAACTCCAGGTTTTTGGCCGGGCCGCTGTAGTCTTGACTTTTATCAAATTGTCACTTATTAATCTCAGATTGGGTAGTATTTGTATTTCTTAATCCTTCCTTGCTGTTAAGGTTTGCCCAGTTCGGGTGCTGGAAGTAGTGAAGATGAGTGTTGGATTTGACCTTCCTGTATGGTGGTCGTAGCCGGGTAGGTTAGGTAGCATTAGATTTGAATTTTTTGCTAAAGTTCTGTTTGGAAGCGTTGACAGCGTTGATTGCACTCAACACTGCCAGATCGACGAAGATCGTCGATCTGAGTTCGACGAAAATCATCGAACTGATATCGACGATCTCCGATTGCGTTAGATCGATGAAGATCGTCGACCTAAGTTCGAAAAAAATCATCGAACTGAGATCGACGATCTCTGTGTGCCTTAGATCGACGAAGATCGTCGATCTCAGTTCGATGAAAATTGTCAAACTGAGATCGACGATCTCCGGTTGCCTTAGATCGATGAAGATCGTCGATCTGAGTTCGATGAAAATCGTCGAACTGAGATCGACGATCTCCGGTTGCCTGTGATCGACGAAGATCGTCGATCTGAGTTCGACGAAAATCGTCGAACTGAGATCGACGATCTCCGTTTCCCTGTGATCAGAGTTCGACAAAAATCGTCGAATTGAGATCGTTTATTCGTGTAAGCTGAGATCGATGTTTATCCTTTTCATTTTCTTTTCTTCTTGAGTGATTACCTCCTAAGTGGGGATGTCTTGTCGGCCATTCGTTTCTTTCTTTGTTTTTGAGGGCCGAATCATGGGTTATGGCAGGTAATGGTATTTTGACACTCTAAAGGAGTGGGATATTTTGTGTGCGAGACGTGTCCGCCACCTTTTAGTCCCAAGTACGGACTGGGTATTGCTGTGGCCGCCACCTTTTAATCCCAGGTATGGGCTGGGTATGTGGTGGCCTTGTGCTGATGTAGTGAATTTTATTGTTGGAACTGTTTGTTTGGGGGACTATTTTTAGTCACCAACTCAGGTACATGTTGTTTTTTACTACTGCCATTGCTCACAAGCTAGGATTGTTAGATGTTTTCTTCCTTTATATATTGTAACATGTTGTTGGTATACTTTTGCCTTGTAGCCTCTAGAGGATTTGAGCAGGGCTTGTTGTTGTTTCCTTATAATTGGTGTACTTTGGCTTACTTTGGACAGCCTTTGCTTTTACTGTCATGTTTTCTTACTCTCTTTCATTCCATTTTGATATTATGCTCTAATTCAGATTTTCTGGTTATACTTGTTGAGGTGTTCTTTCTTTGGATGCCTCAGGTTTAGAGCAGTAGCCGGTTAAGCGGCTAGTTTTCCTTGGTAATTATTATGGATCCCTTGGGTTGCTGGGATCTTCCTCCTTGATTTTGTGAGGTAGTTTTCTGTTTTTCCTACAGACATACATGCTCGCCAATGGGTTCGTATCAGGTTGTTGACGCCCGCTGTTGGTTTTTACTTGTGATACTAGATATGTTTCTTTTACTACTACCTTTCAGGAGATAGTCTATTTGCTCTTGGGAAGATTTATGCTAGGTTGCTAGTTACTTTTAAACCTAATAACACTGTTATAAGTATATCTCATGATTATCATGTTTATAAAACTCATACACTACTTTCCAAGTAACGTAAAAAGACTGTTTTCCTACTTATAATATAAAATAAATCTAGAGACTTGCATAGTATAAGTGGACCTTTGGGGACACTTATGCACTCTCATAGGATGTCAAATATAAATAAAGTATTTTCCGCTGCGTATAAGTATAGTTTTTAAACTGTGGACTAGGTGATCCACTGAGCCGAGGGATACGACCTTTAAAATATAACTGATTTTCTAATCATTAAACTTATGAATTTTCATAGTCTAGTTAGATGGTGTTCACCTAAGCATCGACAGTTATCCCCTGCTCGACGTGGCATCACGACTCGTGTTTTCTCATACTCTGAGACTTCTTAAATTCGGAGAAAATGCGAGTTGTGACAGTCCCTATAAGTGTTTTTAAGGCGGTCCTATATGCCCACAAACAATCGTTAAGTTTTCTAGACCATTGCTTTCTATTTCCTTCTATAGATTTTTCTAGGATCCTCTTAAGCTCTCTATTGGAAACTTCAACTTGACCACTAGTTTGCAGATGATAAGGAGTGGCTATCCTATGTGTAACTCCATAGTTTTCCAATACTTTATCTAGCTGCAAATTATAGAAATGTGAACCCCTATCGCTAATAAGTGCACGTGGTGTGCCAAATCGTGCAAATAAGGATTTTAAAAATTGGACTACTACCCTACTATCATTAGTAGGCAAAGCTTAAGCTTCAACCCACTTCGATACATAATCTACAACTGCTAAAATATATTTATTCCCAAAAGAAACTGGAAATGGTCCCATAAAATCAATCCCCCATACATCGAATACTTCACATTCAAGAATAAATTTTTGTAGCATTTCATGTAATTTAGAAATATTACCTGCTTTCTGACAAAAATCACATGAAAGCACATACCTTTGGGCATCCCTGAATAGAAGGGGCCAATAAAAACCGTAATCAAGAACCTTTTTTGCAGAGCGATTTACTCCATAGTGCCCACCAGCAGGACCTGAATGACACTACTCCAGAATTTTCCAACCCCCCTCCGCTGATACACACCTTCGTATAACGGAATCTGCACATATTCGAAAAAGAAAGGGGTCCTCCCAAAAGTAATATTTCAAGTCAGATAAATTTCTTTTTCTACTGATATGAAAATTCTTTTGGAAGGACCTTAGCCACAAGATAGTTTGCAAAATCCGCAAACCATGGATAATCAAGATGTATATTTGTAGATACGGCAAATAGCGATTCCTCAAGAAATGTATCAGAAATTTCAGATTCATCAAACATTGATCGTAGTGGATTTTCTAAACGTGAAAGATGGTCTGCCGCTAAATTTTCCGCTCCTCGTTTATCCCTAATTTCTAAATCAAATTCTTGTAATAAAATAACCCAACGGATTAAACGAGGTTTGGCTTCCGCCTTGGCTAATAAATATCTTAGGTCAGAGTGATCTGTGTATACTACCAACTTAGACAATGTTAAATAGGATCTAAATTTATCAAAGGCAAATACCACTGCTAGAAGTTCTTTTTCTGTAGTTGTATAATTATCCTATGCATTATTAAGTTTTTTGCTACCATAGTAAATAGGGTGAAAGCGTTTGTTTCGGCATTGTCCTAAAACATCCCCTACTGCAAAACTGCTAGTGTCACACATGATCTCAAATGGTTGACTAAAATCGGGCGCGATAATAATAGGACAATTAATTAACCTATCTTTTAAGAACTCAAAGGTATGTAGATACTCTTGTTTAGAAATGAAAGGTGTGTCATTTTCTAATAGCATGGTAAGTGGTTTAGCTATTTTAGAGAAGTTCTTAATAAACCGACGGTAAAATCCTGCATGTCCTAAGAAACTTCTCACCGCCTTAACAGAGGTTGGTGATGGTAATTTCTCTATGGTTTCAATTTTTGCTCTGTCTACGTGGATTCCTTGGCTTGAGATTTTATGGCCAAGTACCAACCCTTCTTGTACCATGAAACGACACATCTCCCAACTAAGCGCTAGGTTCATTTCCTCACACCTCCTAAGAACTTTTTCTAAATTATTCAAACAAAATCAAACGAATTGCCAAAAATAGAAAAATCATCCATAAACACTTCCATGATATCTTCAAAATATTTGTTAAAGATGGCTAGCATGCACCTTTGAAAAGTGGCGGGTGCATTACATAACCCGAAAGGCATACGTCCATAGGCAATGGTACCTAATGGGCAGGTGAATGTTGTTTTCTCCTGGTCTTCTGGTGCTATAGGGATTTGAAAGTATCCAGAATGTCCATCTAGAAAATAATAATAAGAATGTTCTAATAAGCATTCTAATATTTGGTCAATGAAAGGAAGAGGGAAATGGTCTTTCATAGTGGCATTGTTTAACTTCCTATAGTAAATACAGACATGCCAACCTCTTACCATTCGCGTTGGAATTAACTAATTTTTATCGTTAGCTACCACTGTTAGACCACCCTTCTTAGGAACAACTTGGACAGGACTAACCCATGAACTATACGAAATAGGATATATCATACCAACATCTAACAACTTAACAATCTCTGCCTTAACTACCTCTTTCATATTCAGGTTTATCCTATTTTGTTGTTGAATCGAAGATTTATAGTTTTCATCCAAAAGGATCTTGTGAGTGCAAAAACTAGGATTAATACCTTTTATATCAGATATTTGCCATGCTATTGCACCTTTACATTTCATCAGTACAGTTATTATTTTATCTTTTTCAGTATTAGAAAGTTTGGAAGAGATAATAACTGGGTAAGAAGAATTATTTCCTAAGAATGCATACTCAAGATGATCCGGTAATTTTTTTAGTTCTACTATCGGTGGATCCTTAGTATTATTCTTAAGAGTTTCACGATCTCCTTGTGTAATCAAACTATATTCAGTCGTTCTATTCATCGCAACACTATTATCTAGAAAAAATAAATGTTCAACAATGTCTTTATTTTTTTCTTCTTCTAGATAACAGTTAGTAATGCAAATTTCTAAAGGATCTCTATAATAAAAATTAGAATTTATAGAAGTCATAAAATCATCAACACCATGAGAAAAATAGCAATAATCATCATTATCTAAGGATTGTTTCATAGTATTGCCTATTTGAAAAGTGACCTCATCTTCCCCTACTCGCAAAACTAATTTACCATCAAAAACATCAATAAGAGCTCTAGAAGTAGCTAAAAATGGACGACCTAATATGAGTGGTACTTCAATATTTTCATCCATATCTAGAATAATATAATCAGCAGGAAATATAAACTTATCTATCTTAACCAATACATCCTCCACTATTCCTCTAGGATACTTAACCGATCGATCTGCTAGTTGAATACTCATTCTAGTTGGGCTAAGTTCTCCGAGACCTAATTTCAAATATAGTTTGTAAGGCATTAAATTTATACTAGCTCTTAAATCCGCTAAAACTTTATTTACTTGTAAATCTCCGATTAAACATGGAATTGAAAATGAACCAGGATCCTTAAGTTTTTGTGGTAGTTTGTTTTGTAAAATAGCAGAACATTCCTCACTAAGTGTTACTAAAGATAATTCTTCTATTTTCCTTTTATTAGAAATAAAATCCTTAAGAAATTTCGCATACTTTGACATTTGAATAATTTCAGAAAAAGGTAAATTGACATGTAATTGTTTAAACATAGTTAAAAATTTACCATACTGCGCATCCATGCGCTCCTTGTTAAGCTTTGCTAGGTATGGTACTGCTGGTTAATACTCTATTGGCTACACGTTCATCTCGCTCGGTCCTTCGCCGCTAGACTCCACTTGGGGTGCTTCCGTTGTAGGCCTTGGGTCTTGTAACTCCTTTTCGCTCCTCAATTGAATTGATTTTGCATGCACCCTACGATTTGTCTCAGTATTTCCCGGAACTGTTCCTTGTTTCCTTTCAGAAACCATCCTTGCAAGCTGTCCAATCTGATTCTCCAAATTCCGAATCGAGCCCTCTTAATTTCGGAAGGCTACATCTGTAATTTGCATGAACTTGGTGAGCACATCTTCCAATGTAGGCTTCCTTGGTTCCGGTTGTGGTGGTTGTCCAAACATAGGTTGATTCCCTTGATTACTGTGTCCTCCCCATGAGAAATTGGGGTGGTGCCTCCATCTAGGATTGTATGTAGAACTATATGGATTGTTTTCTTGGTTGAAAGGGGGTCTAATATTGTTGCTCATATAGTCAACATGCTCTTGTACTGAAGGTTCACAACTAGGCATTCCACTGTATGAAGGGTCCCATTGTTGAGGTGCCATGGAGGGTGATGCTAAGGCAAGGTTATCCATCTTTTGGTGAAGCTTCTCCACTTGAATGGCTAAGGCGGTGACAACATCCACTTCATAGATTCCTGCGGGCTTTCACGTCTTTTGTCTTATGGTAGTCCATTGATAGTTGTTCATAGCCATATCTACTATCAACTACTGAGCTACCTCAGGTGTCTTATTATTCAAAGTGCCTCCACTAGCTGTATCAATCATCTGTTTAGTGGCTGGATTGAGACCAATGTAAAAAAGTCTGAATCTGAAGCCATGAAGGTAGAGCATGGTGGGGACATCTCCTCAAAAGGTCCTTGAATTGTTCTCATGTGTCGTACAACGATTCAGATTCCAATTGCATAAATGTAGAGATGTCATTCCTTAGCTTTGTATTCTTTGCCGGTGGGAAATACTTCATCAAAAACTTCTCAACCATCATATCCCAAGTAGTAATCGACCCTCTAGGTAATGAATTCAACCACTGCTTCGCCTCTGCCTTAACGAGAATGGAAACAATCTCAATCGAATGACATCGTTGGAAAAACCATTGATCTTGAATGTGTCACATATCTCCAGGAATCCGGCCAAGTGGGTGTTAGGATCCTCATCTTGCAGGCCATCATACTGGACATACTGTTGAACCATCCGTATAACACTATGCTTCAATTCGAAGTTATTGGTGACTATTGGCGGTCTAACGATGCTTGACCCAGTTCCTTGGAGATTAGGTCTAGCAAAGTCATGCATAGTTTGCTCATTCTGGTTGGCCATGGTATCTAAATTTTCCGGATGATTCTCTCCTTGGTTCACTGTTTCTTCTTCTAATAGATCATTTTAAATGTCTGTAGTATTAATTCCCACGTCCCTTTTGTTAGTGTTATGAATAATTCACTCTGGGTCAGGATGAAATGGTGCTAGCCCAGAATTTCTGCCCCTGGTCATAGACTAACAGACTACAAAACAGAGATTAAGTGATATAATTATTCCATACTAATTTACAGTTATATATTACTAAACAAAAATTGGTAGATTAATATAGTTTAGGCTTTCAAAATATTGAAAATGTTCCCCGGCAATGGCGCCAAAAACATGATTTATTTTGCTTAGCAAGCAATAACTTGATGGGGATTCATTCTACACTCTAGTATAAACTATGTAGATGGACATAAGCTAGACTGATTTAATTTTCAGGCAAGTGCACCTATCAATCATAGTATAGGAGAAATCAACATCTCGTGTCGTATTCCACAGGGCCTTTTCAAATACTCGTACTCACCCTCACTCTATTATCGTACCTATAATTAAAATCGATTTCTAATCTAAATTAATCTAAGTATGACTATTTGGATAAATAAACATTGAAGGATTAAAGATGATAAAAAGCCGAAAGCTTATGAGCTATCACATGAACATACTCATTCATTAACTCAATTATATGTAACCATGAAATAACAAGACTATCAAAATCGTTGTATTGTAACGGGTAAACATCTATCGAATTCTCTCTCGAGCAATTCAAAATCTAAACCTAAGTTAGTAAATTTTCTCTCAAACAATTTACAACACTCAAATTTGCATTAAATGAAACACCATATATACTACATAAATTCATGAAATCTTATTTCTAAAATACCAAGAATCCATTTATTCGTATTCCAATTATCCAAACAACATATCTCTCGATCATGGAATTTGAATTACAAAGAGAGCTAACACCAAAATATGAACATATAGATATCATCACAAACATCCAATTTCTCAATTTAGAAATTTGCAATTCATGTAAAATAAATAAGCAATTCATAATTAGGATAAATCTCTTTGTTTGTAAGCCTACATACGAATAAAATACCACAAATTCGATGAAAACAATACGATACATGATTATCAAATTGTTCAAATTAAAGTTCATGCGAAATAAAAGATAAATAGAGTTGAATCACGAAGAGAAAGGAAATATTAAGAGGTATACAAGAAGGATTAAATGCATACAAAAATACCCTTCAAATCCTCCTCCTCTTGGATGCTCCACCCTCGTGCTCCAGACGTTCTCCAATGAAAATGATCCAAAAGTCCCTTCTAATTTTCCTATAGGTATTTTATAGTCCCTTGCAAATAGGGTCGGACACGAGTACCAACAAGGCTGTGTTGCAAGCCGTGTTAACGTTTCATGGCCTGTTCCACACAAGTAGGCGTATCTGGTCATGGGCCGTGTCTGATGACACGGGTACTGACACGGCTATGTTATCCTTCATGTTCTTCAGACACGGGTTATTTAGCTGTCGAGATCGAATTTTTCCCGTTAAGGACACGGGTATGCACACGGGCGTGTGCCCATCCGTATGTTGCTCTGTCTTCTGCTTACAATTATTCTATTCCAGCCGGCCTAGGACACAGGTAGGGATAC
Source organism: Platanthera guangdongensis (assembly GCA_039583875.1). Taxonomy (NCBI): domain Eukaryota; kingdom Viridiplantae; phylum Streptophyta; class Magnoliopsida; order Asparagales; family Orchidaceae; genus Platanthera; species Platanthera guangdongensis. Next base: position 91,224,947 of record CM077159.1, on the reverse strand, counting down.
GGGCGTGTTCCTACCTATGTACGCCGAATCCTTGTCCTGTCATTAGCCATGTTGACTCTGTGAACTTCTCTATTTGCTCCAAGACCTTTTAGTTCCACTGTTTAGCATTACCTGCATTATAAAAGTGAAGGAATAAATTAGATAACTTAATACAAGGAATAACAAAAATCCTAACTGTGCTCTCCTATTCATGATAAGAAAATTTCTTAACTATTCTTGTGAAATTACTATAAAGGGAGGTAAAAAATAGTAGACATGATTACAATTATGATAGTAAAAAGCCTATCATAATCGCACTCATCAAATACCCCTAGACTTAGATGTTTGCTTGTCCCTAAGCAAACTAATTCAAATACTTGGGTTACCAATAAATAATTTTGCTTCCGCACACTGGTTGCTATGAATTTAAAGAGAACTTTGATGATGTAATCGTATATGAAATAGTTTAGTAGACGTTTCTAAGTATAGATTTATCTTAAAATTCCTCCAATATATCTTTTAACTATCGTTCACTCTTTTTTATAAATAAAAGTACAGTCATCTATAACAAATGTGAGGAGAAAATAACAATCTCAATAAGATACGTATTAGTATTTCAAAACTTATAAGTACCCATATTGATGGTCACGAGCTTACCCTTTTTACACCCTCTCCACGACACTAGATAGAATTAGTAAGGTCGGATCCTTAGGACTTGTATTATGGTGTAGCCTTTTTAGCTTAGTATAGAAGATTATTGGTGAGGTAATCAAAGATAAATTCGATGGATTTTTCTTCTTTTTTTCACACCTAAATCTCGATTGAGCCCTTTTGTTGGTAAATACCTTAACATACATCAGTGTTATAAAAGCACCTCCAGACTTTGCAATTAGTATACTTCCCACATTTTTGAAGGATACTCCAACTTTTTTTTAACCAAGGGGCCATAGTAGGGATCATTCCGAGTGGGTGCAAGTATACACGAACTCAGGCCACATATCACTATATGTCTTTTTGTGGGGGTTCATAGTAGGGATCATTCCAAGTGGGTGCAAGTATACACGCACTCAGTCCACATATCACTATGAATAAACTCATTCCAAGAAGGTCTCAATGATAGGTGTGCTAATAGGTAAGGATTTGGCCTTGGTGAATTTTAATAGTAGAGTGTCAAAAGGATAGGGATTAGGTCCAAATTGGGTGTGCAAGGATATAATGTTTAAAGTTTTGGGATTGCGAGGCTCACGCTATCCAAAAGGAGGCCTAAGTCATTTCCTCCCTCACTAATTAACCTATGCAAAAGTTTTGAGGATAGCTAGAGGGTAAGTTCTTGGCATCAATAAAGAGTATTTTTCATTTTAATTCCCTAATACCAAATTATAAAAATATTACACTCATTGACTCACTTTATTTTAGATAATTATATTTTCTATAATAGAGTGATTGATAGTTAATGATATAAAGGATTAATCTTAAAAATAAAATAAATAGAGAAAATTAAGCTAATGAATTTCTATACTTGAGTACGAATCAACAAAGTTGAATACTCTATGAGTCTACATCAATTCATTTTAATCAGCGTGTGAAGTTAAATTAGATAGTTATAATCCCAAATGAATGAATACATGAAAGCTTAAAGGAGTAACATAAATCATTTCACTTCTTTGTTTTTTTTTGGGGGGGGGGGGGGGTATAACAAATTTGAGTATTATGATAGCAAAATTAGAATCAATTGTAACCATGTTTATCACAGCAATTAAAAAAATTGGAGAACATCCACCCCCAGACATAAAATTTGCAATGTCCTCATTGCAAGGTAAAGAATAAATAGAGTAATTTCACCAATAAAAAAAACTGCTATCATGAAAATAGAAGTCACATGAATAAAACAGGAGCTGACATGATATCATATATAATATCTGAATTACACTGATATAAAGAAAGACTACAATACACAGATACAACGAAATGCTACAAGACACAGATACAGGTCAAAAGTAGGGCGGCTGGTCGGTTTGGTCATCGGGGAAGTGTGGCTGGCCAGGAGCTGCCGATGTGCGAGGAGAAATCCCTAGGTGGTCCCTGATCTGAATGAGGATGTCCTCCGTCCGCATCTGCGCCGCCTCAAGATGATGTAAGTGCAGAGAGACCTCAGTGTCGAAGAAATGTCGGAACTCCCGCAAATACTGCGAACGAGCTGGAGGAGGAGCAGCAAAAGACTCTCCCTGATCATAAGTAGAATGGGACGGAGGCACTAGAGGCTCATCGAGGTCCGGATCCACCTCATCATCAGTGTCGCCCTGTACGTGTCATCCACGCCTCGCAAGAGAATAAATAATGCCTCCTCGACCCTGACGGGCGGTGACGAGGTGGAGGGATCGAAGAGTGGCCATCGTAATCGGCACGGTCTTCACGACCACAGTCATCGGGGGAAGGGCTGAGAAGATGCTCATGTTCTTCACCAAGTCGGTGATGTAGGGTGCTACACAAATAGACCCTATGCGGGGGTTGTCGGCCTGGTGAAGAATGAACTTGGCGAGCAGGAAACCGAGGTGGAGGGGATTACGAAACGACATGCTATAAAGGTATAGCATGTCCTGCCGACTAACAATGCCGGAGCTTTCACCCCGGCCACTCAAGGTGTGGCTATGGAGGTGGTGGATGTAATGGAGGGTGGGAGAATCCAACTTGGAGGCCTTAGATCTTTTGGCCTCATAGGCGATACTGTCGAAAGAAAGCCAGGACTAGATGTTGTCGGTAACATCGCGAGAGGGGAGGTTGAAATGGAGCTCGGGGTAGGCGGCACTAAAGAGGAATGAATCCTCATACACCCCTAGGTATTGGGTGAATTGGAGCAGGGTGAGTGTGTAAAAAGTGCCCCCTCTCGAAAAGAGATGACCCCCTCGTGCTCGAGCACGTGCTCGGTGGGATTAGGTCCAAGGTTTAAATAAAATGAGGAAATTAACTCGAGTGCGAGTTGTAACACCCCCATCCGTCGCATGGCATATAACAGAAGGTCCAGCTGGAACCCGACGCCATATACCACAGACAGTCGGAAGGGTTACTAAATGAATAAATCAAACCAACCAATTAATACTACACGTCCTAAACACAGAGCATTCTAGCGGAAGATTTTAAAGTTGAAGAACCCAAACTTAAATCCATCAAATATGAATGTCCACATTTACAACTACAAGAACGAACCCCAAATACACTGAAACAGGTACATGGCCTTATGGCCTTACAAATGTTCATAAATATAACATGTCTTACATACATCGGCTCGCAGGCCGGCCACACATGAGAAATGTAAAAAACAACTATTCTACGGCCTTCTAGGGCCAGCACAGCAACATGGCCTCCAGCCCGCTATATGGCGCTCGGCTCCGCAGCACCTGCAAGCACATACCACCGCACGGTGGCAAATAAAGCAACGGTCAGCTAAAAGCCGACCAAATTATAACGACCCCGCCCCTTACTCGGGACGGCGGTGCTCTTTCCCTGCAAAACATTAGCCCAACAATATATATATCGCAGTTATAATTCGCCACAGGTGTAGGCTCGCACGGCCAAACACCCCGTGCACTCAGGGCACATTCATGGTGAACCCTGACAAATCAGTGCATTCACCACCATCCCTAGGATGGCAACAACATGTGAGCATTTAGCCTTTCTGACCACCGTCTAAGGCTCCGACTATGCCAACGGCCAGTCCCCGTCTTCGGGTCTCTCGCACCGAACCACATAGCCTAGGTCCAATTCCACTTGCCCGTTGCTCACGCCGCATGTCCAATTTAAGGAACTTTGCGCGGGCCAAGCTTCTCTCGGATCCCAAATTTCCCAAAACAATCTCATAACCCAGTTATGATCAAGGCCGGTTCCCAGACCGCCAAGTTAGCAGAACACGTTTCCGCTCAGTTTTCCGGGTGCGCCTTGAAGCTAACCTTCAAGGATCCCTGCTGCAATCTACCGCGTAGAAACCCGAAAAATCCAAAGCACGGAGTCTTCTCCGGCAAAACCATATCAAATGCAACATCACCGATCCAGACAAAACACGTCCGGGTAGGCTTCACACACAATGCCTATGCCCGTACTTACGATTCCGGGCTCTACATGCAACACAAGGGGGGACTATTCCCGTCAACCCCAAGGAACACCACGCACTCACCGCATACTCGCGGGAGCGGGATTCCTTATGCAGAAAGAAAGAGATTCAAGCGCTCGAGTTGAGAATCGTTACCCTTGTAGTCCGTTTTGGCGCCATGGAAAAACTACGCGGTTAGAACTCTTCGCAATGACCTTCCCTCCACGGATCCGCTCTCCGATTTCGAAACGGTGCTCCGATGCTCCGCCGGCGGCCGGAAACCTCCTTCTTCTTCCTCTCCTCTCTCACTTTGGAAGGGGAGAACTTTGGAGAGAAAAATGAGGGAATAACTCCCTATTCCCGGCCTTAACAGAGCAGGATCTCATCTGGGCCATTGGATCCTAATTAAAGAAAATGAACGGCTCGGATCTGCACAAAATTCCCCAGACCTGGGCCGCACACGGCTTGGCACACGGCCGTGTCCAAGGCCGTGTGCCTCGATCCAGGCACGATCATCGAACTGAGAAATGCACACGGGCCAAGACACGCCCGTGTCTGACCTGACACGCCCGTGTCGGGTTCCTCGACACGCCCGTGTTCGTGGGCGTGTCACGCATAACCGCCACGGCAACGGACACGACCCATCAGGACACGGGTAGGGACACGGGTTGGCACACGCCCGTGTCGGATGACACGCCCGTGTCATCCGGCCGTGTTCCTGGCCGTGTCCTTCTCGGGTTGGAAACGGCCAAAAATCACCAGCCAGACACGGCCTTGGACACGCCCGTGTCCTAGGCCGTGTACCCCTACAGGCACCAAAAACTCTTTTTCCGCGACCGACTCACACACAAAATTCGGGGCGTTACAAATCTCCCCCACTTAAGGAATTTCGTCCCGAAATTAAGCAAAGGTACACGAAAGCTAAATGATACCTGAGTGGAATAACTCGGGGTATTCCTCCAACATAGCTTGCTCTCGCTCCCAAGAAAGCTCCTCACGTCCGCAATTATCCCAACGGACTTTAACCATTCTGACCTCCTTGTTGCGGAGTCGTTTGACCGCAACGTCTTCAATTCGTACTGGTCTGACCCTTGTTGTTAACTCATAATCAACCGGTACCTGATTGTCTGCAACGATCTGCGAAGGCTCTTGCACTGCCTTACGCAACGCCGATACGTGGAATACGTCATGCAGCCCACTCAACTCCGTCGACAGCTTCAACCTATACGCCGCCTCGCCAACACGCTCCAGGATTTCAAATGGTCCAAGGTATATCGGACTCAGCTTCTTCAAGCGTCGAACCCGCGATACACCCTTGAACGGCTTGATCTTTAAATATACCATGTCGCCAACATTGAACTCCACATTTCTATGTTTTGCATTGTAATACTTTGACTGTCTATCCTGAGCAATCTTCAGCCTTTCTTGAATTGTCCGTATCATTGAAGTGGCATCTTCCACCGCTTGACGTTTATACAACTTTGATTCGCCTGCCTCCAACCAAGACAACGGCGTACGACACTTCCTCCCGTACAAAGCTTCGAAAGGCGTCATTCCAATATTTGCCTGAAAGCTGTTGTTATACGCAAACTCCACCATGTACAAGTGATCCTCCCAGTTCTTCCCGAAATCTAGGACGTACATGCGAAGCATGTCCTCCATAGTCCTGTTGACTCTCTCGGTTTGGCCATCTGTCTGCGGGTGAAAGGCTGTGCTGAACTTTAGTTTAGTACCCAACAGACCATGCACCAACCTCCAGTCATTTGACGTGAAGCATCCATAACGATCACTAACAATACTGCGAGGCACACCATGCAGTCGTACAATATTATCCACGTAGAGTTTGGCTAACTTTTCTACTGGATCCTCCTTTCTCACTGGGATAAAGTGCGACACCTTTGTCAATCTATCTACGACCACCCAAATGACGTCGTTTCCCTTCTGCGACTTCGGCAAACCGTGCACAAAATCCATAGATATATCGTCAAACTTCCATTCTGGGATAGGAAGTGATTTCAAGAAACCTCCGGGCTTCTGGCATTCCGCCTTCACTAATGCACAAGTACGGCACTTGGCCACATAAAGCGCCACATCCTTCTTCAAACCCGGCCACCAGAATAATTTCTTCATGTCTCTATACATCTTCGTGCTTCCCGGGTGGATTGAGTATTTGGTATGATGAGCCTCATACATCAACTCCTCCCGAATATTATCCGCACTAGGAACGCATAGACGACCGTCCTTCCTTAGCAACCCATCTTCAACCACAAACTGGGAATTTGACCCATCCGAAGATCCATCTAGGATTTGCTTCATGCTGCTATCCTGAACCAAAGCCCGCCGAACTCTATCCGCTAGGTCACACTGCACCTCTGTCCAAAACAGTTTTGCCTCGACACTAGACTGCTTGTCAACGCAAGATATCTCCAATGCCTCCAGCTCTTGGACCAATCTCTTATCATGCACTGATAACCAATTGGCTTGTGCGGGAATCTTACGACTCAACGCATCCACCACTGCATTTCCCTTCCCAGGCACATAGTGTATCTTGAAGGTGTAGTCCCCTAAGATCTCCATCCACCTCCTCTACCTCATGTTCAGATCCTCCTTTGGTCCAATAGGTACTTCAAACTCTTATGATCGGTGTAAATATCGACCTTCATACCGTACAGATAGTGCCTCCAAAGCTTTAGAGCAAAAACCACGGCCTCTAACTCTAAGTCGTGGACCGGATAATTCCTCTCGTGAACCTTAAGCTATCACTCTCCCATGCTGTAGCAGAACACAGCCCAAACCACTGCCTGAAGCATCACTATCAATCTCGAACCCTTCGGTACCACTTGGCGAACATAAAATAGGCGCCGTGGTCAACCGCCTCTTCAATTCTTCAAAAGCCTGTTCGCACTCCGGAGACCACACAAACTTCTGATCCTTTCTTGTCAACGTCGTGAGTGGTAGTGCTATCCGCGAGAAGTTCTCTACGAAGCGCCTGTAGTAGCCAGCAAGTCCCAGAAAACTCCGGACCTCTGCCACCGTAATCAAAGTAGGCCACTCCCGTATCGCCACTATCTTCGCCGGATCCACAGCTATTCCTTCTCCACTGACAACATGACCAAGGAACGCTATCGAGGATAACCAGAATTCACACTTGGAGAACTTTGCATATAACTGACTTTTCCTCAATGTTTCCAACACCATGTGTAAATGCTTGTAGTGATCCTCCTCGCACCGCGAATATACCAGGATATCATCAATAAATACTATCACGAACTGATCCAAGTATTCTCTGAACGTCCTATTCATCAGATCCATAAACACGGATGGAGCATTCGTCAACCCAAACGGCATAACCGTGAACTCGTAATGCCCAAACCGCGTACTGAATGCTGTCTTTGGAATGTCGCTCTCCCTTATCCTCAACTGATAGTAACCAGACTTCAAATCTAACTTCGAATATACAGTTGACCCAACCAACTGATCAAATAGATCGTCAATCCTCGGGATTGGATATTTGTTCTTCTCCGTAAGTTTGTTCAATTCCCGATAATCGATATAAATCTACAAGCTCCCATCTTTCTTCTTAACAAAGAGAACTGGTGCGCTCCAAGGCGACAAACTTGGACGCACATAACCTTGCTCTAGCAACTCCTGCGGTTGCACCTTCAACTCTGCCATTTCTCTTGGGGCTATCCGATAGGGGGAGCATGACACCGGTTTGGCACCCGGTACCAGCTCTATAGTAAAGTCTATCTCCCACTGAGGAGGGTGCTCCTGGGAGATCATCTGGAAACACATCAGGATATTCGGACACAACTGGGATGTTGCCCAAACTAGGTTTAGGCGTTGAAGTCTACACTAGAGTGACATACAGTTCTGCCCCAGACCGAACTGCCGGGAACACCTGAAGGGCTGACATCAAAATCTTACCCGACCCCTTCATGCCCGCGAAAGTCACCTCATGACTAGCTCTCAACTGACCCACTAGCAACTTCGATCAACGTATGTCTGCTGCTCCGAGAGCCTGACCATACTAAAGATCACGTTGAACTCTCCTAGCGGTAGAAACAACGCCTGCAAATCAAACTTTTGACTCACAATCCATACCTAAACGCAACAGATTCTATCTGCGCGCATCGAGCACTACTAGTCAACAACACATCCATTAAGACTTTTGCCATCGGAAGATATATTCCGACACGTAATACAATTCCTTTGGGCAAACGGAGACACAAAGCCCCCTTTAACGAACGGTGCTCGCGCCGGACAAACGAAATTCAGAACAACGCTTAGCACAAGCGGTTCTAGGTTAACATGCACAAAGACTACAAGTGTCTAAAGCTAAATGCTAGAATTTTAAACCTTACCTGTCACCACGTCTGCTTGCTTTCTGTCCTCTTGCTGACCAAGCTTGTACTCTTCAGACTTCCTTTCGGACTTTGCACGTCCACTCCAACACTCACGTGCAAAATGTCCCACTTTTTCGCAGATATAGCAAGCTCTTGGGACTCGACTTGTAGTTGCTCCCGACGCACCAGAAGAAGGGGCTGAGTTCGAAGTCTTCAGCTTCTTATTCCAACTGCGGACATCGGACTTTGAACTTGGCCCTTTGAACTGTGGTTTCTTAGTACCAGAGTCCTCACCTGCTCCTGACATAGCTTCCTTAATCTTCTGAGCACCATCCCAACATTCTCGGGCAAAGTGTCCTTTCTTTCCACAAGTATGACAGTTGTAAGCAACCTTGCTAGTCGATGATCTAACCTTCTTCTTCAGCATTTTGCAAGATGCACCCCTCATAGGAATTGCAGGGTTCGATACCCTACTCACTGGTATCTGGTGAATTTTTCCCATTTCCACTTCCAAAGATCTGGCCGACTCTACCAAGGCTCGGAATCCCATTAGTTTTGGTCCTAGAAGTGGAATTCGCAGTTCGTCACGTAGACCACTATAGAATCTATCGACTATAGACCTCTCGTTCTCCAACTCAAAGCATGGGTAGCGGCTTATCAAAAGGAATGCCTGCAAATACTCATCAACTGAGTGCGTACCCTGCACCAAGCACATATTCAACGGCTGACCTGATGGCCTCCTAAATGTCATTTGATTCAACACACCACCCGACATTGAAGTCATCTCGGGGACAAGAGGTTGCACATTGCTTCCTTGCTGTGCACTAGTCATAGCGAGCACCACTTCAACGATCCTTCTTATGGTTTCTAACGAAAGAGGGGTATCAAGCGCTCCACTGGGTGCACTATAATCCTCAGAAACCAGATGTTCTGTCGGCTCTACGCCACTCCCGGTCACCTATAGTCATACAAAACACCAATAAGTGACCAAACAAAATTGCAAAAAGCAATTATAGGAACGCGCAGGTTCCTCAACCACGAGTATTTTTCATTCCTAAGTGGACATTCATGGGTTCTTTTTAATGTTATAACGATGACGCACACATGTGCTCACCACCCCTTAAAAGAATTCGCCCACGAATTCATTTAAGCATGACCGTAACCAGAAGTCTGATACCAAATTGTAACACCCCCATCCGTCGCATGGCATATAACAGAAGGTCCAGCTGGAACCCGACGCCATATACCACAGACAGTCGGAAGGGTTACTAAATGAATAAATCAAACCAACCAATTAATACTACACGTCCTAAACACAGAGCATTCTAGCGGAAGATTTTAAAGTTGAAGAACCCAAACTTAAATCCATCAAATATGAATGTCCACATTTACAACTACAAGAACGAACCCCAAATACACTGAAACAGGTACATGGCCTTATGGCCTTACAAATGTTCATAAATATAACATGTCTTACATACATCGGCTCGCAGGCCGGCCACACATGAGAAATGTAAAAAACAACTATTCTACGGCCTTCTAGGGCCAGCACAGCAACATGGGCCTCCAGCCCGCTATTTGGCGCTCGGCTCCGCAGCACCTGCAAGCACATACCACCGCACGGTGGCAAATAAAGCAACGGTCAGCTAAAAGCCGACCAAATTATAACGACCCCGCCCCTTACTCGGGACGGCGGTGCTCTTTCCCTGCAAAACATTAGCCCAACAATATATATATCGCAGTTATAATTCGCCACAGGTGTAGGCTCGCACGGCCAAACACCCCGTGCACTCAGGGCACATTCATGGTGAACCCTGACAAATCAGTGCATTCACCACCATCCCTAGGATGGCAACAACATGTGAGCATTTAGCCTTTCTGACCACCGTCTAAGGCTCCGACTATGCCAACGGCCAGTCCCCGTCTTCGGGTCTCTCGCACCGAACCACATAGCCTAGGTCCAATTCCACTTGCCCGTTGCTCACGCCGCATGTCCAATTTAAGGAACTTTGCGCGGGCCAAGCTTCTCTCGGATCCCAAATTTCCCAAAACAATCTCATAACCCAGTTATGATCAAGGCCGGTTCCCAGACCGCCAAGTTAGCAGAACACGTTTCCGCTCAGTTTTCCGGGTGCGCCTTGAAGCTAACCTTCAAGGATCCCTGCTGCAATCTACCGCGTAGAAACCCGAAAAATCCAAAGCACGGAGTCTTCTCCGGCAAAACCATATCAAATGCAACATCACCGATCCAGACAAAACACGTCCGGGTAGGCTTCACACACAATGCCTATGCCCGTACTTACGATTCCGGGCTCTACATGCAACACAAGGGGGACTATTCCCGTCAACCCCAAGGAACACCACGCACTCACCGCATACTCGCGGGAGCGGGATTCCTTATGCAGAAAGAAAGAGATTCAAGCGCTCGAGTTGAGAATCGTTACCCTTGTAGTCCGTTTTGGCGCCATGGAAAAACTACGCGGTTAGAACTCTTCGCAATGACCTTCCCTCCACGGATCCGCTCTCCGATTTCGAAACGGTGCTCCGATGCTCCGCCGGCGGCCGGAAACCTCCTTCTTCTTCCTCTCCTCTCTCACTTTGGAAGGGGAGAACTTTGGAGAGAAAAATGAGGGAATAACTCCCTATTCCCGGCCTTAACAGAGCAGGATCTCATCTGGGCCATTGGATCCTAATTAAAGAAAATGAACGGCTCGGATCTGCACAAAATTCCCCAGACCTGGGCCGCACACGGCTTGGCACACGGCCGTGTCCAAGGCCGTGTGCCTCGATCCAGGCACGATCGTCGAACTGAGAAATGCACACGGGCCAAGACACGCCCGTGTCTGACCTGACACGCCCGTGTCGGGTTCCTCGACACGCCCGTGTTCGTGGGCGTGTCACGCATAACCGCCACGGCAACGGACACGACCCATCAGGACACGGGTAGGGACACGGGTTGGCACACGCCCGTGTCGGATGACACGCCCGTGTCATCCGGCCGTGTTCCTGGCCGTGTCCTTCTCGGGTTGGAAACGGCCAAAAATCACCAGCCAGACACGGCCTTGGACACGCCCGTGTCCTAGGCCGTGTACCCCTACAGGCACCAAAAACTCTTTTTCCGCGACCGACTCACACACAAAATTCGGGGCGTTACAAATCTCCCCCACTTAAGGAATTTCGTCCCGAAATTAAGCAAAGGTACACGAAAGCTAAATGATACCTGAGTGGAATAACTCGGGGTATTCCTCCAACATAGCTTGCTCTCGCTCCCAAGAAAGCTCCTCACGTCCGCAATTATCCCAACGGACTTTAACCATTCTGACCTCCTTGTTGCGGAGTCGTTTGACCGCAACGTCTTCAATTCGTACTGGTCTGACCCTTGTTGTTAACTCATAATCAACCGGTACCTGATTGTCTGCAACGATCTGCGAAGGCTCTTGCACTGCCTTACGCAACGCCGATACGTGGAATACGTCATGCAGCCCACTCAACTCCGTCGACAGCTTCAACCTATACGCCGCCTCGCCAACACGCTCCAGGATTTCAAATGGTCCAAGGTATCTCGGACTCAGCTTCTTCAAGCGTCGAACCCGCGATACACCCTTGAACGGCTTGATCTTTAAATATACCATGTCGCCAACATTGAACTCCACATTTCTATGTTTTGCATTGTAATACTTTGACTGTCTATCCTGAGCAATCTTCAGCCTTTCTTGAATTGTCCGTATCATTGAAGTGGCATCTTCCACCGCTTGACGTTTATACAACTTTGATTCGCCTGCCTCCAACCAAGACAATGGCGTACGACACTTCCTCCCGTACAAAGCTTCGAAAGGCGCCATTCCAATATGCTTGCCTGAAAGCTATTGTTGTACGCAAACTCCACCATGTACAAGTGATCCTCCCAGTTCTTCCCGAAATCTAGGACGCACATGCGAAGCATGTCCTCCATAGTCCTGTTGACTCTCTCGGTTTGGCCATCTGTCTGCGGGTGAAAGGCTGTGCTGAACTTTAGTTTAGTACCCAACAGACCATGCACCAACCTCCAGTCATTTGACGTGAAGCATCCATAACGATCACTAACAATACTGCGAGGCACACCATGCAGTCGTACAATATTATCCACGTAGAGTTTGGCTAACTTTTCTACTGGATCCTCCTTTCTCACTGGGATAAAGTGCGACACCTTTGTCAATCTATCTACGACCACCCAAATGGCGTCATTTCCCTTCTGCGACTTCGGCAAACCGTGCACAAAATCCATAGATATATCGTCAAACTTCCATTCTGGGATAGGAAGTGATTTCAAGAAACCTCCGGGCTTCTGGCATTCCGCCTTCACTAATGCACAAGTACGGCACTTGGCCACATAAAGCGCCACATCCTTCTTCAAACCCGGCCACCAGAATAATTTCTTCATGTCTCTATACATCTTCGTGCTTCCCGGGTGGATTGAGTATTTGGTATGATGAGCCTCATACATCAACTCCTCCCGAATATTATCCGCACTAGGAACGCATAGACGACCGTCCTTCCTTAGCAACCCATCTTCAACCACAAACTGGGAATTTGACCCATCCGAAGATCCATCTAGGATTTGCTTCATGCTGCTATCCTGAACCAAAGCCCGCCGAACTCTATCCGCTAGGTCACACTGCACCTCTGTCCAAAACAGTTTTGCCTCGACACTAGACTGCTTGTCAACGCAAGATATCTCCAATGCCTCCAGCTCTTGGACCAATCTCTTATCATGCACTGATAACCAATTGGCTTGTGCGGGAATCTTACGACTCAACGCATCCACCACTGCATTTCCCTTCCCAGGCACATAGTGTATCTTGAAGGTGTAGTCCCCTAAGAACTCCATCCACCTCCTCTACCTCATGTTCAGATCCTTTTGGTCCAATAGGTACTTCAAACTCTTATGATCGGTGTAAATATCGACCTTCACACCGTACAGATAGTGCCTCCAAAGCTTTAGAGCAAAAATCACGGCCTCTAACTCTAAGTCGTGGACCGGATAATTCCTCTCGTGAACCTTAAGCTATCACTCTCCCATGCTGTAGCAGAACACAGCCCAAACCACTGCCTGAAGCATCACTATCAATCTCGAACCCTTCGGTACCACTTGGCGAACATAAAATAGGCGCCGTGGTCAACCGCCTCTTCAATTCTTCAAAAGCCTGTTCGCACTCCGGAGACCACACAAACTTCTGATCCTTTCTTGTCAACGTCGTGAGTGGTAGTGCTATCCGCGAGAAGTTCTTTACGAAGCGCCTGTAGTAGCCAGCAAGTCCCAGAAAACTCCGGACCTCTGCCACCGTAATCAAAGTAGGCCACTCCCGTATCGCCACTATCTTCGCCGGATCCACAGCTATTCCTTCTCCATTGACAACATGACCAAGGAACGCTATCGAGGATAACCAGAATTCACACTTGGAGAACTTTGCATATAACTGACTTTTCCTCAATGTTTCCAACACCATGTGTAAATGCTTGTAGTGATCCTCCTCGCACCGCGAATATACCAGGATATCATCAATAAATACTATCACGAACTGATCCAAGTATTCTCTGAACGTCCTATTCATCAGATCCATAAACACGGATGGAGCATTCGTCAACCCAAACGGCATAACCGTGAACTCGTAATGCCCAAACCGCGTACTGAATGCTGTCTTTGGAATGTCGCTCTCCCTTATCCTCAACTGATAGTAACCAGACTTCAAATCTAACTTCGAATATACAGTTGACCCAACCAACTGATCAAATAGATCGTCAATCCTCGGGATTGGATATTTGTTCTTCTCCGTAAGTTTGTTCAATTCCCGATAATCGATATAAATCTACAAGCTCCCATCTTTCTTCTTAACAAAGAGAACTGGTGCGCTCCAAGGCGACAAACTTGGACGCACATAACCTTGCTCTAGCAACTCCTGCGGTTGCACCTTCAACTCTGCCATTTCTCTTGGGGCTATCCGATAGGGGGAGCATGACACCGGTTTGGCACCCGGTACCAGCTCTATAGTAAAGTCTATCTCCCACTGAGGAGGTGCTCCTGGGAGATCATCTGGAAACACATCAGGATATTCGGACACAACTGGGATGTTGCCCAAACTAGGTTTAGGCGTTGAAGTCTACACTAGAGTGACATACAGTTCTGCCCCAGACCGAACTGCCGGGAACACCTGAAGGGCTGACATCAAAATCTTACCCGACCCCTTCATGCCCGCGAAAGTCACCTCATGACTAGCTCTCAACTGACCCACTAGCAACTTCGATCAACGTATGTCTGCTGCTCCGAGAGCCTGACCATACTAAAGATCACGTTGAACTCTCCTAGCGGTAGAAACAACGCCTGCAAATCAAACTTTTGACTCACAATCCATACCTAAACGCAACAGATTCTATCTGCGCGCATCGAGCACTACTAGTCAACAACACATCCATTAAGACTTTTGCCATCGGAAGATATATTCCGACACGTAATACAATTCCTTTGGGCAAACGGAGACACAAAGCCCCCTTTAACGAACGGTGCTCGCGCCGGACAAATGAAATTCAGAACAACGCTTAGCACAAGCGGTTCTAGGTTAACATGCACAAAGACTACAAGTGTCTAAAGC
Organism: Platanthera guangdongensis; assembly: GCA_039583875.1. Classification (NCBI taxonomy): domain Eukaryota; kingdom Viridiplantae; phylum Streptophyta; class Magnoliopsida; order Asparagales; family Orchidaceae; genus Platanthera; species Platanthera guangdongensis. The sequence continues at coordinate 91,209,912 of CM077159.1, read as the reverse complement.
TAAATGCTAGAATTTTAAACCTTACCTGTCACCACGTCTGCTTGCTTTCTGTCCTCTTGCTGACCAAGCTTGTACTCTTCAGAGTTCCTTTCGGACTTTGCACGTCCACTCCAACACTCACGTGCAAAATGTCCCACTTTTTCGCAGATATAGCAAGCTCTTGGGACTCGACTTGTAGTTGCTCCCGACGCACCAGAAGAAGGGGCTGAGTTCGAAGTCTTCAGCTTCTTATTCCAACTGCGGACATCGGACTTTGAACTTGGCCCTTTGAACTGTGGTTTCTTAGTACCAGAGTCCTCACCTGCTCCTGACATAGCTTCCTTAATCTTCTGAGCACCATCCCAACATTCTCGGGCAAAGTGTCCTTTCTTTCCACAAGTATGACAGTTGTAAGCAACCTTTCTAGTCGATGATCTAACCTTCTTCTTCAGCATTTTGCAAGATGCACCCCTCATAGGAATTGCAGGTTCGATACCCTACTCACTGGTATCTGGTGAATTTTTCCCATTTCCACTTCCAAAGATCTGGCCGACTCTACCAAGGCTCGGAATCCCATTAGTTTTGGTCCTAGAAGTGGAATTCGCAGTTCGTCACGTAGACCACTATAGAATCTATCGACTATAGACCTCTCGTTCTCCAACTCAAAGCATGGGTAGCGGCTTATCAAAAGGAATGCCTGCAAATACTCATCAACTGAGTGCGTACCCTGCACCAAGCACATATTCAACGGCTGACCTGATGGCCTCCTAAATGTCATTTGATTCAACACACCACCCGACATTGAAGTCATCTCGGGGACAAGAGGTTGCACATTGCTTCCTTGCTGTGCACTAGTCATAGCGAGCACCACTTCAACGATCCTTCTTATGGTTTCTAACGAAAGAGGGGTATCAAGCGCTCCACTGGGTGCACTATAATCCTCAGAAACCAGATGTTCTGTCGGCTCTACGCCACTCCCGGTCACCTATAGTCATACAAAACACCAATAAGTGACCAAACAAAATTGCAAAAAGCAATTGTAGGAACGCGCAGGTTCCTCAACCACGAGTATTTTTCATTCCTAAGTGGACATTCATGGGTTCTTTTTAATGTTATAACGATGACGCACACATGTGCTCACCACCCCTTAAAAGAATTCGCCCACGAATTCATTTAAGCATGACCGTAACCAGAAGTCTGATACCAAATTGTAACACCCCCATCCGTCGCATGGCATATAACAGAAGGTCCAGCTGGAACCCGACGCCATATACCACAGACAGTCGGAAGGGTTACTAAATGAATAAATCAAACCAACCAATTAATACTACACGTCCTAAACACAGAGCATTCTAGCGGAAGATTTTAAAGTTGAAGAACCCAAACTTAAATCCATCAAATATGAATGTCCACATTTACAACTACAAGAACGAACCCCAAATACACTGAAACAGGTACATGGCCTTATGGCCTTACAAATGTTCATAAATATAACATGTCTTACATACATCGGCTCGCAGGCCGGCCACACATGAGAAATGTAAAAAACAACTATTCTACGGCCTTCTAGGGCCAGCACAGCAACATGGGCTCCAGCCCGCTATTTGGCGCTCGGCTCCGCAGCACCTGCAAGCACATACCACCGCACGGTGGCAAATAAAGCAACGGTCAGCTAAAAGCCGACCAAATTATAACGACCCCGCCCCTTACTCGGGACGGCGGTGCTCTTTCCCTGCAAAACATTAGCCCAACAATATATATATCGCAGTTATAATTCGCCACAGGTGTAGGCTCGCACGGCCAAACACCCCGTGCACTCAGGGCACATTCATGGTGAACCCTGACAAATCAGTGCATTCACCACCATCCCTAGGATGGCAACAACATGTGAGCATTTAGCCTTTCTGACCACCGTCTAAGGCTCCGACTATGCCAACGGCCAGTCCCCGTCTTCGGGTCTCTCGCACCGAACCACATAGCCTAGGTCCAATTCCACTTGCCCGTTGCTCACGCCGCATGTCCAATTTAAGGAACTTTGCGCGGGCCAAGCTTCTCTCGGATCCCAAATTTCCCAAAACAATCTCATAACCCAGTTATGATCAAGGCCGGTTCCCAGACCGCCAAGTTAGCAGAACACGTTTCCGCTCAGTTTTCCGGGTGCGCCTTGAAGCTAACCTTCAAGGATCCCTGCTGCAATCTACCGCGTAGAAACCCGAAAAATCCAAAGCACGGAGTCTTCTCCGGCAAAACCATATCAAATGCAACATCACCGATCCAGACAAAACACGTCCGGGTAGGCTTCACACACAATGCCTATGCCCGTACTTACGATTCCGGGCTCTACATGCAACACAAGGGGGACTATTCCCGTCAACCCCAAGGAACACCACGCACTCACCGCATACTCGCGGGAGCGGGATTCCTTATGCAGAAAGAAAGAGATTCAAGCGCTCGAGTTGAGAATCGTTACCCTTGTAGTCCGTTTTGGCGCCATGGAAAAACTACGCGGTTAGAACTCTTCGCAATGACCTTCCCTCCACGGATCCGCTCTCCGATTTCGAAACGGTGCTCCGATGCTCCGCCGGCGGCCGGAAACCTCCTTCTTCTTCCTCTCCTCTCTCACTTTGGAAGGGGAGAACTTTGGAGAGAAAAATGAGGGAATAACTCCCTATTCCCGGCCTTAACAGAGCAGGATCTCATCTGGGCCATTGGATCCTAATTAAAGAAAATGAACGGCTCGGATCTGCACAAAATTCCCCAGACCTGGGCCGCACACGGCTTGGCACACGGCCGTGTCCAAGGCCGTGTGCCTCGATCCAGGCACGATCGTCGAACTGAGAAATGCACACGGGCCAAGACACGCCCGTGTCTGACCTGACACGCCCGTGTCGGGTTCCTCGACACGCCCGTGTTCGTGGGCGTGTCACGCATAACCGCCACGGCAACGGACACGACCCATCAGGACACGGGTAGGGACACGGGTTGGCACACGCCCGTGTCGGATGACACGCCCGTGTCATCCGGCCGTGTTCCTGGCCGTGTCCTTCTCGGGTTGGAAACGGCCAAAAATCACCAGCCAGACACGGCCTTGGACACGCCCGTGTCCTAGGCCGTGTACCCCTACAGGCACCAAAAACTCTTTTTCCGCGACCGACTCACACACAAAATTCGGGGCGTTACAAATCTCCCCCACTTAAGGAATTTCGTCCCGAAATTAAGCAAAGGTACACGAAAGCTAAATGATACCTGAGTGGAATAACTCGGGGTATTCCTCCAACATAGCTTGCTCTCGCTCCCAAGAAAGCTCCTCACGTCCGCAATTATCCCAACGGACTTTAACCATTCTGACCTCCTTGTTGCGGAGTCGTTTGACCGCAACGTCTTCAATTCGTACTGGTCTGACCCTTGTTGTTAACTCATAATCAACCGGTACCTGATTGTCTGCAACGATCTGCGAAGGCTCTTGCACTGCCTTACGCAACACCGATACGTGGAATACGTCATGCAGCCCACTCAACTCCGTCGACAGCTTCAACCTATACGCCGCCTCGCCAACACGCTCCAGGATTTCAAATGGTCCAAGGTATCTCGGACTCAGCTTCTTCAAGCGTCGAACCCGCGATACACCCTTGAACGGCTTGATCTTTAAATATACCATGTCGCCAACATTGAACTCCACATTTCTATGTTTTGCATTGTAATACTTTGACTGTCTATCCTGAGCAATCTTCAGCCTTTCTTGAATTGTCCGTATCATTGAAGTGGCATCTTCCACCGCTTGACGTTTATACAACTTTGATTCGCCTGCCTCCAACCAAGACAACGGCGTACGACACTTCCTCCCGTACAAAGCTTCGAAAGGCGTCATTCCAATGCTTGCCTGAAAGCTATTGTTGTACGCAAACTCCACCATGTACAAGTGATCCTCCCAGTTCTTCCCGAAATCTAGGACGCACATGCGAAGCATGTCCTCCATAGTCCTGTTGACTCTCTCGGTTTGGCCATCTGTCTGCGGGTGAAAGGCTGTGCTGAACTTTAGTTTAGTACCCAACAGACCATGCACCAACCTCCAGTCATTTGACGTGAAGCGTCCATCACGATCACTAACAATACTGCGAGGCACACCATGCAGTCGTACAATATTATCCACGTAGAGTTTGGCTAACTTTTCTACTGGATCCTCCTTTCTCACTGGGATAAAGTGCGACACCTTTGTCAATCTATCTACGACCACCCAAATGGCGTCGTTTCCCTTCTGCGACTTCGGCAAACCGTGCACAAAATCCATAGATATATCGTCAAACTTCCATTCTGGGATAGGAAGTGATTTCAAGAAACCTCCGGGCTTCTGGCATTCCGCCTTCACTAATGCACAAGTACGGCACTTGGCCACATAAAGCGCCACATCCTTCTTCAAACCCGGCCACCAGAATAATTTCTTCATGTCTCTATACATCTTCGTGCTTCCCGGGTGGATTGAGTATTTGGTATGATGAGCCTCATACATCAACTCCTCCCGAATATTATCCGCACTAGGAACGCATAGACGACCGTCCTTCCTTAGCAACCCATCTTCAACCACAAACTGGGAATTTGACCCATCCGAAGATCCATCTAGGATTTGCTTCATGCTGCTATCCTGAACCAAAGCCCGCCGAACTCTATCCGCTAGGTCACACTGCACCTCTGTCCAAAACAGTTTTGCCTCGACACTAGACTGCTTGTCAACGCAAGATATCTCCAATGCCTCCAGCTCTTGGACCAATCTCTTATCATGCACTGATAACCAATTGGCTTGTGCGGGAATCTTACGACTCAACGCATCCACCACTGCATTTCCCTTCCCAGGCACATAGTGTATCTTGAAGGTGTAGTCCCCTAAGATCTCCATCCACCTCCTCTACCTCATGTTCAGATCCTTTTGGTCCAATAGGTACTTCAAACTCTTATGATCGGTGTAAATATCGACCTTCATACCGTACAGACAGTGCCTCCAAAGCTTTAGAGCAAAAACCACGGCCTCTAACTCTAAGTCGTGGACCGGATAATTCCTCTCGTGAACCTTAAGCTATCACTCTCCCATGCTGTAGCAGAACACAGCCCAAACCACTGCCTGAAGCATCACTATCAATCTCGAACCCTTCGGTACCACTTGGCGAACATAAAATAGGCGCCGTGGTCAACCGCCTCTTCAATTCTTCAAAAGCCTGTTCGCACTCCGGAGACCACACAAACTTCTGATCCTTTCTTGTCAACGTCGTGAGTGGTAGTGCTATCCGCGAGAAGTTCTTTACGAAGCGCCTGTAGTAGTCAGCAAGTCCCAGAAAACTCCGGACCTCTGCCACCGTAATCAAAGTAGGCCACTCCCGTATCGCCACTATCTTCGCCGGATCCACAGCTATTCCTTCTCCATTGACAACATGACCAAGGAACGCTATCGAGGATAACCAGAATTCACACTTGGAGAACTTTGCATATAACTGACTTTTCCTCAATGTTTCCAACACCATGTGTAAATGCTTGTAGTGATCCTCCTCGCACCGCGAATATACCAGGATATCATCAATAAATACTATCACGAACTGATCCAAGTATTCTCTGAACGTCCTATTCATCAGATCCATAAACACGGATGGAGCATTCGTCAACCCAAACGGCATAACCGTGAACTCGTAATGCCCAAACCGCGTACTGAATGCTGTCTTTGGAATGTCGCTCTCCCTTATCCTCAACTGATAGTAACCAGACTTCAAATCTAACTTCGAATATACAGTTGACCCAACCAACTGATCAAATAGATCGTCAATCCTCGGGATTGGATATTTGTTCTTCTCCGTAAGTTTGTTCAATTCCCGATAATCGATATAAATCTACAAGCTCCCATCTTTCTTCTTAACAAAGAGAACTGGTGCGCTCCAAGGCGACAAACTTGGACGCACATAACCTTGCTCTAGCAACTCCTGCGGTTGCACCTTCAACTCTGCCATTTCTCTTGGGGCTATCCGATAGGGGGAGCATGACACCGGTTTGGCACCCGGTACCAGCTCTATAGTAAAGTCTATCTCCCACTGAGGAGGTGCTCCTGGGAGATCATCTGGAAACACATCAGGATATTCGGACACAATTGGGATGTTGCCCAAACTAGGTTTAGGCGTTGAAGTCTACACTAGAGTGACATACAGTTCTGCCCCAGACCGAACTGCCGGGAACACCTGAAGGGCTGACATCAAAATCTTACCCGACCCCTTCATGCCCGCGAAAGTCACCTCATGACTAGCTCTCAACTGACCCACTAGCAACTTCGATCAACGTATGTCTGCTGCTCCGAGAGCCTGACCATACTAAAGATCACGTTGAACTCTCCTAGCGGTAGAAACAACGCCTGCAAATCAAACTTTTGACTCACAATCCATACCTAAACGCAACAGATTCTATCTGCGCGCATCGAGCACTACTAGTCAACAACACATCCATTAAGACTTTTGCCATCGGAAGATATATTCCGACACGTAATACAATTCCTTTGGGCAAACGGAGACACAAAGCCCCCTTTAACGAACGGTGCTCGCGCCGGACAAATGAAATTCAGAACAACGCTTAGCACAAGCGGTTCTAGGTTAACATGCACAAAGACTACAAGTGTCTAAAGCTAAATGCTAGAATTTTAAACCTTACCTGTCACCACGTCTGCTTGCTTTCTGTCCTCTTGCTGACCAAGCTTGTACTCTTCAGAGTTCCTTTCGGACTTTGCACGTCCACTCCAACACTCACGTGCAAAATGTCCCACTTTTTCGCAGATATAGCAAGCTCTTGGGACTCGACTTGTAGTTGCTCCCGACGCACCAGAAGAAGGGGCTGAGTTCGAAGTCTTCAGCTTCTTATTCCAACTGCGGACATCGGACTTTGAACTTGGCCCTTTGAACTGTGGTTTCTTAGTACCAGAGTCCTCACCTGCTCCTGACATAGCTTCCTTAATCTTCTGAGCACCATCCCAACATTCTCGGGCAAAGTGTCCTTTCTTTCCACAAGTATGACAGTTGTAAGCAACCTTTCTAGTCGATGATCTAACCTTCTTCTTCAGCATTTTGCAAGATGCACCCCTCATAGGAATTGCAGGGTTCGATACCCTACTCACTGGTATCTGGTGAATTTTTCCCATTTCCACTTCCAAAGATCTGGCCGACTCTACCAAGGCTCGGAATCCCATTAGTTTTGGTCCTAGAAGTGGAATTCGCAGTTCGTCACGTAGACCACTATAGAATCTATCGACTATAGACCTCTCGTTCTCCAACTCAAAGCATGGGTAGCGGCTTATCAAAAGGAATGCCTGCAAATACTCATCAACTGAGTGCGTACCCTGCACCAAGCACATATTCAACGGCTGACCTGATGGCCTCCTAAATGTCATTTGATTCAACACACCACCCGACATTGAAGTCATCTCGGGGACAAGAGGTTGCACATTGCTTCCTTGCTGTGCACTAGTCATAGCGAGCACCACTTCAACGATCCTTCTTATGGTTTCTAACGAAAGAGGGGTATCAAGCGCTCCACTGGGTGCACTATAATCCTCAGAAACCAGATGTTCTGTCGGCTCTACGCCACTCCCGGTCACCTATAGTCATACAAAACACCAATAAGTGACCAAACAAAATTGCAAAAAGCAATTGTAGGAACGCGCAGGTTCCTCAACCACGAGTATTTTTCATTCCTAAGTGGACATTCATGGGTTCTTTTTAATGTTATAACGATGACGCACACATGTGCTCACCACCCCTTAAAAGAATTCGCCCACGAATTCATTTAAGCATGACCGTAACCAGAAGTCTGATACCAAATTGTAACACCCCCATCCGTCGCATGGCATATAACAGAAGGTCCAGCTGGAACCCGATGCCATATACCACAGACAGTCGGAAGGGTTACTAAATGAATAAATCAAACCAACCAATTAATACTACACGTCCTAAACACAGAGCATTCTAGCGGAAGATTTTAAAGTTGAAGAACCCAAACTTAAATCCATCAAATATGAATGTCCACATTTACAACTACAAGAACGAACCCCAAATACACTGAAACAGGTACATGGCCTTATGGCCTTACAAATGTTCATAAATATAACATGTCTTACATACATCGGCTCGCAGGCCGGCCACACATGAGAAATGTAAAAAACAACTATTCTACGGCCTTCTAGGGCCAGCACAGCAACATGGCCTCCAGCCCGCTATATGGCGCTCGGCTCCGCAGCACCTGCAAGCACATACCACCGCACGGTGGCAAATAAAGCAACGGTCAGCTAAAAGCCGACCAAATTATAACGACCCCGCCCCTTACTCGGGACGGCGGTGCTCTTTCCCTGCAAAACATTAGCCCAACAATATATATATCGCAGTTATAATTCGCCACAGGTGTAGGCTCGCACGGCCAAACACCCCGTGCACTCAGGGCACATTCATGGTGAACCCTGACAAATCAGTGCATTCACCACCATCCCTAGGATGGCAACAACATGTGAGCATTTAGCCTTTCTGACCACCGTCTAAGGCTCCGACTATGCCAACGGCCAGTCCCCGTCTTCGGGTCTCTCGCACCGAACCACATAGCCTAGGTCCAATTCCACTTGCCCGTTGCTCACGCCGCATGTCCAATTTAAGGAACTTTGCGCGGGCCAAGCTTCTCTCGGATCCCAAATTTCCCAAAACAATCTCATAACCCAGTTATGATCAAGGCCGGTTCCCAGACCGCCAAGTTAGCAGAACACGTTTCCGCTCAGTTTTCCGGGTGCGCCTTGAAGCTAACCTTCAAGGATCCCTGCTGCAATCTACCGCGTAGAAACCCGAAAAATCCAAAGCACGGAGTCTTCTCCGGCAAAACCATATCAAATGCAACATCACCGATCCAAACAAAACACGTCCGGGTAGGCTTCACACACAATGCCTATGCCCGTACTTACGATTCCGGGCTCTACATGCAACACAAGGGGGGACTATTCCCGTCAACCCCAAGGAACACCATGCACTCACCGCATACTCGCGGGAGCGGGATTCCTTATGCAGAAAGAAAGAGATTCAAGCGCTCGAGTTGAGAATCGTTACCCTTGTAGTCCGTTTTGGCGCCATGGAAAAACTACGCGGTTAGAACTCTTCGCAATGACCTTCCCTCCACGGATCCGCTCTCCGATTTCGAAACGGTGCTCCGATGCTCCGCCGGCGGCCGGAAACCTCCTTCTTCTTCCTCTCCTCTCTCACTTTGGAAGGGGAGAACTTTGGAGAGAAAAATGAGGGAATAACTCCCTATTCCCGGCCTTAACAGAGCAGGATCTCATCTGGGCCATTGGATCCTAATTAAAGAAAATGAACGGCTCGGATCTGCACAAAATTCCCCAGACCTGGGCCGCACACGGCTTGGCACACGGCCGTGTCCAAGGCCGTGTGCCTCGATCCAGGCACGATCATCGAACTGAGAAATGCACACGGGCCAAGACACGCCCGTGTCTGACCTGACACGCCCGTGTCGGGTTCCTCGACACGCCCGTGTTCGTGGGCGTGTCACGCATAACCGCCACGGCAACGGACACGACCCATCAGGACACGGGTAGGGACACGGGTTGGCACACACCCGTGTCGGATGACACGCCCGTGTCATCCGGCCGTGTTCCTGGCCGTGTCCTTCTCGGGTTGGAAACGGCCAAAAATCACCAGCCAGACACGGCCTTGGACACGCCCGTGTCCTAGGCCGTGTACCCCTACAGGCACCAAAAACTCTTTTTCCGCGACCGACTCACACACAAAATTCGGGGCGTTACACGAGTTCCTTAAAGCCTAACTCCTCTATCTCAAAGAACTGCTCCCAACCCGTTACAGATAGTAACTCCCCTACATCCCCCGCTAAATTTATTTCTTCTAATACACTCCAGTCAATTGTATGGATGTCTTGAAATTTCTTCGATTGGAGGCAATTGTAGCGGGCGACGTGCGCAGGATCTGTGAACACCAATGGCGCAGTGGCGTCGCGCCTCTCCGTTGACAAAGCGTGGAGCTCCGGGCGATGACGGTGACCGCCTTGTGCTCGTCCAGACAACATTATCTGTGGAAAAATACAAAGAGTTTTTTTTTGCTTAGTTGTTTTTTAAAAAAATGAGGATGACGAAGAAGGATATGAAAATGAAAATGGGAGAGTAAGAACTTGGAGAAGAGAGTGGACAGGAAGGAGAAGCTGAGTAAAATCATAAATCAAAAATGGTTACCAAGGAGGAAAGATTGCGAGTAGAGGAGGCGAATCCGCGAAGTTTGGAGAGAAAAGCTTTAACTCGAGCTCATGCCGTGGAGGGAATGGGTACTGGGAGGAAATGCTGGAACCAGGAAGTGGGGAAGGAAGAAGATGACACAGCCCCTATTTAAAGAATGCGAACACGGGTGCGAACACGGCCGTGTGTGCACCCATGTTAGGGAATCTAAACCCGCGTGGAACACAGGGTGCCTCGGTACGTGTGGTCAAACATCACGGGATGTTATCGTGTCAGGTGGACACGGTCAACAATACAGCCATGTTTTTACCCGTGTTTAATCTAGCACAACACATTAAAAACCACATGGGTTACGACATGGGTGGGTGGATACCTGTGTCCTTGTCGGGCAGCATTTCGTCGACCAGCGATTTGGCACTAAACACGGCCGGGTGTCGCCCCGTGTGCTTCTCGGGAAATAATTCATCGACCAGTGACACGGAGCAGCAAACGGCTAGGTGATGACCCGTGTAGAGTCATACGGGCATGCATACGGGTGTGTGTCCATCCGTGTCCTGCTCGGGTATTTTTGGGAAAAATTGACGTCCGGTGACACGGCCACACACAAGAGTGTGGTGAACCCGTGTGGTTCTCTGGATGAATCCTTCCTACAACAAATTTGGAATGATACGGCTGGGCCTGAGGCTGAGTTGAGCACATGGCAACCCACACGGGTGTGTGGTTACCCGTGTCCTCTTCTGACTATCAAATTCTTCCTAAGTGAAATTTTTTACAGAATTTTTTTTCTTAAAACCTAACTATACTTATACTAAACAAATTATAAATTAGGAACATCACTACATTTTACATAATCCTAATCTAGACGGAGGCGGGTATCTTGACGAGCGAAGTCTTTATGAAGCTCACCATAATAAGGCTTTAGTCGGTGTCCGTTAACTTTAAAATCACCCTTCTCAGGGTGGGTAAGTTTGACGGTATTGTAGGGGAATCCTTCTTTGTCTTTAAAGGGACCGGACCACTTAGATCTTAACTTCCCTGGGAATAAACGCAGTCTTGAATTAAAAAGGAGGACTTGGTCACCTTTTTGGAATGTCTTGGGTTTGCGAAGGTGACAGACATGAAATTGCTTGATCTTCTACTTATAAAACCGGGAGTTTTCATAGTCCATGATTCTCCACTCATCTAACTCATTAAGTTGAAGTTTACGTTTCTCCCCTATAGAATTGGTGTCAAAATTCAAAGAACGTATTGCCCAATACGACTTGTGTTCTAATTCTATAGACAGGTGACAAGATTTACCATATACTAATCTAAAAGGGGTGGTCCCTATAGGTGTTTTGAAGGCGGTCCTATATGCCCACAAACAATTGTTAAGTTTTTTAGACCATTGCTTCATATTCGCTTCTATAGATTTTTCTAGGATCCTCTTAAGCTCTCTATTGGAAACTTCAATTTGACCACTAGCTTGCGGATGATAAGGAGTGGCTATCCTATGTGTAACTCAATATTTTTCCAATACTTTATCTAGCTGCAAAGTACAAAAATGTGAACCCCTATCGCTAATAAGTGCAAGTGGTGTGCCAAATCGTGCAAATAAGGATTTTAAAAATCGGACTACTACCCTACTATCATTAGTAGGCAAAGCTTGAGCTTCAACCCACTTCGATACATAATCTACAGCTACTAAAATATATTTATTCCCGAAAGAAACTAGAAATGATCCCATAAAATCAATCCCCCACACATCGAATACTTCACATTCAAGAATAATTTTTTGTGGCATTTCGTGTAATTTAGAAATATTACATATTTTCTGACAAGAATCACATGAAAGCACATACCTTTGGGTATCCATGAATAGAAGGGGCCAATAAAAACCAAAATCAAGAACCTTTTTTGCAGAGCAATTTGCTCCATAGTGCCCACCAGCAGGACCTGAATGACACTGCTCTAGAATTTTCCAACCCTCCTCCGCTAATACACACCTTCGTATAACGAAATCTGAACATATCCGAAAAAGAAAGGGGTCCTCCCAAAAGTAATATTTCAAGTCAGAGAAAAATTTCTTTTTCTGCTAATATGAAAATTCTTTTGGAAGGACCTTAGCCACAAGATAGTTTGCATAATCCGCAAACCATGGATAATCAAGATGTATATTTGTAGATACGGCAAATAGCGATTCCTCAAGAAATGTATCAGAAATTTCAGATTCATCTAACATTGATCTCAGTGGATTTTCTAAACGTGAAAGATGGTATGCCGCTAAATTTTCCTCTCCTCGTTTATCCCTAATTTCTAAATCAAATTCTTGTAATAAAAGAACTAAACAGATTTAATGAGGTTTGGCTTCTGCCTTGGCTAATAAATATCTTAGGGCAGAGTGATCTATGTATACTACCACCTTAGACAATGTTAAATAGGATCTAAATTTATCAAAGACAAATACCAATGTTAGAAGTTCTTTTTCTATAGTTGTAAAATTCTCCTGTGCATTATTAAGTTTTTTGCTAGCATAGTAAATAGGGTGAAAGCGTTTGTTTCGGCGTTGTCCTAAAACATCCCCTACTACAAAACTGTTAGCGTCGCACATGATCTCAAATAGTTGACTAAAATCGGGCGCGATCATAATATGAGAATTAATTAACCTTTTTTTTAAGAACTCAAAGGCATGTAGACACTCTTGCTCAAAAATGAAAGGTGTGACTTTTTCTAACAGCCTGGTAAGTGGTTTAGCTATTTTATAGAAGTCCTTAATAAACCGGCGGTAAAATCCTGCATGTCCTAAGAAGCTTCTCACTGTCTTAACGGAGGTTGGTGGTGGTAATTTTTCTATGGTTTCAATTTTTATTCTGTCTACTTGGATTCCTTGGTTTGAGATTTTATGGCCAAGTACTAACCCTTCTTGTACCATGAAATGACACTTCTCCCAACTAAGCACTAGGTTCATTTCCTCACACCTCCTAAGAATTTTTCTAAATTATTAAAAAAAAATAAAACGAATCGCCAAAAACAAAAAATCATTCATAAACACTTTCATGATATCTTCAACATATTGTTAAAGATGGCTAGCATGCACCTTTGAAAAGTGGCAGGTGCATTACATAACCCGAAAGGCATACGTCTATAGGCAAAGGTACTAAATGGGTAGGTGAATATTATTTTCTCCTGGTCTTCTGGTGCTATAGGGATTTGAAAGTATCCAGAAAATCCATCTAGAAAACGATAATTAGAATGTCCTGATAAGCGTTCTAATATTTGGTCAATGAAAGGAAGAGGGAAATGGTCTTTCCTAGTGGCATCGTTTAACTTCCTATAGTCAATACAGACACGCCAACCTGTTACCGTTCGCATTGGAATTAACTCATTTTTATCGTTAGCTACCACTGTTAGACCACTCTTCTTAGAAACAACTTGGACAGGACTAACCCATGAACTATCCGAAATAGGATATATCATACCAGCATCTAATAACTTAACAATATCTGCCTTAACAACCTCTTTCATATTCGGGTTTAGCCTACGTTGCGGTTGAATAGAAGATTTATAGTTTTCTTCCAAAAGGATATTGTGAGTGCAAAACTAGAATTAATACCTTTTATATCAGTTATTTGCCATGCTATTGCACCTTTACATTTCTTCATTACAATTATTAATTTATGTTTTTCAGTATTAGAAAGTTTGGAAGAGATAATAACTGGGTAAGAAGAATTAGTTCCTAAGAATGCATACTCAAGATGATCCGGTAATTTTTTTAGTTCTACTATCGGCGGATCCTTAGTATTATTCTTAAGAGTTTCACGATCTCCTTGTGTAATCAAACTATATTCAGTCGTTCTAGTCATCGCAACACTATTATCTATAAAAAATAAATGTTCAACAATGTCTTTATTTTTTTCTTCTTCTAGATAACGATTAGTAATGCAATTTTCTAAAGGATCTCTATAATAAAAATTTAAATTTATAGAAGTCATAAAATCATCAACACCATGAGAAAAATAGCAATAATCATCATTATCTAAAGATTGTTTCATAGTATTGCCTATTTGAAAAGTGACTTCATCTTCCCCTACTCGCAAAACTAATTTATCAAAAACATCAATAAGAGCTCTAGAAGTAGCTAAAAATGGATGACCTAATATGAGTGGTACATCAATATTTTCATCCATATCTAGAATAATAAAATTAGCTGGAAATATAAACTTATCTACCTTAACCAATACATCCTATACTATTGCTCTAGGATACTTAACCGATCGATCTGCTAGTTGAATACTCATTCTAGTTGGGCTAAGTTCTCCTAGACCTAGTTTCAAATATAGTTTGTAAGGCATTAAATTTATACTAGCTCCTAAATCCGCTAAAACTTTATTTACTTATAAATCTCCGATTAAACATGGAATTGAAAATGAACCGGGATTCTTAAGTTTTTGTGGTAGTTTGTTTTGTAAAATAGCGGAACATTCCTAACTAAGTGTTACTAAAGATAATTCTTCTATTTTCCTTTTATTAGAAATTAAATCCTTAAGAAATTTCGCATACTTAGGCATTTGAATAATTTCAGAAAAAGGTAAATTGACATGTAATTGTTTAAACATAGATAAAAATTTACCATACTGCGCATCCATGCGCTCCTTGTTAAGCTTTACTGGGTATCGTACTGCTGGTTGATACTCTATTAGCTGCACGTTCATCTCGCTCAGTCCTTCACCGCTAGACTCCACTTGGGGCGCTTCCTTTGTATGCCTTGGGTCTTGTAACTCCTTTCTGCTCCTTAATTGAATTGCTTTTGCATGCTCCCTAGGATTTGTCTCAGTATTTCCCGGAAGTGTTCCTTGTTGCCTTTCAGAAACCATCCTTGCAAGCTGTCCAATCTGATTCTCCAAATTCTGAATCGATCCCTCTTGATTCTGGAAGGCTACATAGGTAATTTGCATGAACTTGGTGAGCACATCTTCCAATATAGGCTTCCTTGGTTCCGGTTGTGGTGATTATCCAAACATAGGTTGCTTCCCTTGATTACCTTGTCCTCCCCATAAGAAATTAGGGTGGTTCCTCCATCCAGTATTGTATGTAGAACTATTTGGGTTGTTTTCTTGGTTGAAAGGGGGTCTAATATTGTTGCCCATATAGTCAACATTCTCTTGTACTGAAGGCTCACAACTAGGCATTCCACTACATGAAGGGTCCCATTGTTGAGGTGCCATGGAGGGTGATGCTAAGTCAAGGTTATCCATCTTTCGGTGAAGCTTCTCCACTTGAATGGCTAAGGTGGTGACACCATCCACTTCATACATTCCTACGGGCTTGCTAGGCTTTGTCTTATGGTAGTCCATTGATAGTTGTTCATAGCTATATCTACTATCAACTGCTGAGCTGCCTCAGGTGTCTTGTTATTCAAAGTGCCTCCACTAGCCGCATCAATCATCTGTTTAGTGGTTGGATTGAGACCATTATAAAAAGTATGAATTTGAAGCCATGAAGGTAGAGCATGGTGGTGACATCTCCTCAAAAGGTCCTTGAATCGTTCCCATGTGTCGTACAATGATTCAGATTCCAATTGCATAAACGTAGAGATGGCATTCCTTAGCTTTGCAGTATTTACCGGTGGGAAATACTTCATCAAAAACTTCTCAAACATCATATCCCAAGTAGTAATCGACCCTCTAGGTATTGAATTCAACCACTGCTTTGCCTTATGCCTTAACAAGAATGGAAACAATCTCAATCGAATCGCATCGTTGGAAACACCATTGATCTTGAATGTGTCACATATCTCCAGGAATCCGGCCAAGTGGGTGTTAGGATCCTCATCTTGCAGGCCATCATACTGGATATACTGTTGAACCATCTGTATAACACTAGGCTTCAATTCTAAGTTATTGGTGACTATTGGCGGTCTAACGATGCTTGACCCAGTTCCTTGGAGATTAGGTCTAGCAAAGTCATACATAGTTTGCTCATTCTGGTTTGCCATGGTATCTAAATTTTCCGGATGATTCTCTCATTGGTTCACTGTTTCTTCTTCTAATAGACCATTTGAAATGTCAGTAGTATTATTTCCCACGTCCCTTTGGTTAGTGTTATGAATAATTAGCTCTGGGTCAGGATGAAATGGTGCTAGCCCAGAATTTCTGCCCCTGGACATAGACTAACAGACTACAAAACAGAGATTAAGTGATATAATTATTCCATACTAATTTACAGTTATATTTTACTAAACAAAAATTGGTAGATTAATATATTTTAGGCTTTCAAAATACTGAAAACGTTCCTCGGCAACGGCGCCAAAAACTTGATGATTTCTTTTGCTTAACAAGCAATAACTTGATGCGGATTCATTCTACACTCTAGTATAAACTATGTAGATGGGTATAAGCTAGACTGATTTAATTTTCAGACAAGTGCACCTATCAATCATAGTATAGGAGAAATCAACATCTTGTGTCATATTCCACAGGGCCTTTTCAAATACTCGTACCTACCCTCACTCTATTATCGTACCTATAATTAAAATTGATTTCTAATCTAAATTAACCTAACTATTACTATTTGGATAAATAAACATTGAAGGATTAAAGATGATAAAAAGCCGAAAGCTTATAAGTTATCACATGAACATACTCATTCATTAAATCAACCTATGTAATCATGAAATAACAAGACTATCAAATTCTGTGTATTGTAAAGGGTAAACATCTATCGAACTCTCTCTCGAGCAATTCAAAATCTAAACCTAAGTTAGTAAATTTTCTCTCGAACAATTTGCAACACTCAAATTTGCATTAAAATGAAACACCATATATACTACATAAATTCATGAAATCCTATCTCTAAAATACCAAGTATCCATTTATTCGTATTCCAATTATACAAACAACAAATCTCTCGATCATGGAATTTGAATTACAAAGAGAGCTAATGCCAAAATATGAACATATAGATATCATCACAAACATCCAATTTCTCAATCTATAAATTTGCAATTCATGTAAAATAAATAAGCAATTCATAATTAGGATAAATCTCTTTATTTGTAAGCCTACATACGAATAAAATACAACAAATTCGATGAAAACAATACGATACATGATTTCCGAATTATTCAAATTAAAGTTCATGCGAAATAAAAGATTAATAGAGTTGAATCACTAAGAGAAAGGAAAGATTAAGAGGGATACAAGAAAGATTAAATACATACAAAAATACCCTTCAAATCCTCCTCCTCTTGGATGCTCCACCCTCATGCTCCAGAAGTTCTCCAAGAAAATGATCCAAAAGTCCCTTCTAATTTTCCTACAGGTATTTTATAGTCCCTTGAAAACAGGGTTGGACACAGGTACCAACACGGCCGTATTGCAAGCCGTGTTGACGGTTCATGGGCGGTTCCACACGAGTAGGCATGTCTTGTCATGGGCCGTGTCCGATGACACGGGTACTGACACAGCCGTGTTGTTCTTCATGTTCTTCAGACACGGGTTGGTTAGAAGTCGAGGTCGAATTCTTCCCGTTAAGGACACGGGTAGGCACACGGGCGTGTGCCCACCCGTGTGGTGCTCTGTCTTCTTCTTCTAGTTCTTCTATTCCAGCCGGCCTAGGATACGGGTAGAGACTTGGGCGTGTTCCTACCCATGTACGCCCAATTCTTGTCCTGTCATCAGCCATGTTGACTCCGTGAACTCCTCTGTTTTCTCCAAGACCTTTTAGTTCCACTGGTTATCATTACCTACATTATAAAAGTGAAGGAATAAATTAGATAACTTAATACAAGGAATAACAAAAATCCTAACTGTGCTCTCATATTCATGATAAGACAATTTCATAACTATTCTCACGAAAGTACTACAAAGGGAGGTAGAAAATAGTAGACATGATTACAATTATGATAGTAAAAAGCTTATCATAATCGCACTCATCACGCACTTAATCCCAGAGGTAAGGATTTAATATTGTCTAGCTAGAAATTTGCCTAAGTCCATAGGCGTTGAGTGAGGACAGCTCACTCAATGCCACATAACTAATAGCATTGAGTCTATCTTAGCCTAACTAATATATAGCAAACAATATGGCTAAGTACACTGGAGTTGAGTGTAGTCTACTCACTCAAAGCTATAGAACAAAAAGTTATGAGTCAGGCTAAGTCCGTCAAAGCCTAGAGAAATAGACTGAAAATATGGCTAAGTCCACAGGCGTTGAGTGTGGTCTACTCACTCAATGACATGCAACCCTTAGCATTGAGTGTTGTTGTGCCTATCAACACCACAGAAAAGTTGGGCAAATTTTTAACTAAGTCCACTGCCGTTGAGTGCAACTTACTCACACAACATCATGACAAAAAAAGTTGTCCAAGTACCAAAGCGTTGAGTGTAGCAAACTCACTCAACGTCATGGAGCAAAAGCGTTTAATGTAGCTTACTCACTCAACCCCAAATAATAGAGAGGTTATTTTAAGTAGTTTGGCATTGAGTGAAGCTTACTCTCTCAATGCCAAAGCTCAGAAAATTTAGCTGTCCAAATGCGTTGATAGCTTTTACTTTCATCGAGCAGAGCTCTGCGTTCGTGGAACTGATCTCTAAGTTCGATGAACTAAGCTTTCACTTTTCGTCGAGCAGTGCTCTGAGTTCTTCAAACTGATCTCTAAGTTCGTCGAACTATACATTCATTTTTCGTCAAACTGAGTTCTGCATTCGTCGAAGACTTTTGGTGCTGAGTAATAGTCATTCACTCAACTCCTTTGCTTCAAATGTTTGAATTTTGTCTAAGTCCAGAGATGCTGAGTCATGCTGACGTCAGCAAAGTCAAAAAGTCAACCAAAATTCAAATATTGTGGGAATTCTACAAGAGGCATTGTTGGCCAGCTGTCATCATCCTCTGCACTTGGAAAGAAATATTTTCATCTTTAAGTGCTGGGGCCCACTCACAGCAAAGATCCTTCGAATCAAGAGTAATTGGAAAGAATGTGTTGTATGGCTAAATCTTAGCCATCAATCCTAGTGGTCGGCCCACTACTCGATTGGCCATTAGAGAATAAAAAGAAGCAAATTGGCCAGAGAAAAGAATTGAATCCTTGTCTAGGCTTTCGAAAAATGAAAATGCAGCCGAACTTCATCTTCTTCCTCGCCTTTCTTATCGAGCCTGAAGAAGTTGTTCTGCAAAGAAAATTTAGCAGAGGAAAGAGATAGCTGAAGCAATCACCATCTGCAACAATAGGTTCAGAAGCAATTTTGAGGAAGCTGATCAACAAGCTCTACAAAGAAATGATAGATGTTTGAAGAAAGATTCAACTGCCGACTTCATTGTCTTCAACAACAAAAGTTTGGGTTGATATATGTTCAATGTAGGAAGAAGTAGACACAGAGTTCTTGCTATGGTGTCTAATCAAATCACCTTTTAATTCTTCTATATAGATTCTTTGTGAGTCTGAATTTATAAGCCTGTGTTATAAAGGCTAAGGTCTTTGTGAGCTGTGGTTTGGCTTAGTGCCGAGTGAAAGGTCTTTGTGACCTGTGGTTTGGCTTAGTACCTAAGTGGTAGGTCTGTGTAACCTGTGAGGTCCTGCGGAATCTATGCTGTAAGCTCTCAAGGAGCCGATTTTTGGGGGAAGAGCCTAGTCTAACACAGTATTAGAAAGGCGCAGAGTGATAGTGGGCGTATCCAATATTGGGGAACCACTATAAAATTTCTATATTGTATGTGATTGTTCTTGAAAGCTAAAACTAACCTACTCACTAAGCACAAAAATCGACTAACAAGTAAGAAGATTGAAATAGAGACGAAAACCTATTCACCCCCCTCTAGGTGTTTAGCCAGCCTTGAAAACAAGACTTTCAAAACCCTTGTTGGACCCCACCCGCTCGTGGGATACATCTTACGGGCTTGTCCTAAGCTTGACATTCCCGTCAGTTTCATAGGTACTTGTCTTGTCGGGACACTCTCCCTACATTACTTGCACTTCACAGGAAAGCCAGTCGACCACAGAGACAAACCATGGCATAGCATTTCACAATCCCATGCCTTTCCTACCCTAATCTACAATTCATACCGTACCGTCCCCGCACCCCAACGTTTACTCTAATTTCAACTCGGTCCGGTTCTTGTTACACGTACTCACACGAAAGAGGGGAAAACAACATCCCAAATTGCGTCTTGCCGCTAACGGATTTCTAACAAAATCCTTAAGGCTCGCTATGCAACATCACCGAGTCGGACTAACGGTCACAACTGTAAGACCACATTTTTTTTGCTATGCTACTGGGTCTTACACCCAGAATCGCCGTTCTGTGGTGACACCTTCACTCGGGAAGGTCGATAATACGAAACGCCAACACTGTCGGCACAACAGAATCACCAAAGATGCAGAAGCTTACAAAAGAAGACATTAAATGTCAAGTCCACAAAACATATCACATATAAATATATAACATGAATCACATCATGTCACATAATAAAAAAGTATCGAAAAACACGAGCAGAAAGGTAAACGGGCTTTTGCCCGGTACATCAGAATCCTCGCTACAAGGTCACTCGCGGAAGCTAATAAAACTAAACACTCATGGAGCCAGAAGCGGGTTCTCCCGTACTATATTGGCCCACCTCCATGTGCACCATGCCCTACTGTTGCTGCCTCTCCAGCTGCTGCATGTCACCCATCCGGAGCCCCTGAAAAAAATATGGTCCACCGACAGTTAGTCATAAGACTAAGCCAACTATCATCCCTGCTTCCACCCGCGACTCCTAGGCACCATGCGGGAAGGGGGATAGGGAAGATATTGAGGTGGAAAGTATCAAAGCAGATGGCGGCGGACCTAAACTAGCAGTGACATCACAGAGCTATAAAGGTGGATAGAAATAATATGATAATGTTAAAGTAAGACAGTAAAGTAAGTACAGTAGGAGAGCAAACTATATTGAAGAATAAACTTAACTTATATGAATTCCCATACAAACTTATAAGTTTAGGGGTCTTTTGCATGGCTCCAATCATATAAGCTATCCCATACTAGGTTATACGATGGGGTGTCAGGTTTTATGCAAGTATGAGTGTAGTAAAATGTTATGCGGATGAAATGTTATTTTCACATAAGTGCAACTCACGCACACGACTCAATGCGCACAGTCCTTTATTTTCCCAATTTTGGAGTTAGCTAAACTCTCAGGTACCTCGCGTTGTGGCAAACAGAGGTAGTGGGTCAGACCACCCCACTACTAGGTCGGCCTTCACACCACCGAACCTAGACCTTTGTACACCTCAACGTGAAGGACACACCACGGAGCCTCTGTGTACCTTGCTGGAAAAACCAACAGTCTTTCTTTGGCTAAGTGTGAACCACACTTTCTGAGTCAACGTACCGACATAGGTGTGAATGACTGTGAAGTAACAAAGACCCACCACCTTATGTTATGCACATGCAAACAAGAACTTCTGAGGCATAGGCTCCCCAGACTAACACGTCCGTCAAAACTACCTACCGAGCCATCGGCTCGCCGGGCTAACATGCCCACTACTAAACCCACCGAGCTTACCGCTCAAATGACCAAGGTAAACTAACAACCCTAAAACTAGAGGTGAGTGTAAGTGTAGTTTTAGTACAGACTAATTACTCTTGTAATCAATTTACTCTTACAATTTACGTTAACCTTGGACTGTCCATGGAATTTGTAACGACCCATGTTTAGGGCCTCTAGGCCATCCCACGGCGTCGCCGGCCTACCTGTAGCCCGAGTGTATAGCTCAGAGGCCCACCACAACCCTTCCTGGGACTGGCGTCTTGTCTCACCCCACGACACCACTGGTAGTAAGCCTAAACATCAAGGCCTGCATGCCCATTGCACCCCAGTTGGCTTGGCGAAGAGGTGCTTTCGACCCTTAACGGTTATGACCACAAGCCCTAATACTCATCGGAGTATTCCACCCTTACGAAACGGTGAAGGCGACCCGCATAATTACTTTTTGTTTTTCTAAAACACCCACAACCTTTGTTGCGTTTGCATTCACTTTCCGGCATGGAAGATCACACTCCCAATCTGCTCTACTAGAGAGATTCGATACTCAGAGGATAACACCCCTAGTTTAATACTTGACAATAATCAGTGCACTTGCTGAAATTGCATCAAGTTTTTGGCGCCGTTGTCGAGGAGTGCAACCGTTGTGTGTATTTTTTTATTGGAAAAGTTGTTGCAAGCATTTTTGGCATTTTGATCGATTTTTTGTGTGTTGTATGACAGTTCCAAACCCCAGGGATTTAGGTGAAGATCTCGGTGTTGATCTTGAAACCGCACGAGTGAGGCAAGCTCGCCAGCGTGCTGCTGTTGCTGAAGGAAGAGGAAGAATGGGAGAATTAGGTCAAGAAGGAAATGGGGTTGGTGAATGGGTCGGTGAGGACCAGGATGTGGTCCGACCCCGCATTCGGATAATGCGAGACTTCACGACCCCTACCGCAGGAAGTGTTTACCTGGTTTTGGCCTGACCATCGTGAACCACCACTTCGAGATAGAGCCCGCCATCCTCAATATGCTCCGCAATAACACAGAGTTTTCTGGCCAGCCAAGAGAGGATCCGCAGCTCCATCTGGCAGAATTCTCGGAGATATGTGGTACCTTACTCTAAGTCAGTATTACTAATGACATGGTGAAGCTAAGGTTGTTCCCTTTTTCGCTAAAGGACAAGGCAAAAACTAGCTCCGCACAATTACTCCTGGGACTGCGACTACGTGGGAAGTTCTTTCCTCGATGTTTATAGATAAATTCCACCCTGTGGACAAAATAGTTAACACTCGAAGGGATATAACCACCTTCCGACAGCTGGACCAGGAAACATTATCTGAGACTTGGGAGAGATTTGCTGATATGTAGCGTCGATGCCCCCAGAGCGGTTGTGAGCCGTGTAATTTGGTTGAAATCTTTTATTTTGCTATTGAGCCTAATTACAGGGCCATGATCGATGCGGCGGTTGGAGGCACTCTCATGAACCTGACACCCGACGAGGCTTTGCGGCTCCTTCGTGACACTGCTTCTCATAGCATGTATTGGACTGTTGGAAGAAACGTTCCTAGGAGTGAGAGAAAGTTGTTCGAGGTAAATGCGGTGCAGCCGCAAGCTGATGTGAGCCATCCTACTATGGATGGAATGATGTTGCTGACCAGATCAACCCCTCCTCCAGCTCAGGTGATCGCTATTTTAAGCCAGGGTTGTGGAAACCCCGGCCATCAAACTTATGAGTGCTCAGTTGGAGAAGCTTTTGGTGATCCCTCTGGTATATCTGCTGACAAGAATGTGAATTTTATAAGTAATCAGAACCACGTTGCTCCTTATAACAATGCCAATAACCCGAATTTGAGAAATCATCTGAATATTTCATGGAACCAATATGCGCCCGGTCAAAGGTGGCAGGGAGGACAACATCAGTTTGATGCTCATGCTTCTAATGGCCAGCCGCGACTGCCACAAGCAGGTTATAATCAGAATGTGCATGGGACGCGAAAGAGTGCATTAGAAGAAATGATGGAAATGTTTGTGGAGATGGCCCAATCCAACATGGCCACTCAGACCGCATCCATGAGAATCTTGGAGATGCAGCTGGGTCAACTGTCCCATGTGTTCTCTGAGCATACTCATGGCACCCTCCCGAGCGACATGGAAAAAAATCCCCATGAGTAAGGGAAGTGTGTTGGGGAGACGGATGAGTGTACTGAAAATGAATTGGCTGTGATATGTGAAATAAATGAGGTTGATACTATGGCCTTTTGTTATTCCGGATCTTCTTGCAACATTCTTGCTTTGCAAGATGTTGAAAAATTTAATTGAAAATCAAGTCAAATGTCTGAAAATCACTCATTCTGGCCAACATTGCAATTTAATGCGAGTGGAATCACCTTGGCATCCAAGGTTGATTCGCCTTTACCGTCATCCTTCCCTCTATGATTCCGAATGAACACGGAAAGCAGTAGGATTTAAATGTTGTGTTATCTGATAGTTTGCCTAGTATTGCTGAGATAGGTGTGCTGTAGAATAGTGAAGAGAAGGCAGAGAAAGTAGCGGAAATGCTGAAGAACGCAGGAGGAGAAACAAATTCGGAGTTGCTTGGAGTGCAACTAGTTGTGGTTGAAAAAGGTAGAGAGCATAGTGAAAGGCAAGTTGCTAAGGCAAAGGAGCGTAGCACGACTGTTGAAAACGTGTTTAATTTGGAATCAAATACTTAAATTGATTCGAATGATTTGTGTAAAACTATGAAACAGGTTACTTGGGCTGATCTATCACCTATCACGGTTGAGGAAATGATGCCTCTGGACGGGAAAGCAAGAAATACCTATTGATTGGATGGAGTGGTTGTACCACCATGGCGATCTCCATCAGTAGAATTACTAAAGAATGAATTGTGAAAGCCCAAGGCGCTGGATTTTGACTGCTGGCGCGAGAAATAAGAGGCTTGGGGCAGGGGAGATTCATCTTCCCTGTTCTCTAAAGCCTTTGCTTCTCCCTTATCTAGCGTGTTTGGGGGGATTTATCACAAGTCAGCGTTTAAATGAGATGTGAAGGATCGCCGGGGCCGCCCCCTCTTTTGTAGTATAATTTGTGTTTAATGTTTTGTGAGAATTTTTACACTTTATCGTTGCTTATTGCCCTTATGCACTAGAATTCTATATAAAACCGCTAATACATGTATTTGGTCCACCTTAAGCACGGTAAAGAAAAGTCGGTTCTAGGAGACAACCCATTATTCTGTTTTTGTTGTTTTTGCATATTCAATAATGAGATTGTTGTTCTTGGAGGTATCTACTTTTGCAGGTGATTTTCATTTGGGCCGTTGACTTTTCAACAGAAATTAACACCAATCTTCTAGTGTGCTCATTTCTGAGCATTGGGTAACCCCTTCTTATTACTTGCTTTTTAATTTCACGATCACATTGTGGTGTTAGGATGTTTAGGCTAAGTCTGGCGGGGAGAGTTATGCGGGTTACTCATGCACGTGCATTAAATCATTGTCATACTAGAAGAATATTTTCATTTGTTGTTTTTGATGTTTGGTATTGCATACCACTGCACCACACTTGAGCACGTGCTTGAACAGGAGCACGTCATGAGATTTATTGTCAGTAGTGTGCGATTTGGAAAATTTTGGCGCTGGCCTAGGATTGTGAGGCAGAGTAAAATTGTGTCTCCTGTAGTGCTCTTAATCGAGTGCTCACGTCTCATTTAGGATTACGTGTAGAATTAGATTCTTTTTATGCTCATAACATATATTATTTCTATTATCGTAAATCTTGTTTATTCTACTCGTCTACTTTGAATCTGGTGTGAATCAAACTGTAGCATAGGAATGTGCGTCGACATCACTAGCCTCATATTGCTTGATTCTGGAGGAAGGATTGTCTTTCTCGGTGGAAAAGAACTTACCCCTAGCTACTATCTAATCATATGTACATGGTTAGTAAAGTGCGCGCGTGATGTAGGTTGTCACTTTGTCTAGTTTGAGTCTTGTACCATTCCCGACGTCTATCAGTTCCTATCCCCGTTGAGCTTGTCCCTTCCTTTGATATCCTTACGCCTCGCTACAAAAGCCATATAGCCTTTCCTACTCATACACACGAATGTGGTCGCTCGATTGGTTTGTTTTATTGTAGTTTGTATCTGTTATGTGTGGCAGTTATGTGGGTGTTTATGTAGCTTGTGGTGTTGTCGTGTTTTAGCTAGTTTTGGTTATTTGGTTAAAAGAAAAGAAAAGAAAAAAATAGTAAAAGACAAAAAAGAAAAAAAATTATTATAGGGTTGTGTTTTTAAGTTTGGGAAAGTTGGTTGTATTGTTATCATTATGGGCGAGCACGCGCCATTAAAAATCCAAGTCTGGTGGTGCGCTGCGCTGGTTTGTCGTTGAGTATAGTTGTTATTGTTTTTGAGCGGTCTCATTTTGGGTGTACGTATCCGTCTTGTTTATCATTGTATACCCCACCTTCCCCTCATCCTCCATTATATCCAAGTCCTACGGATTCGCGCTTGATTCAAAATAGTAACGTGGAGAGAGTGTGAACATGCTAGCATATGGTCACCGACATTGGTGGATTCCTTTGGAGGTTATCTCGATCCCTTGCTTGGGCAATGCTCCACTTAGTGATTGTCTGCTTTCTCCTTAGGCGTCACCGATTGATTCCCCTCGATTCTATAGTAGAGTAGTAATAATATTTTGATACCCCTTTAGAAATATATGGACTATTATTGCATAATTAAAAATTTCTTCTACGGTATTCATAAGAGTGTGAGCATGCGATTTCGCATGGTACTCTGCTACCCAGTTATATGCCCTTTATGCTATTTTACTCATCCGTGTTAGGGATGATTTTCTCGGGACGAGAAAATGTTTAAGTCTGGTGGTGTGATGAGTCTGATTTATATAAGATTTTTCGGACTCATCTGGGCTTATTTTCATGTTTGTGCACTACTAGTTTTGTAGGATTTGTCATATATTTGATTTGGGCCTCACTTAGCTATTGTTCACTATTTCAGCACATTTTAGCTTGCTAATTGAAATGGGATGTCGGGGGTATGTACTGGGGCACTCCCCGTACAGCTTTGGATATTTTTGATGTATATTTGGTGTTGGGAGCTTTTTCTCCAGCTTTGGTTTTACTGTGCTGGTGGTCAGTTTTCCCCCAATTCTAGAATTCAGACTTGTGGAAAACGCACGGTGGTGCGACTGCTTAGCGCACGATTTCCACTGAATTGTGCAATTTCTACTGGTTTTCTCTGGATGGACTAACCAACTCGTGCTATTTCTTCACGCACGTTTCTTCAGAACTGTGCGCTAAGGAGATGCACGGTTTACCTGTTGCATTCTGGTTTTATAGCGCTCTATGGTTAATCCTGTGATTTGTTCACGCACAGGCAGAAGTGCCTGTGCGCGAGTAAAACGCACGGTTCCACCTGCTTCTCGTGAATTTCAGCGCTTTGTGGTTACCCGTGCATTTTCCTTTATGCATGGGCGGAAGCGCACGTGCGAGATTAAAACGCAGAGTTAAAGCATCTTCTTCCGCAATATTGGCCTGGAAGTTAATATTGCAAGGTTAACGCACGGTCGTGAGCCAAACCGTGCGCGGACATTTTTCTGACCTGCTTCTATTTAAGTTCAGGAGTTGATGAAGACAGGATCTGTCCGCCATTTTCGCTCCTCTGAGCATGAAATCCTTACCCCAGCTGCGTTTTCCTCTCTCCTCCTTGAAAAGCTCATCCGACCACCGTTCTTCCTCCAAACTTCACCGCAAGCGAAGATCTTCTGTTGTTTTCTGTTTCTCCATCTCAAAGGGAGCAGCACTAACTTTCCTAGGACTATTAACAATATTCATGTTGTGTTATTACGGTAAATGTTGTTGTGGTTCATAGCTTAACTTTTCTTCCTTTACTTGATTTTTGTTGATTGCTTAGTGTTACGCCGCACTAACGAGTGTTTGGGGCTGGCTTGGCGAAGAGGTGCTTTCAACTATCAACGGTTACGACCGCACGCCCTAATACTCAATGGAGTATTCCACCCTTGCTAAGCGGTGAAGGCGAACCGCATAATTACTTTTAGTTATTCTAAAACACCACCAACCTTTATTGCATTTGCATTCACTTTCTGACGTGGAAGATCACACTCCCAATCTGCACTCCTCGAGAGATTCGATACTCAGAGGATAACTGCCTTAGTTTATTACTTGACAAAAATTGGTGCACTTGCCGAGATTGCATCAAGGAACAATGATACTACGGTTTGCAGTCAATTTTATTCGGGTATTTTCAGGGTTTTAAAGCAAATCATGTCTTGTAAAGTGCTTATTTTGATTCCCCTTTGTATATATTTTTGTCGCTAATGCGTTTTTCTTCTTTTTGCAGGTTTTCACGGCTTTCAGCTGAATTTTGCTGTGACACGCCCCAAGGTCACGCCCTACTCGGGCGCGTCCCTAGGGCGTGTAACCCAGAGGAATGAAGCAATTGGTCCGAAACTGCATTTCGTGGAAACTTAGTGTACACGCCCTCTAGCACGCCCGTGTCACATCCGACACGGGCGTGGTATAGAGGCGTGTCCCCAGGTTCCGAGGAATCGCCGCAATGCGCTCTTTTTTCCCGCTCCACCGTCGCACTGAATGTGTCACGCCCCAGGGTCACGCCCGACCCGAGCGTGACATCTGGGCGTGTACTTCAACAACCATGCCCGTCAAATCCAGTAGTCCGAAAAGTCGCACCGACTGTGTCACGCCCCAGGTATACCCCCGACCAGGGCGTGTCAGGGGGGCGTGACCCATCCCGAAAAAATCTATAAATTGAGCCCTTCTCCTAGGGTTCAGGATCATCTTTTTGGCTGAGAGGGGGAGGTTCTGCCCCTTTGTTTAGTGTTCCTTTTTATGCTTTTCCCCTCTTTCTCTCTCTCTTACTTTGTATTTTTCTTAATCCTAGTTTAGTTAAGCTTTTGTAATAGCTTTTGTTAATGCTTTAGTTGCTAATGATAGGGCCAGAATAGGATTTTCAATTCCATGCACTTGTAATCTCGTTCATTTTCATGCTGTAAGCTCGCTTTAATTTTAATAAAAGTGCTCTTGTTTTCTTATCTTTACTACTTTGCATCTTTATGCTTTACTACTCATCCCCCCTCCTCCACCTCACCATGATTAACTAATCCTCCTTGTACTCGATCTTGATGATCCGAGGTTCGAGTGATTAGGTTATGATGGTTTGAATCTTACCTTTTCTTTTTAGGGTTTAGCCTTGAATTACTCTTGATTTATCACGGGTTGGAGGTATATCATCGATATATACTCTCCACCTTTGCTTTCATTCTAGGCTAGCCGAGAGGCCTAAAGTTTGAAATGAGCACTCAAGAGTAAAGGAAGTTGTTCGCACCCCTCGAGAGAGGCAGACGTTCAAATCTCCCGGATTGGAGTAAAATCCAATAGTGGGGTTCACCGCGTAAAGCGAGTTTTAGGCCTCCGATTTAGGCGAAAGTCGGTCGGACCTTCCTAAACTCAGTTGGGTACGGCCTTCGAGAGAAGCGTGTCAATATTTATGGAACCTCCACGGTCAAGGACCTTTACCCTAATTAGCTTAGGTTTATTTATCGTATTTTTCTAACCAACTCTTGCCGAGGTGATTCTTGATCGAGTGCATTTTCCTCTCATCGTTACTAAGATTTAGTGTAATCGCTCTTTTAGCTCTCTTTATCTCTTCGTGCAAGTAGCTCTCTTTCATTGCAAGTAGTTCTATTCCTTTAGTACGCTTAGCTCTCTTTTAAACCCTAATATTTCCGTCGATAACATAATAGATTTCGTGTGAGTAAGCTTACTCAACCGTTCCCGGATTTTAATACAACACTTGTGTCCCCTTACTACAGTTCGATAGGTATACTTGCCTAGCCGGATTGCTAGTTCGGCTGTTCGCTTTTCGTAAGCGTTGGCCGGGCCATCAAATTTTTGGCGCCGTTGTCGGGGATCAACCCTCGTTGATAAATTGAAAACACGAATCTATTATTTTTATCATTTCTCTTTCTCATCCTCCTTTGAAATTTTTTTAAAAAAAACCAAATAAAAAATTTTTATTGCCGCTATTAATAGAAACCCACTCCACAATTTTTCTACGCCACCTAAAATCTCTCAAAAAGGGCAAAGCGGTTTTAAACGCCGCTATCTTGTCTAGTACCTTGCGAACACTTCACCGGGTAGCCCTAGGGAAGTTCGGGAGTTAAACTTTAAAAAAAAAATTAATTATTTCAAAAAAAAATTAGTAACTCTCTTTTTCTAGTTTATTTTAATTCTCTTTCTTCTCTTCTCTTCTTTTAGTGCATGACCCTCGGGAGTCCGTCAGTTATTTTGCCCCTGGACCACGAAATTGAGCGTACTCTTCGGAGAAGATCGCGATTTCAAGGCCCTACTCTCCAAATACCGGTTGAGGATTCCGAGTCATTTTCCACTTTAAGAATGGAAGAACCCAACGTAGAGGAAGCCGTGCAAAGGCCTATATCTTATTATGCACCACCGAATCACGAGGGTACTGAATCTAGTATAGTTCGCCCTGCGATAGCAAATAACAACTTCGAACTGAAGCCTAACATTATTCAAATGGTGCAGCAATATGTGCAATTTGACGGACTTCAAGATGATGATCGGAATGCACATATTGCAAGCTTTCTTGAGATTTGTGACACGTTTAAGATTAATGGTGTCACAAATGATGCGATTAGGCTAAGATTATTTCCCTTCTCTCTTAGCACTAAGGCTAAGCAATGGTTGAACACCCTTCCTAAAAATAGCATAACTACTTGGAAGCAATTAACTGAAATATTTTTGGTGCAGTATTTTCCGCCTGCTAAAACTACAAAACTTAGGAATGATATTTCTGCCTTTTGATAATTAGACTCCGAGACCCTTTACGAAACCTGGGAAAGATTTAAAGAATTATTAAGACGATGCCCACATCATGCTCTGCCTGTATGGTTGCAGGTGCAGACGTTTTATAACTGGCTAAATCAAATCACGAAGCAAATGATAGACGTAGCTTCTGGGGGTACCTTAAATCATAAGACCCCAAAAGCAGCACTTGAGCTGTTTGAGGACATGCCCATGAACACTTACCAGTGGAATGTGCCTAGGTCCCGCCCGAGCAAGCCTGCAGGTATCTTTGAAGTGGACAACGTCTCCCAGCTCGTGCTGCAAGTTGAAATATTAAGCAAAACAATTACGGAGATGACTGCTGCCTCCGCCCCTCAGGTATGGGAATCTGCAATTCCTCCCCCCGAACATTTGGATTATGTAAATAATATGCATAGAACTGCTTTTAATAATTTTTCTGCTGCAAATTTTCATCCTCCTGTTTTAATTTTCCGAATAGTTATAATCCCGCGTTAAGAAATCATCCGAATTTTTCGTGGAGTAATCCATCGAATGCTGTGCGCCCGCCACCACAAATTGATTTTTCTGCACCACCACCACCTCCTCAAAGTTTTCCAAAACCTCCAAGTTTGGAGGAA
Organism: Platanthera guangdongensis; assembly: GCA_039583875.1. Classification (NCBI taxonomy): domain Eukaryota; kingdom Viridiplantae; phylum Streptophyta; class Magnoliopsida; order Asparagales; family Orchidaceae; genus Platanthera; species Platanthera guangdongensis. The sequence goes on along the minus strand of CM077159.1, from coordinate 91,178,701 downwards.
ATGTTTTCAAAATACATGAATGCTAATGACGCTACGATTAGAACCTTAACTGAAAGCATTAAAAATTTAGAAAATCAAGTAGGACATCTCGATAAAATAATTTCCGAGCGACCCGTAGGGTCTCTTCCTTCCAATACCGAGCCCAACCCGAGAGAGCAAGCGAAAGCTATAACTCTTCGGAGTGGGAAGAAAGTTCCCGGTATGGTAAGTGAAGAGCCCAGGCAAGCTCCTCTCCCGCTTAAAAAAATCAAAGCTCCGCTCCCATTTTAAAAATTTCACCCTCTGCCGAAGAAGTTATCACCCCTGTTTTAGGAAAAGAACTCACTCCACCACCCACCTTTAAAAATAATTCATCCCCGCCATACCCTTCCAAACTTAATAAACAATGACAGGATGATCAATACACCCGTTTTTTAGAAATGTTTAAACAAATCCACATAAATCTGCCTTTCCACGAAGTCATATCCCAGATGCCGAAGTATGCTAAGTACCTTAAGGACCTCTTGACCAACAAGAAGAAGCTAGAGAACCTTTCGCATGTCACGTTAAATGCCGAGTGCTCGGCGGTTTTGACAAACGGATTACCGAAGAAAATTAGTGACCCGGGTAGTTTCTCTATCCCGTGTGTCTTTGGTGATCTCTTTGTCAAACACGCTTTAGCCGACCTAGGTGCGAGTATTAATCTTATGCCCCTCTCGTTGTTTTAAAAGTTAGGAATTGGTAGTCTCAACCCCACACGCATGAGTATCCAGCTCGCCGACAGATCAGTCAAATACCCGTTAGGTTTAGTGGAGGACGTCCTAGTCAAAGTCGACAAGTTCATCTTTACGGTGGACTTTGTCATTTTGGACATAGAAGAAGACATCGAGCTTCCCCTGATCCTTGGCGGACCCTTCCTTGCCACCTCCAGAGCTATCATTGACGTAAGCAATGGTAAGCTCTTACTTCGAGTAGGCGACGACGAAGTAACTTTCTCTATCACCCACTCGATGAAGAACACACTGGCCAATGATGACTCCTGTTTTTTCATAGATACCGTAAGTGAAGAATCCTCCTCTCACACCTCTGATTTTGAAAAACAATTTTCTGATTTTTGTTCCTCTCCTACTCCTCCAACTGAATCTCTACACCTAAGTGAAGAATTCTCCCCTCGCCTTTCTGATTTTGAAAAAGAATTTTTTGATTTTTGTTCCTCTTCTACTATTCCAACTAAATCGCTGCAAGAAGCCGCCATGGCCGCTAGACCCACCACTTTTAATTTTACATATAAAAATGTCTACGATGACATAGTTTTTGAAAAAGAACGGATTTCTAAAACCTCGTATGATGACCCCCCTACCCTGGACCTGAAAGAACTACCAGAGCACCTTAGATACGCTTTCTTAGAAAAGGACTCCAAGCTGCCTGTCATAGTTTCAACATATCTCACGGATGAACAAAAGGATAAACATCTTTCAATTTTGCGAAAGCATCGCCGAGCTATTGCTTTGCAGATATATGATATCAAGGGCATAAGCCCATCTTTCTGCACTCATAAAATCTTAATGGAATATAATTCACGTAACTCTATACAACCTCAACGCCGTATAAACCCAAACATGAAAGAAGTAGTTAAGGGCGAGGTTATGAAATTGTTAGACGTAGGAATTATCTATCCTATATCAGACAGTAAGTGGGTTAGCCCAGTCCAGGTAGTACCAAAGAAGGGAGGGATAACGGTAGTAAGTAATGAGAATAATGAATTAATCCCGACTCAGACGGTGACCGGTTGGCGAATGTGTATAGATTACCGTAAGTTAAATGACGCCACCCACAAGGATCACTTCCCCTTGCTGTTCATTGATCAGATTTTAGAACGACTTTCCGGACATAGCTTTTATTGTTTTCTCGATAGCCTCTCGTGGTATTTTCAAATCCCCATCTCCACCGAGGACCAGGAGAAAACCATGTTTACTTGTCCCTTCGGCACCTTCGCCTACCAAAGAATGCCATTTGGATTGTGCAATGCGCCAGCTACATTTCAACGATGTATGCTCGCTATCTTTGACAAGTACGTGGAAAGCATTATGGAAGTTTTCACGGATGATTTCTCCGTGTTCGGGAATTCCTTCGATAGTTGTTTAGAAAACCTCGGGAAAGTCTTAGAACGATGCGAAGAAACTAACCTAACCCTAAATTGGGAAAAATGCCATTTTATGGTGAGGTAAGGGTTAGTTTTGGGCCATAATATTTCTGCAAGAAGTATTGAAGTAGATGTTGCTAAGATAGAAGTTATCGAGAAACTGCCGCCGCCTACGAACATAAAAGCTATAAGAAGTTTCCTAGGTCACGCGAGTTTCTACCGCCGCTTCATAAAGGACTTTTCCAAGATTACAAAGCCCCTTACCCATCTCTTAGAAAAAGACGCCCCATTCATCTTTGATGACATTTGCCTAGCTGCCTTTAATTTAATAAAAGAAAAATTAATTGATGCCCCAATCATGATAGCTCCGGTGTGGGATCTTCCATTTGAGATAATGTGTGATGCGAGTAGTTATGCGGTGGGAGCCGTACTAGGTCAACGTATATCCAAAAACTTCCACCCCATTTATTACGCTAGTAAAACACTCACATCTGTACAGGAAAATTACACAACAACCGAGAAGGAGCTCTTTGCTGTAGTATTCGCTTTTGACAAATTCCGCCCTTATATTACTCTTTTGAAAATTATTGTTTTTACGGACCACTCGACCCTCAAATATCTTCTTTCTAAAACGGATTCCAAGCCTCGCTTGATTCGCTGGGTCTTACTCCTCCAGGAATTTGACTTAGAGATCCGTGATAAGCGAGGAGCCGAGAACTTCGCCGCTGACCACCTTTCGCGCCTTGATAATCCTTTTATAGAAAAATTAGATGAAAAATGTTTTAACGATTATTTTCCCGATGAGAAGCTATTTTCAATTAACACATCTACTTCTCCTTGGTTTGCACACATCGCCAACTATCTAGTGGCTCGGGTGCTCCCAAAGGAGTTCTCGTCTCAGCAAAAGAAGAAATTCTTTTCTGAGTTTAAGAACTACTTTTGGGAGGACCCACATCTTTTTAAAGTCTGTGCAGACCAAGTGATCATGAGGTGTGTTTCTTTTGATGAAGGTTTAGACATTATTAAACAATTGCATAAAGGACCGACAGGTGGGCACTATCAAGCTGCTCGCACCGCTCATAAGGTGCTCAGCGCGGGTTTTTACTGCCCTAGCCTGTTTAAAGTCGCGCAAGACTTTGTGAGTAGGTGTTATAGTTTCCAACGGTCGGGTAATATATCTAAAAAAAATGAAATGCCGCAGAATTATTTCCTACAGTGCGATGTCTTCGACCTCTCGGGAATTGATTTTGTTGGCCCTCTTCCTTCTAGCTTTGGAAATAAGTATATTTTAGTTGCCGTTGATTATGTTTCGCGATGGGCCAAAGCCCACGCTCTTCTTACGAACGACGCCCGAGTCGTAGTTACGTTTTTAAAAAAATTATTTTCTCGATTCAGTACGCCGCACGCCATCGTTAGTGATCGTGGTTCCCATTTCTATAATGCGCCATTTTCTAAAATCCTTTCTAAATATGGCGTTAGTCATAAACTTTCCACTGCCTACCACCCCAAAACTAACAGACAAGTCGAAGTAGTGAATAGAGAAATAAAAAGAATTTTAGAAAAGACTGTTTACACATCTAGAAAAGACTAGTCAGCCAAATTAGACGATACTCTATGGGCCTACCGAACAGCGTACAAAACCGCCCTCAGATGTACGCCATATCGGTTGGTTTATGGAAAATCGTGCCATTTACCCGTAAAGTTAGAACACTGCGCTTTTTGGGCCTTAAGATTTTTAAACTTCGATCCCCACTCTATCGACGATTTTAGAAAATTTCAACTTAATGAACTCGACGAGTGGCGCTCTTACGCTTATGAAAATAACAGACTTTATAAAGAGCGGACGAAGCGTTTGCACGATAAACATCTTAGGCACCCAAAAACATTTAAGTCGGGCGACCAAGTTCTTCTTTATAATTCTCGTTTACGTTTATTCTGGGGCAAATTAAAATCACGTTGGTCTGTGCCTTTTACTATTTTAGAAGTCTTTTCCTATGGTACTGTTTTAATTTCCCCCCCTGATTAGGGTAATTTCAAAGTGAATGGTCAGTGTCTTAAGCAGTACTTCTGTGATGATGTCAGTCCTAACTATGTTAACTCTATCTTTCCTGATCTAACATTTGATTAATCTGACCTTTATTTTTCTTAAAAACTTTGAACTTTATTTGAACTTTATTTTTAAACAATATTTTGGACAATATTATTTTGATGCGTCGAGCTCAAACGACGCTCTAAACAAAGGGCGCTCTTGGGAGGCAACCCAATTTATCTTTTTCTGTTTTCTTTATTTCACAATTTTTGCCCCGGACGGCTCCGACAAGCTGAAACTTCTGCGATCGCCTGCTCCACCGGTTCTGATTCCATGACAAAGTCCAACAGAAGACATTTTATGAAGATACCAAGCACAAGCATGGGGGAGCGGCATCACTCAGCTTTCGCTGCAAAATAAAATCGGGGAAATACCTGTTTTTTATTTCTGTCTTTCATTTCTGTACTTTAATTTTCTCTCGATCTCTAACCTCCTTCTCCATTGAGGATAATGTATATTTTAAGCTTGGGGGAGGACTTCCTCCTTCTTTTTGCTTTTTGTAAATATCTTTTACTTTTTGTAAATATTCTTCAAAAATCCAAAACAAGCAAAAAATATATAAATATATATATATATATATATGCATTTTGGTATTTCCATAGTACCCCATGTTTGTGTTTTGTTTTTCTCAAAATTCTTTATAAACAACGTAGTTAATTATAATTTTTCTAATCATTTTTTCAATCATATTTCATAAGTAAAATGTTGGCCATGTTGTGTTTCTAATTCACGGTAGTACGTTAAGGTGAAATATTTCTCTAAAACGCCCATTTCTATTATGGTTTTTCGTTCTTTATTTTCTTTACTTTCTCTAAAATTCATCATCCACTATTTTCCTTTTTGTTTTTAGATAATTTTTGTAAGGATAACTTTTGAATAACGTAGTAGATATGAACGATCCAAGTCACCTATTATTTCTATTTTCAAGATAATTTCATCAATCTTCTTTTATTATCTAGGACTTGCTTTTTGAAATTTTTCAAATCTTTGTTTTAAATAAATTTAAAAAGTGTGAAAATGATTTAGGACGTTTTAGTTTACGTTTGAGCTTTCCTGCCAACCTAAAATCTTTTACCACTAGTTAGCCTCTTTTGAGCCCTTTTTCCCAATTTCGTTTGATAACTTTACATAACATTTCATTTTCACCAAAGCCAAAATTCCTACTTATCTAATCACGCTAACCTTTTTTGAGTTTCATTCAAATATTTTCATAATCATGATAGGAAATTTTGTGTTATCTTTGGAGAAATTATTGAAAAAAGTGTACTCAAAAGAAATGTTTGATTTTATTTGGCCAATTTAAAATGAAAAAAAAATATTTATGGCCTTTGTTTTGTAAAAAGAAAAGAAAAAATTGAATAAAAAAAATATAATAACAATAATAAAGAAAAAAAAGAAAGAAAGAAAAATATATATATATTTATATATTTTGTTTAAAATGAAAATTTTTGAAACTCTTTGTTTTGATTTAGGGTGATTTCAAGTCTCCATGTTTATCTTTGAATTTCACTCCTATTCATAACCCTAAACCAAACGTTTCAGTCCTATTAAGTTCTTTTGATTCACGTCTTTTTAAATTTTATTTAACACCTAAGAAAAGAAGAAAAGTAAATCAGTTTTAGTTTTGGATTTAAACTTAGATTTTTGTTATTTAATTGATATAATTATAATGCGTTGCTTGGATCTAGTAACAACTCAATGCGTTCTTTTCATTTTCGTTGCCTTGCTTAAATCTATTTAAAGAATTTCGTCAAAATTCTGGATGATTTATTTTCGTTAAGTAAAGTTTATAAAAGTTAAATCATACCAAAATAATTGTTTTAGATTTATGTTTTACATTCTCCCTACCTGGAATTTCGCATAGTACTTGTGTAAGCATGATTAAAACTTTTTGAATTAGTCACTTTTTATGATTAGCTAGTTTTTATATCTTTGCTTGGGGACGAGCAAAACTTCAGCTTGTGGGAATTTGATAGTACGGTTTGCAGTCAATTTAATTAGGGTATTTTCAAGGTTTTAAAGCAAATAGTGTATTGTAAAGTGCTTATTTTGATTCCCCTTTGTATATATTTTGGTCGCTAATGCGTTTTTCTGCTTTTTGCAGGTTTTCACGGCTTTCTGCCGAATTTTGCTGTGACACGCCCCAAGGTCACGCCCTACCCGGGTGTGTCCCTAGGGCGTGTAACCTAGAGGAATGAAGCAATTGGTCCGAAACTGCATTCCGTGGAAACTTAGTGTACACGCCCTCTGGTACGCCCGTGTCATATCCGACACGGGCGTGGTACAGAGGCGTGGCCCCAGGTTTCGAGGAATCGCCGCAACGCGCTCTTTTTTCCCGCTCCACCGTCGCACCGAATGTGTCACACCCCAGGGTCACGCCCGACCCGGGCGTGACATCTGGGCGTGTACTTCAACAACCACGCCCGTCAAATCCAGCAGTCCGAAAAGTCGCACTGACTGTGTCACGCCCCAGGTACATGCCCGACCAGGGCGTGTCAGGGGGGGCGTGACCCATCCCGAAAAAATCTATAAATTAAGCCCTTATCCTAGGGTTCAGGATCAACTTTTTGGCTGAGAGGTGGAGGTTCTGCCCCTTTGTTTAGTGTTCCTTTTTATGTTTTCCCCCTCTTTATCTCTCTCTCTAACTTTGTATTTTTCTTAATCCTAGTTTAGTTAAGCTTTTGTAATAGCTTTTGTTAATGCTTTAGTTGCTAATGATAGGGCCAGAATAGGATTTTCAATTCCATGCACTTGTAATCTCGTTCATTTTCATGCTGTAACCTCGCTTTAATTTTAATAAAAGTGCTCTTACTTTCTTCTCTTTACTACTTTGTGTCTTTATGCCTTACTACTCATCCCCCTCCTCCACCTCACCATGATTAACTAATCCTCCTTGTACTCAATCTTGATGATCTAAGGTTCGAGTGATTAGGTTATGATGGTTTGAATCTTACCTTTTCTTTTTAGTGTTTAGCCTTGAATTACTCTTGATTTATCACGGGTTGGAGGTATATCATCGATATATACTCTCCACCGTTGCTTTCATTCTAGGCTAGCCGAGAGGCTGAAAGTTTGAAATGAGCACTCAAGAGTAAAGGGAGTTGTTCGCACCCCTCGAGAGAGGCAGACGTTCAAATCTCCCGAATTGGAGTAAAATCCAATAGTGGGGTTCACCGCGTAAAGCGAGTTTTAGGCCTCTGATTTAGGCGAAAGTCGGTCGGACCTTCCTAAACTCAGTTGGGCACGACCTTCGAGAGAAGCGTGTCAATATTTATGGAACCTCCACGGTCAAGGACCTTTACCCTAATTAGCTTAGGTTTATTTATCGTATTTTTCTAACCAACTCTTGCCGAGGTGATTCTTGATCGGGTGCATTTTCCTCTGTTAGAAAGTAGAGACAAGAAGCGAAAAGTAGAGAACAAGCGAATAAACTTTTGAATAATTGAAATTTTATTATCCAAAAAAGGTATCTATTACAAAGGTATGCCCTCCTTTATATAGAATGGAGGAGAGATGAGAGAATACAAATAAGAGATGTGGGACTAAAATTTACAGGACAAGCGGACTGTACAAAACAAACCGCACAAGCCGCGTGGTTAGACAGCAGGGCTAACCGCACGGCTACCACCAGAGAGGAAGAGAGACTGTCAGGGTAGACCGCCAGACCGCCCGGTCTCCAAGCCGACTGAGACAAACCGCCAGACCGCGCGGTCTTCAACCCGCCAAGACAAACCGCCAGACCGCCCGGTCACCAACTTCAACACTCCCCCTCAAGCTGGAGCATATATATCGATCATGCCCAGCTTGTCACAGATGTGGAAAAAGGAAGCGGACACTGGCTTGGTGAAGACGTCTGCCAACTCGTTGTCGGACGTGACAAATGGAGTGCAAATCTGTTTCTTCAATATTTCTTCTCGAATAAAATGACAGTCGACTTCTATGTGTTTTGTTCTCTCATGAAAGACCGGATTTTTGGAAATGTGTATCGCGGCCTTATTGTCACAGAACATAGGAAGAGGATAGTTGTAAACCTCTCCTAAGTCAAGCATGAGAGCCCGCAACCACTTCAACTCACATGTAGTCGATGCCATGCTACGATATTCAGCCTCTGCACTAGACCTGGAAACGACGGACTGTTTCTTGCTCTTCCAACTTACAAGATTGCCTCCAACAAATGTGCAGAAAACTGAAGTCGATTTGCGGTCCCCTTTGTCATCCGCATAGCTTGAATCAGAGTAAGCTTCAACCCTTAGGTGACCATTCTTCTGAAATAGGAGTCCTTTCCCTGGAGCAGCTTTAATATACTCTAATATCCTCAGAGCAGATTGTAGATGACACTCCCTCGGAGCTTGCATGAACTGGCTCACCTTGCCAACAGCATAGGAGATGTCGGGTCTGGTTACCGTGAGATATATGAGCTTGCCCACCAGACGCTGGTATCTCGTAAGATCAGAGAGAAGAGGTGAGTCATCTGTCCAAGTTTTGTCTTCTCCAGCAGCCATAGGACAACGTGCAGGTTTAGCACCAGTGAGTCCTGCATCCTTTAAAAGATCAAGAGCATACTTCCGTTGTGAAAGGACCATGGAGTTGGGCTTTCTAGAGATTTCAATCCCCAGAAAGTATTTCGGGGAGCCCATATCCTTTGTAACCAGATGTTGACGAAGGTGTTTCTTGGTCATCAGTATCCCATCCTGGTCATCGCCAGTAAGAAGAATGTCATCAACATAAACCGCAAGAACAACAAGACCAGAGGCGGTTTTCCGAACAAACAAGGAGTGATCTGCTGAGCTTCGTGTAAAACCAATGGCCGCAACAATGCCACTAAACTTGTCAAACCAGGCACGAGGACTCTGCTTGAGGCCATAGATAGCCTTCTTTAGCCGGCATACCCGTGTCTCCCCCTGAGCAACATACCCAGGAGGTTGCTCCATGTAAACAGCTTCCTGCAGATCTCCATAGAGGAAGGCATTCTTAACATCTAGCTGCGAGATGGGCCAATCCCTGTTGACAGCTACAGAGAGAAGAACCCGAATATTGCTGAGGCGAGCCACGGGCGAGAATGTGTCAAAGTAATCAACCCCATAAGTTTGGGTAAAACCCTTGGCAACCAGGCGAGCCTTATAACGATCCACACTACCATCCGGGAGAAACTTCACCACGAAGACCCAGCGACAACCAACAACATCGGTGCCGAAAGGAGGCGGAACAAGGGTCCAGGTACCCCGTTCAGTGAGAGTAGCAATCTCCTCATCCATGGCAACTTTCCAGTGAGGAATAGTACGGGCCTCCTGGTAGGAACGGGGGGTGGTAGTGGCCGAGATAGCCAGGGCAAAGGCTCGGCGAGCAGGGGTAAGGCGATCGTAGGAAACAACCGCAGCAAGAGGATGGTGAGTACAAGCCCGAACCCCTTTGCGAAGAGCAATCGGGAGATCCAGGTCAGCAGGAGCCTCAGTTTCCGGAGTATCCGTGGTTGAGAGAGCTGGCCCGGGATTAGAGAGAGATGGCAGCGGAGTGGAGGGAGAAAGCGGAGTAGAGGGTGGAGATGAGGAGGATGGGGAAGGCGGTGGAGTGGGTGGAGAGGGTGGAACCTCAGTGGGAGTCGAGGGAAGGGATGAGTTGGTATGAGAAGGAGGAGCAGGAGGAGGAGAAGAGGAAGCGGGAGAGAAGTAAGATGCATTGGCAAAGAAGGTGACATCCGCAGAGACAAATTGCTTGCGGGTAACAGGGTCAAAGCAACAATAGCCTTTCTGAGTGGGAGAGTAGCCCAGAAAGACACATTTGGTGGCACGGGGTGAGAGTTTATCACGAGTGGCAGCGGGAGAGTGCACAAAAGCGGCGCACCCAAAGATGTGTAGAGGAAGAGGAAAGGGATCCTTGTCCGGATAAAGAATGGAGAAGGGGGTAGCACCGTGGAGAACGGTGGAGGGAAGGCGATTGATGAGATAGCAGGAGAGAAGGACAGCATAGCCCCAATAGGAGCGAGGAACATGCATTTGATTCATCATAGTGCGAGCGACATCAAGGAGGTGACGGTTTTTGCGTTCCGCCACCCCATTTTGTTGGGAAGTGTAGACACAGCTGGTTTGACGAATAACACCATGGTGAGTGCAAAAGGAGGAGAAGTCGTGGCTAAGATACTCCTTAGCATTGTCAGAACGAAGGATTTTAATAGACGTAGCAAACTGAGTTTTAACCATCGAATAAAAGGAGGTCCAAACAGAGAACAACTCGGAGCGATCTTTAAGAAGATAGACCCACGTAGACCGAGAGAAATCATCAATGAAGGTGACAAAATAGGAACTGCCCCGACCGATGGTGAGGGTAGGAGCGGGACCCCATATGTCAGAGTGAACGAGGTCGAACGGTTGGGAAGAGCCCCGACTTTGCGTTGGTGGGAAGGAGGAGCGGTGATGTTTGCCAAGTTGACATGCATCACAGTTTAGAGGAGGATGATGAGGAGGGAGGTGCGGCAGGAGCTGACGTAGAATGCGGGGAGGAGCATGTCCAAGGCGAAGATGCCATTGGAGAAGATCTGTAGAGGAGGAGGAGAAGACGGATAGAGCAGAAACGTTGTCGAGGAAGTAGAGGCCACCACTCTCAGTCCCGGTAGCAATCGTCCGTTGGGAGTCCGGATCCTGAAAAACACAAGAGGTAGGGGTGAAGGTGACAGAACACCGTAGTTGCTTGCATAAAGAAGTAACCGATAATAAATTGCACGGAAACTTGGGCACATAGAGGGTATCAGCCAAGCAGAGCGATGGAGTGACTTGAACCATGCCCGTCCCATGGACCGGGGAGGGAGATCCATCAGCGACAATGACCGGGGGCAACTGAGCCTGTGTGTCAAGTAGAGAGAAACATTGAGAGTTGCCGGTCATATGACTTGTTGCACCAGAGTCGATGAGCCATCCTCCGCGAGTCACAACATGAGCACTACCAGAAGAGGTGACCACGGAGGCGGACAGGATGGAGGAGAAAGCCATGGAAGCAAGAGAGTAGCAAACCGCGACGAGAAGAACAAGCCGCGAGAAGAGAATAGAGCACCAAGCCGGGCGACCAAAAAATAGGTCGGGCGGCTAGAAAGGCCGCTTCCAAGAAGTCGAGCAAAGCAGAGGGGAAGAAGTCGCACGACCTGAAAAAGTCGGGCGAACAGAGGAGAACAAGTCGCACGGCCAAAGATGAGGCCGAGGCGACTAGCAAGCAGGAGCGGGTAGAAGGCAACAAGAAGGAAGCGGCGAAAAAGCAGGCAAAGGTCCAGCGGGGAAGAGGCCGCGCGGACTGAGAAGACCGAGCGAACAGAAGAGAAGAGAAGAGCAGGTGACCGCGACCAAGATGCGGGTGAAAAAGGAACAACCCGCACGGTCAGGCAGATCACAGCAGCAAACCGCGAGTATAGAGACAAGACACGCGGACAGAGACAGACCGCAACGACGAGGAAGTCGGAGAGGCAAGAAAGAACAAGGAGCACGGCGACAACGAAACAGGTCGCGGCGACAAAGAGTAGTAGGAGAAGAGAATCAAGAGGAAGCAAGCCGCGCGAACTGGGCGGCGGACAGAAACAAGCCGCGCGGATAGAAACAAGCCGCGCGGATAGAAGAGAGGGCAAGCCGCGAACCAAGTCGCAGAAGGCGGAAAACAGGTCGCGAACAACAGAGGGCGCACAGAATCAGGAGGAAATGACCGTGTGCTCTGATACCATGTTAGAAAGTAGAGACAAGAAGCGAAAAGTAGAGAACAAGTGAATAAACTTTTGAATAATTGAAATTTTATTATCCAAAAAAGGTATCTATTACAAAGGTATGCCCTCCTTTATATAGAATGGAGGAGAGATGAGAGAATACAAATAAGAGATGTGGGACTAAAATTTACAGGACAAGCGGACTGTACAAAACAAACCGCACAAGCCGCGCGGTTAGACAGCAGGGCTAACCGCACGGCTACCACCAGAGAGGAAGAGAGACTGTCAGGGTAGACCGCCAGACCGCCCGGTCTCCAAGCCGACTGAGACAAAACCGCCAGACCGCGCGGTCTTCAACCCGCCAAGACAAACCGCCAGACCGCCCGGTCACCAACTTCAACACTCCCCCTCAAGCTGGAGCATATATATCGATCATGCCCAGCTTGTCACAGATGTGGAAAAAGGAAGCGGACACTGGCTTGGTGAAGACGTCTGCCAACTCGTTGTCGGACGTGACAAATGGAGTGCAAATCTGTTTCTTCAATATTTCTTCTCGAATAAAATGACAGTCGACTTCTATGTGTTTTGTTCTCTCATGAAAGACCGGATTTTTGGAAATGTGTATCGCGGCCTTATTGTCACAGAACATAGGAAGAGGATAGTTGTAAACCTCTCCTAAGTCAAGCATGAGAGCCCGCAACCACTTCAACTCACATGTAGTCGATGCCATGCTACGATATTCAGCCTCTGCACTAGACCTGGAAACGACGGACTGTTTCTTGCTCTTCCAACTTACAAGATTGCCTCCAACAAATGTGCAGAAACCTGAAGTCGATTTGCGGTCCCCTTTGTCATCCGCATAGCTTGAATCAGAGTAAGCTTCAACCCTTAGGTGACCATTCTTCTGAAATAGGAGTCCTTTCCCTGGAGCAGCTTTAATATACTCTAATATCCTCAGAGCAGATTGTAGATGACACTCCCTCGGAGCTTGCATGAACTGGCTCACCTTGCCAACAGCATAGGAGATGTCGGGTCTGGTTACCGTGAGATATATGAGCTTGCCCACCAGACGCCGGTATCTCGTAAGATCAGAGAGAAGAGGTGAGTCATCTGTCCAAGTTTTGTCTTCTCCAGCAGCCATAGGACAACGTGCAGGTTTAGCACCAGTGAGTCCTGCATCCTTTAAAAGATCAAGAGCATACTTCCATTGTGAAAGGACCATGGAGTTGGGCTTTCTAGAGATTTCAATCCCCAGAAAGTATTTCGGGGAGCCCATATCCTTTGTAACCAGATGTTGACGAAGGTGTTTCTTGGTCATCAGTATCCCATCCTGGTCATCGCCAGTAAGAAGAATGTCATCAACATAAACCGCAAGAACAACAAGACCAGAGGCGGTTTTCCGAACAAACAAGGAGTGATCTGCTGAGCTTCGTGTAAAACCAATGGCCGCAACAATGCCACTGAACTTGTCAAACCAGGCACGAGGACTCTGCTTGAGGCCATAGATAGCCTTCTTTAGCCGGCATACCCGTGTCTCCCCCTGAGCAACATACCCAGGAGGTTGCTCCATGTAAACAGCTTCCTGCAGATCTCCATAGAGGAAGGCATTCTTAACATCTAGCTGCGAGATGGGCCAATCCCTGTTGACAGCTACAGAGAGAAGAACCCGAATAGTGCTGAGGCGAGCCACGGGCGAGAAAGTGTCAAAGTAATCAACCCCATAAGTTTGGGTAAAACCCTTGGCAACCAGGCGAGCCTTATAACGATCCACACTACCATCCGGGAGAAACTTCACCACGAAGACCCAGCGACAACCAACAACATCGGTGCCGAAAGGAGGCGGAACAAGGGTCCAGGTACCCCGTTCAGTGAGAGTAGCAATCTCCTCATCCATGGCAACTTTCCAGTGAGGAATAGTAAGGGCCTCCTGGTAGGAACGGGGGGTGGTAGTGGCCGAGATAGCCAGGGCAAAGGCTCGGCGAGCAGGGGTAAGGCGATCGTAGGAAACAACCGCAGCAAGAGGATGGTGGGTACAAGCCCGAACCCCTTTGCGAAGAGCAATCGGGAGATCCAGGTCAGCAGGAGCCTCAGTTTCCGGAGTATCCGTGGTGGAGAGAGCTGGCCCGGGATTAGAGAGAGATGGCAGCGGAGTGGAGGGAGAAAGCGGAGTAGAGGGTGGAGATGAGGAGGATGGGGAAGGTGGTGGAGTGGGTGGAGAGGGTGGAACCTCAGTGGGAGTCGAGGGAAGGGATGAGTTGGTATGAGAAGGAGGAGCAGGAGGAGGAGAAGAGGAAGCGGGAGAGAAGTAAGATGCATTGGCAAAGAAGGTGACATCCGCAGAGACAAATTGCTTGCGGGTAACAGGGTCAAAGCAACAATAGCCTTTCTGAGTGGGAGAGTAGCCCAGAAAGACACATTTGGTGGCACGGGGTGAGAGTTTATCACGAGTGGCAGCGGGAGAGTGCACAAAAGCGGCGCACCCAAAGATGTGTAGAGGAAGAGGAAAGGGATCCTTGTCCGGATAAAGAATGGAGAAGGGGGTAGCACCGTGGAGAACGGTGGAGGGAAGGCGATTGATGAGATAGCAGGAGAGAAGGACAGCATAGCCCCAATAGGAGCGAGGAACATGCATTTGATTCATCATAGTGCGAGCGACATCAAGGAGGTGACGGTTTTTGCGTTCCGCCACCCCATTTTGTTGGGAAGTGTAGACACAGCTGGTTTGACGAATAACACCATGGTGAGTGCAAAAGGAGGAGAAGTCGTGGCTAAGATACTCCTTAGCATTGTCAGAACAAAGGATTTTAATAGACGTAGCAAACTGAGTTTTAACCATCGAATAAAAGGAGGTCCAAACAGAGAACAACTCGGAGCGATCTTTAAGAAGATAGACCCACGTAGACCGAGAGAAATCATCAATGAAGGTGACAAAATAGGAACTGCCCCGACCGATGGTGAGGGTAGGAGCGGGACCCCATATGTCAGAGTGAACGAGGTCGAACGGTTGGGAAGAGCCCCGACTTTGCGTTGGTGGGAAGGAGGAGCGGTGATGTTTGCCAAGTTGACATGCATCACAGTTTAGAGGAGGATGATGAGGAGGGAGGTGCGGCAGGAGCTGACGTAGAATGCGGGGAGGAGCATGTGTCCAAGGCGAAGATGCCATTGGAGAAGATCTGTAGAGGAGGAGGAGAAGACGGATAGAGCAGAAACGTTGTCGAGGAAGTAGAGGCCACCACTCTCAGTCCCGGTAGCAATCGTCCGTTGGGAGTCCGGATCCTGAAAAACACAAGAGGTAGGGGTGAAGGTGACAGAACACCGTAGTTGCTTGCATAAAGAAGTAACCGATAATAAATTGCACGGAAACTTGGGCACATAGAGGGTATCAGCCAAGCAGAGCGATGGAGTGACTTGAACCATGCCCGTCCCATGGACCGGGGAGGGAGATCCATCAGCGACAATGACCGGGGGCAACTGAGCCTGTGTGTCAAGTAGAGAGAAACATTGAGAGTTGCCGGTCATATGACTTGTTGCACCAGAGTCGATGAGCCATCCTCCGCGAGTCACAACATGAGCACTACCAGAAGAGGTGACCACGGAGGCGGACAGGCTGGAGGAGAAAGCCATGGAAGCAAGAGAGTAGCAAACCGCGACGAGAAGAACAAGCCGCGAGAAGAGAATAGAGCACCAAGCCGGGCGACCAGAAAATAGGTCGGGCGGCTAGAAAGGCCGCTTCCAAGAAGTCGAGCAAAGCAGAGGGGAAGAAGTCGCACGACCTGAAAAAGTCGGGCGAACAGAGGAGAACAAGTCGCACGGCCAAAGATGAGGTCGAGGCGACTAGCAAGCAGGAGCGGGTAGAAGGCAACAAGAAGGAAGCGGCGAAAAAGCAGGCAAAGGTCCAGCGGGGAAGAGGCCGCGCGGACTGAGAAGACCGAGCGAACAGAAGAGAAGAGAAGAGCAGGTGACCGCGACCAAGATGCGGGTGAAAAAGGAACAACCCGCACGGTCAGGCAGATCACAGCAGCAAACCGCGAGTATAGAGACAAGACACGCGGACAGAGACAGACCGCAACGACGAGGAAGTCGGAGAGGCAAGAAAGAACAAGGAGCGCGGCGACAACGAAACAGGTCGCGGCGACAAAGAGTAGTAGGAGAAGAGAATCAAGAGGAAGCAAGCCGCGCGAACTGGGCGGCGGACAGAAACAAGCCGCGCGGATAGAAACAAGCCGCGCGGATAGAAGAGAGGGCAAGCCGCGAACCAAGTCGCAGAAGGCGGAAAACAGGTCGCGAACAACAGAGGGCGCACAGAATCAGGAGGAAATGACCGTGTGCTCTGATACCATGTTAGAAAGTAGAGACAAGAAGCGAAAAGTAGAGAACAAGCGAATAAACTTTTGAATAATTGAAATTTTATTATCCAAAAAAGGTATCTATTACAAAGGTATGCCCTCCTTTATATAGAATGGAGGAGAGATGAGAGAATACAAATAAGAGATGTGGGACTAAAATTTACAGGACAAGCGGACTGTACAAAACAAACCGCACAAGCCGCGCGGTTAGACAGCAGGGCTAACCGCACGGCTACCACCAGAGAGGAAGAGAGACTGTCAGGGTAGACCGCCAGACCGCCCGGTCTCCAAGCCGACTGAGACAAACCGCCAGACCGCGCGGTCTTCAACCCGCCAAGACAAACCGCCAGACCGCCCGGTCACCAACTTCAACATCCTCTCATCGTTACTAAGCTTTAGTGTAATCGCTCTTTTAGCTCTCTTTATCTCTTCATGCAAGTAGCTCTCTTTCATTGCAAGTAGTTCTCTTCCTTTAGTACGCTTAGCTCTCTTTTAAACCCTAATATTTCTGTCGATAAAATAATAGATTTCATGTGAGTAAGCTTACTCAACCGTTCCCAGATTTTAATACGACACTTGTGTCCCCTTACTACAGTTCGATAGGTATACTTGCCTAGCCGGATTGCTAGTTCGGCTGTTCGCTTTTCGTAAGCGTTGGCCGGGCCATCAAACAACTCACCCGCCCAATTCCCTGGAAGGTGACGGTAGACGGAGCATCAGGAAGACATTCATTGGGGGTGGGAATAATCTTGGAGAATCCCCAAGGAACAAGGATCAAGTAAACAGTGGTGTTCATTTACCCATCATAAATAACCAGGCTGAGTATGTGGTCGTAATAACAGATTGCGCCTGACAATGGATCTGGGGTGCAAGACGTGGAGGTCCTCACTGACACCATGGTAGTGCCTTCTCAAATCGGAGGTGTGTTTGAGACAAGTGAACCAATTCTCCAATTATACTTGGCAAAGATGAATGGGGTCATCGGTATGTTCCAGACCTTCTCCATCCGACATGTGTCGCGGGAGGAGAATGAGCGGGTTGATCAGCTGACCGAGCATGGTCCCCGGGTGGGGGGTACCATCACCGACATGTTCTCTCCATCTATCTAAGAAGGGGAGCTGATGGAGGTGGACCATCACCCCTCGTGGATGG
Organism: Platanthera guangdongensis; assembly: GCA_039583875.1. Classification (NCBI taxonomy): domain Eukaryota; kingdom Viridiplantae; phylum Streptophyta; class Magnoliopsida; order Asparagales; family Orchidaceae; genus Platanthera; species Platanthera guangdongensis. The sequence goes on along the minus strand of CM077159.1, from coordinate 91,161,314 downwards.
ATCCTTTTGTAATATTCCTATACACAGGGGAGTTCCCAGAAGGGATGGACAAGAAGAAGTTCAAGCACAAGTCGACATATTATCTTATGTGCGACGGACATTTGTATAGGAAGACTCTCTTTGGGATGCTGGCACGTTGTGTGGCCAAGATGGAGGTTCAGGGGATCTTGGAGGAGGTCCATTCAGGAGAGTGTGGAAGCCACTCGGACAGCAGAACTTCAGAGGGAAGAATAGTCCGGCAATGGTACTTCTGTCCCACCCTAAGTCGGGATGCCGCAAAATTTACAAGAAAATGCCACAAGTGCCAGCTGTTTGCCCCCCTCCAACATCAACTGGCCCAGCGCCTCATGAGTATCACGGCCCTTGGCCCATCGCCATTTGGGGATGGATTTGGTAGGACCTCTCCCCCAGGCAAGCTGGTAGAGGAGGTTCTTGCTTGTCATGATAGACTATTTTACAAAGTGGTTGGAAGTGAAGGCGTTGGCCAAGGTGACCTCCTAACTAATTAGGAACTTTATTTAGGGGAGATCATCTACCACACAGGTTCCTGCAGGACATCATCACGGATAATGGGCCTCAATTTGCCAGTGCTTAGTTCATCAGCTTTTGCGGACAGCTTCAGATTGAACTCAGGTTTGCCTCAGTCCACCATCCCAGGAGCAACAAACTGGTGGAGGCGGCAAACAAGATCATCGTGAACCTCCTCAAGAAAAAAGTGGAAAATTTGAAGGGTAGCTGGGTGGAGCAGCTTCCTTCAGTTCTATGGGCCTGAGGACCACTCCCAACACGGCCACGGGGGAGACCGCCTTCAAGCTATCCCATGGATGCAATGCCGTGCTTCCAATAGATTACGAAGTCCGGATGCCTCAGATGGTTGAGGCAGAGGCAGGCAGAGAAGAATCGAAAGCTGAAAACAAGGAGGAGCTATGACTCTCCCTTGACTTGGTGGAGGTCCTGCGTGATCTCTCTGCCATCCAAAAGGAAGAGCTAAAGTGAATAATTGCAAATTACTTTGACAAGCACTTCAGGGTCAAACAGTTCGCGGAGGGAGACTTGGTCCTGTATAAGGTAGATACGGTAGGGAGATCAGCGGTAGTGGGGAAGCTCAACCCTAACTAGGAAGGCCTGTACATTATCGGGGAGGTTCTAAGGTCAAGAGCGTATCACCTCCAAGATGTGGAGGGGGAGACACTGAGTCATACCTGGAGAGGTGATGGCCTGAAATGCTTTTATCAGTGAAAGCATGTACGTACCCTCCTTTAATGAATATGAAATACTTTGATGCTCAAATTCTCTTGCAGATCAAGTTTATGACAAGTATCTACCAAGCCAAGTCATAAAAGGCCCCAGCTGCCCGGCTTCCATCTAGTTGGCAGGGCCGGAGGTAGATGGAAGACAAGTTTTTCTCGCTCTGGGGTTAGGTCCCGGGATGCTCCCACTGTTAGGCTTCCACCTAGCTGGCAGCGCCAGGATCCCCGTTGTTGATGCACAAAAACGGACAGGGAGTCGGGCAACACCAGTTAACGGTTCGAGCACTGGGGGAAGGAAGGGAAAAGAGGAGACTGTCAAATAGTCGGTTACTAGCGGTCGTAGCTAAGGGACAGAAAAAGAGGTCACTGGCAGTGGCAATAGCAGAATTCGCCCGCCGCGGCTTAAATGCCACTCCTGCGATGGGCTTTCCTTTTATTTTAAGAAAAGCGGTTACAAGAAGGAGAAAAAGATGAAGCCAGCCAGACTGCAAGCCGCAAAGCACTAGACTTGAGACCACAGCTCTTAACAAGCGAGCTCCTGGATGCAAGTCAGCGTGCCTTGGGGAGTGCACCCCCTCCCTATTTATAATCTCAGGGGCCTGCCCAAGCGGGCAGGGCTAAAGCTACCGGCTGCCCGGGGTAAAGGAGAATCAGACAGATATGAGGGGAAGAAAATGAGCAGAAAAGTAGAAAAGAGGGAAGTTGCGCGGCCTGGCGGATTCCTCCTGGCGAGCTGACGGCCTGGGTCTTGGGCCTTGTCATTGAGCAAGGCCGGAGTTGGCGGCGGCCTGACATGGAAACCTCCTGGCATCGATGACGACCAGCCGACTTGAACTGCGCGGCGGCTAGATGGAACAGGCCGCCCAGTATCTGACGGCCCGTCAGCTTGACATACTTGGCGGCTAGAAGAACCAGGCCGCCCGGTCTGGAAAGCTGTGTGAACTGGTTGTGGATTCCGGGCTTAACATAATCCCCACATATTTTTAAGTTTCAGAAAAACTTCGAAAATGTATAACTAAGCCGGAGACCGCGACTGCCTTTAATGCATCGGTGTCTATAAACTCCCTTGACCCTTGTCATTCCTCAAGATCTCTTCCAAGCCACAGGTCGCTACTCGCCACTTGAGATCAGAATATTTCAAGCCGACGCAATCTTTCACAAGATGGACGTCATGTCGTCGATGCTAGCCCGTGATAAGAAGTCGACTGAGAAGAAAAATAACCGGAGCTAGAAACCGGATGACTCTGACAGACAGTCTGCGAAGATGACCGGGAAGACGCTTACCCCAGAGGCTTCTAATTCTGAAAAGAGACCAACGCAGACCGTCGGCAAATCTTCGCAGGCCGCGACCAATCCTGAAGCGGTCTCACAGGCAGCGGACAATTCAGAAGTGGTTTCGAAGGCTGCTCCACCACAAACTGATACCGCCAAATCCTTTGAGGTAACTTGCTCTCCATCAGGTGAAGTGTTCTTAAAAATAGGTGAGACGGAGGAAAAAAGCATTGAATCTAGAAATTCGTGCGAAGCACCGGCCAAGGTCGACCTAATCATTGTGGACGAAAATGAGCCGGATAAGACGATGGAGGCCGAACGGCTTTTGGCTGAAAAGGGCAAGCGGACAGGAATGGTAGTCAGCTCCTTTAAATGGCAGAAGAAGAGGAGCGTGACTCTTGGGGAAAGGATGAAGAGCAAGATGAGGAAGACGCAGGCCAGAAACCAGAATATTTCCGTAAAGACCGGCGTGGATAGTCTGCAACATAAGCCCCGTGAGAAAGAGGTACCTGAGAGTCTGTTTACACCAGATCCCAAATCGAACGAGCCGGGGGAGACATCCACGACAAGCAAGATGATTAGTCATATCCTCAAGGGAACGGAGACTTTGCAGCAGCAGGATGCGCTATTTTCGACTCCCGCGGCTTCTGAAAAGGTTGACCGCCCCGAAGTCGAAGTCACTGGGGAGAAGCTTGGCGGACTGGATTTCGTGGTTTCTGATGGAGCCGAGAAACTGAAACTTCGAGAGAAGGTGGAGGAGATGAAGAAGCTGATCGTCGGGAAGCCGATGGCGACCACACTCCCTTTGCTACAAGGTAAACACAGGGAAGTTAAGCGAATTGTTAACTTCTACAAGTCGCGGTCAAGGAGGAAGGGGGCGAACACAATATTAAATCTACCGGACAGCTTTTTCCTGACCACGGCTCAACTGAAAAGCCGAGCTAAAGAATCCGAGCGGCTATGGAAAGAAAAGCTAAAGCAGATATATCCCGAATGATTCAGGCGGCCAGTGTTTAGATACCATACCGCGACCTCTGAAGGAGATAAAAGCCAAACTGGCGGTCTCATCCTACCGATTTCATTGCAAGAAGGCCGCAATTATCCGACTGAACCTGACTGCGGTTTATCTTCTACAGGTGAACCAGAGAGCACGATGAAGCCGGGCAACTTGACATCACTCTTGTCTGTGCTGCCGCCTCCGCCAAGTGTTCGTGACAAAGAGATGTCCGAATTCCAGAAGGAGGTCGACACATTGCAGGCGGCTTTGAACGCACACGGCGAAGCCCTGTGGGTTAAGGATGAAGAATAGCGGGTTGCACAGGAGGCCGATGAGAAAAGGATCCATGAGTTGCAAATCACCCTGGAGCAAGAGACCACCAGGCTGCAGTCCGCGCTGGAGCAAGAGACCACGAGGCTGCAGTCCGTGCTGGAGCAAGAGAACACGAGACTGCAGTCTGCACTGGAGGCCGCTGAGGGGAAAATAGTACTGATGCAGGCTGCCTTGGAATAGGAGAGGGCCGAGAAACAGGATATGCAAGCGCAAGTGCTGATGGTCGGACGGCTTGAGAGAGAGAGAGAAGAGAATCACTGCCTTAAGAAAGGAAAAGACCAAGGTCCATCAGCGGAGGCCGATGGAAATCAGTGGCTTGCACCAGCGGCTTCTAGGAAGTTGCCGGAAAGAGGCCTCCCGGCTTCTTTTGGGGCTTCAAATGCACCGGAGGTCGCGGTGGTCGGGAAGGCCGCAGCTTCAGCGGGCTAGATGCTCAGGCTCAACTAATGGTTCCATTCACCAGAGTAGAGCACGACACCACGCGGGTTCACCGGTCTCTGTACTCACTCCACAATATGGTTAGCCAAGTGTATACTGAGATTGTAAAGACCGCCGACCAGGTCGCGCGGATAGGGCGAGAGGGATAGGAGGGCGAAAAGAAAGGCTAAGTGACTTCCTAGTGACAAGCCGCACGAAAAAATTGAACATTATGTTGTAATATATTTTTTCTACTGGATGTTGGACAATCGGGTTACTGTAAATTGTTGTATGTTTATTATGCTGCGAGCTGTTTGCGGCTTAAGCGGTTTGTATTTATGATCATCATGTATATGCATTGTTATGAAATATCCAAGGTATAGGAACGTAGTCGTGCGGTCTGGCGAGCAGATCGCCGACTTGAAAGTATGATGTTTACATCCTTTGCCCCGAAAATATTCTAAGTTCAGGAAGGTAGCCGCACGGACTGACGAACTGAACTGCGGCTTAGTGGTTGCACTAATCTGTATTTACTGCAGGTTGAGGTCGCGCGGCTTGATGGCTAGCCGTGATTTGACATTGTGCACTGTATTTTCACAGGTTTTCTATAAATAGGGACGACTCCGGAGATTTCATCGCAAGACAGAAAGGATGCGGGCTATGTCCAAGTCGATGCAGTTTGATAAGGCCACTGCGACCAGGAGGCCCAGGACTGATACGGCCACTGCGGCCAGGGCTGATACGGCCTCTGCATTCTACTCCACAGACCACAAGGAGTGCCAGCCTACAAAAGCCGAGCTAGATGACTTTGTAGAGAAGCATATGCAGGGGAGCCCGCTGGTCGCGCGGCTTCCGCTGCAAGACGAGAGGATTAAAACATCCAACGCAAACTAGATCGCCATCCCCATCGACCATTTTGACTGCGGTTTCCGATTCTCGGTCATGATGGAGGCCGTGGCGATCTTCGAATATTATGGTGTTGTGCCCGGACAATTGCCACCAAACTCAATAGCCGCCATCTACAGCTTTATCTCATACTTGAGGTCGGATAGAGTCCGATTCTCCATGAGGCTGTTCCAGGAATGCTTCTCGGTGTGGTCTATCCCGGACTCCGGGACAAGGATCTTCTGCGGGCACTTGTACTTCGGCTGCAGGGGGCTGAAAGTCGTCAATCTGGCGAACAAGATCCCCAACTGGTCGGAGCGATTTCTCATCTTTGATGGAAACCTGGGGTTGCTTCCCATCAACCCGCAAATCCGGGACGAGGCCTCCTTTGGCAGCAGCGCCCTGGACGGCATGGAGAAGGAAATGTACACCTTCTTCAAGGGCGAGTGTGTTGGAACCGGCTTTTCGGTCCCTCCTAGAGTTCGAAACAGGATGCAGCCCACACGTACTCTCCTTGCGCTACCGCCCTGACGAGAGTCAGCGACCTGAAAACAGACCGAGGGAACTCAACTTGGAGGTCCCGCCTCTTACCCGGAAGAACTGTTAGTCTTCCCCTCCCTAGCTAGTGCTGAGCTAGGTGCCTGAGAGGGAAAAAGTGGGAAGGTTCAACAACCTCTTCTCAGGCACCTTACCGGTCTATTTATAGGCCTTTGAATCTGATCTGTAAATATCAATTCTAAATCCACTTGAAAATACCAAAACACCCTGGGCTGAGTCTGCTAATAGCCAAACTTCGCTGTTCTGGAGAGCTATATGCAGGCCTCCAGGGGTAAGAATGTGAAACTATCTGGGGCACGAAGGTAAAATCCCCCTTGTGGGTCAAAATAGGTAAAGATATCTTTTTTTCCCCTGTGGCGAGTGGGGAAGGTACTGCCGGGCGAGACGGCCGCCATGCCCGTCTCGCCGCCTTTCTGGCATGTGAGCTCTCTCGCCTTCTAGGATGACTTCGCCTACTAGAAGGTCTCGCCCACTCCAGAGGATCCCCCATCTCGCCTCCTGTAGGTGGGTATCCTATCATCTCGCCAGTCATCCCTTCGTCCACTGGACCGTCTCTCGCGAGCCCCAGGTTGTACACAATCCCCGCTCTTTTCGAGGTTGCCCTAACCTCGGAAAGATAAGTCCAACCGTGGCTCGCGGTGCTAAGGTTCCTTTGTGGGAATCTTGGGTGGGCCCCTCCTCCCCCGTACTGCCTATAAATATGAGGGGGAAGCCTTCATTTGGAACTCTTTTTACCTTCATCCTTTCTTCTGGAATGTCTCATAGTCAAAGTTTCCGTGAGCGTCTTGCGATTGTGCGGAGGCAGAACAAGGCCGGCACAAATGCCCTTTTCCCAGATCTGGGGCGCACTCCCCCCGCAGCCTCTCCGCCCTCTCGCACCAAGAAAGCGAAAGCCGTCTGCACCTCTCTCTCGGCGAGCGCAACCTCTTCGGCCGCTCCGATAGACACCCCGTTCTCTTCCTCAGGGGGGGACAGGTGATCACGTTATTTTTCCTTTCCCCTGTCTCGCCTGTCTGATTATGCTTTCTCAGGGAAGTCCTGCTGATTCGCAGGTGCCTGCCGATCCCCATGACAATATAAGTCAAGTCCCTCAACGCACAGACTCGCCCAAGATGGCCTCCCCACCTCCCTCGCGGAGAGAAGACCACTCGCGAGTGGTGGGGAATCCTCGAATCCCAAGTAAGATCTTTTTCCTTCTCGCCTCTCGGTTGATTCGCCTTCTTCCATTCGGCTTGCGCGGGCTCACCCTTGTTTGTAACCTTTCACTATTTTCGCAGGCATCCATTTTGATTCTGATACTGAGGAAGCTCCCGCAACTCCCCCACTCTCGCCCCTTCCTCATCCGAGCGAGATCGAGGACTACCTAGGTGATCCCATGGACCCTCTGGAGTTGAAACGGAGGACTGCCCGGATGTTCCGCAAATACACACACATAATCCGCGAGATGGAGCTCGAGAAGCAAGCCTCCGACCGGCGCATGGAGTGGATGGAAGCAGATCATCACCGTCTTTCCGCGATGGTGGAGGCGGACGGGGTGCTGGATGGGACTGACCCCCAGGCTATACTGAACGAGACGGATGAACATCTCCGTCTCACGCGCCGCGACGTGATCGCCGCTCGCGCCTTTCATCTCCCTGGCCGCCCGCCATGCGCGGGAGGTAAGGATGGCCGCTGGCGGTGGGTGCGGAACTAAGCAGTCTCAGCCCGTCTCGCCTTCTCCGGATCTCGTTTTTTACTAATGTCGCTGTTTTATTACTACTATGTTGTACAAACTTATTCGGACGAGACGCCCCCTTCTGCGGGACGGTTTCATTTTCTGGCTCCGGGTCACGCAATGGTCGTATCGTGCCGTCTTTTCATTATTGCAGTCTTTTCATTAGATATTATTTTATTTTATTTTATTAACCCTGTCATGATGGCTTGCCTCGAAAGGGTGTCTGCGGCGCCTCCGTCTCTTGAGTTCTAGAGAGAGAGTGAGAGAGGAAGTGAAATTAAGAGAGAGAGAGAGGAAGTGAAATTAAGAGAGAGGGGGGGGGGAGAGAACGAGGCGCCGGGACGTCCCCTCATTTCCCGCCGCCTTACTTTCCCGCCCTTTTCTCTACCTCTTATAAATACCTTCAACCACCACCGTTGCCCCTCACTATTCTAAGCTGTTCTTTCGACCCCGGCTCCCGTTCCTCCTTCATCGTCTCGCGCCTCTCTTTCTGGGCCATCCCTTTCTGCTTTTGCCGCTTTCTCGCTAATCATGGGGAAAAAGAAGACCGAAGAGGGCGAGGGCCGCAGCCGTTGTGGGAAACGTTTCGTCGACCATGACTTCCCTCTCGGCCGACTGCCGGAGGAAGACCACGCCCGCTTTGCTCGCGAGTACCTCTCCGATTGCTACCCGTCTCGCCCGCCTAAGGTGGGCGAGTGCATCAACACCTTTTATTCCAATGAGCTGGCTTTCCCGATCTCGCACTTTGAGGCGGGACTGAGGCTCCCCCTCTGGCCGGAGGTTAAATTGGTGCTGAAGTACTTTGGGGTCGTCCCGGCCCAGTTCAACCCCAATGCTATCTCCATGCTGGTCGCCTTCGCCTGCTACCTGCGGCGAGAGCGCATCGAGTTCAGTCTAACCGCCTTCCGCAAGCTGTTTGTCTACCACGCCAAGTACGACGGCATTTCTTACTTCACAGGTCAAGGCCTCAAAGTATGCGAGACCCCGAACAAGAACTACCATTGGTTGACACGGTTCATCTTCATACGCGGGGATCTATGAGGCATCCCCCTCGCCCCGGTATCCCCCGCCGAGTGCTATTATGATACCCCCAAGGTGGGGGGCGCCGAAAAAGAACTCTGCGACTTTTTCGTGGGATAGAATTTTGAAGTCCAATACCTGCGGCGAGACCTGGACTCGCTGCCCGCCGTCTTTCCGGGCGAAGGTAAACCTCTATTCCCTTCTGTCCCTGAAAAAGTTTTTTCCTCCCGCTCACTGTTACCTTATCTAGGAGAAAGGACCGTTCCCGTCAATCCCCCCTACCAGAGCAATCGAGCTCTCGCTTTAGCGAATATGGCGGCGGAGGCTGCTATTATGATACCCCCAAGGTGGGGGGCGCCGAAAAAGAACTCTGCGACTTTTTCGTGGGAAAGAATTTTGAAGTCCAATACCTGCGGCGAGACCTGGACTCGCTGCCCGCCGTCTTTCCGGGCGAAGGTAAACCTCTATTCCCTTCTGTCCCTGTAAAAGTTTTTTCCTCCCGCTCACTGTTACCTTATCTAGGAGAAAGGACCGTTCCCGTCAATCCCCCCTACCAGAGCAATCGAGCTCTCGCTTTAGCGAATATGGCGGAGGAGGCTGCGAAAGATACGCTGACCCCTGTCGCCAAGAAGAGGCCTACGGGCGAAGGTACCTCTCGCCTCAGCCCCAAGAAGAAGAAAAAGACTGTGTCCTTCGAGAAGGAAAAGCCGGCCAAGAGAAGAGAAGAGCTCGCGGGGTCTCTCTCACCTATCACCCTATCGTCTCCCTCGCCTCCACGTCAGCCCGTCTCGCCAACCCGCGAGACGATTTCTGCAGAACCAGCCGCCCACGATCGTGCTCAGCCCCCTCAGCCTCCTCCTGGCGAAACTGGCTCATCCAGCCGCCCGGCTCCCGCCTCGCAGCCTAACTACAATATGGGGCCCGTGACGGAGGATGACGCCGGCGAGCTGGTTCTAATATGGGAGCAAGATTCCAACCGAGTGTCGGTGTCCACCCTTCTCCCTTCCTGGAAGGAACAGGACCATCCCACCAGCCACGCCTTTTCACTAGGCTTCGGGCTTTATGGCGGTCTTGGCTCCGAACCCGCTGACAACGAGGCCTCGCGGGACCTCATTCTGAAAAGCGTCCACTCGCAGTTTCGCTCCCTGGAGCTCGCGCATCGCGTCTCGCGCCGTCTTGTCTTCAACAACAGGAAATGGAAAGAGGCGGAGACCGGTCTCGCCGCGGAGCGAGAGAAGTCTATTGACTTGGAGAAGCGGTTGAATGTTGCTGACAAACTCCTTGCACAGAGCCAGGGTGGCGTGGTAAGTTTCCTTATCTTTGCCTCGCCCGCCTCGCCCTTGCCCCTTATGGTCTCTTACTTTCCCCCCTCCCACAGGATTCCGAGACGGCGAATAGGATGCGCTCGCATATCGAGGAGCTGGAGGGAGAAAACAAGAAGCTGAAAGCCGAGAACCTTCGCCTTCAGAGCAGCGCGACGCCCCCCACGGATCAGTTTCCCGTTTCTTCCCGATATTCCGTGGATGAGGTGGAGGCCATCTGCCGGGACTCAAACATCAAGACAGCGGAGGTCGTCCTTAAGATGATGAAGGAGCTGGGAGTGGTGCGTGCTGATGCGGAGACGGTGACCGTCCGCGACCTAGTCCCGCGTTTGTTCGACGAGTCGGACGGCAGCGCCTCCTCTGACAATGAGTAGTGCACCATCCCTCTCAATGTTTTCCTCTCGCCCTCATCTTTTTGTTTAACACTTATGATCCTGGTTCCCTTTCTTAAAGGGAGAGCGAGGTGTCTCTGCCTCATTAATTTTTTGTTTAAAACTCTTTATATGCTGACGGCCGCTTCCCCTTTTGGGGTGCTGTGCAATAGTTATTTAGGAGTTACTTTATTTTAATTGCCAGTTTGATTTTCCACCCTCTCGCTTAGCTACCCGTCCAAGGTGTATGGCTATTTTTTGGGACGCTATTTAATCACTACTTTTATTGCCTTCCATTTCGCTGAAAACTGGCGCGAGGCCCCCCCTTTATCGCTTTTTACCCGTCTTGGTTACCTCCGTCAGCGCTGCACTGCGAGATCATCTCGACACAAAATTTCTGGGTCCAGTCGTCTCGCCAGTCAGTTTCGGCCACTTCAGCTCACTTGATCCTGGGACGGGGAAAACCCTCCCGCCCGTGGCGAGACCCCCTATGGCGAGTGCCGGCCAGGGACCTTCTTCCCTGGCCCTATTCCTGGTCACTCTCTGTTTCAGGGACTACCCCCCTCTTGCTGAGTCATGGATTTTTCTCCGCGCGAATTCTTACCCTTAGACTTGTTTACCCAAGTGAGTACCATCCTCCCGAAACACCCTCAACCACCGAGTGAGCCTACAGCCCTGCCAGCTAGATGGGAGCCTGGTCAGCGGGTCTGCTCGGGGTCTCCTTTCCAAAACACCACCAACCACCGAGTGAGCCTACAGCCCTGCCAGCTAGATGGGAGCCTGGTCAGCGGGTCTGCTCGGGGTCTCCTCTCCAAAACTCCACCAACCACCGAGTGAGCCTACAGCCCTGCCAGCTAGATGGGAGCCTGGTCAGCGGGTCTGCTCGGGGTCTCCTCTCCAAAACTCCACCAACCACCGAGTGAGCCTACAGCCCTGCCAGCTAGATGGGATCCTGGTCAGCGGGTCTGCTCGGGGTCTCCTCTCCAAAACTCCACCAACCACCGAGTGAGCCTACAACCCTGCCAGGTAGATGGGAGCCTGGTCAGCGGGTCTGCTCGGGGTCTCCTCTCCAAAACACCGCCAACCACCGAGTGAGCCTACAGCCCTGCCAGCTAGATGGGAGCCTGGTCAGCGGGTCTGCTCGGGGTCTCCTTTCCAAAACACCACCAACCACCGAGTGAGCCTACAGCCCTGTCAGCTAGATGGGAGCCTGGTCAGCGGGTCTGCTCGGGGTCTCCTCTCCAAAACACCACCAACCACCGAGTGAGCCTACAGCCCTGCCAGCTAGATGGGAGCCTGGTCAGCGGGTCTGCTCGGGGTCTCCTCTCCAAAACTCCACCAACCCCCGAGTGATCCTACAGCCCTGCCAGCTAGATGGGAGCCTGGTCAGCGGGTCTGCTCGGGGTTGTTTCTACAAATCACCTCGCCCCTGGTGCCTCACAGGGGTCACCCACACTTCCACCAAAAGAGCACATCGGGATGATAAGCATTTCCAAATAACAATAGAAAGATACTGTGAAGTAGAGTGCTACGGGTAAAATCTCTTCAAATCATCCCCACTCCGGGCTCGCTCGAGAGATACCCCGTCCACATTCTGGAGGTGGTACCCTCCTGACTTTAAGACTTCTTTTATTACAAAAGGACCCTCCCAATTTGGGTTAAGTTTTCCTACAGAGGCTCCTCTACCCGCCGCGTCAACCTTTTTTAGGACCAAATCTCCTTTCGCAAACTGTTTAACCCTTACATGCTTGTCGAAGTACCTCGCTATCCGGCGCTTGACTTCCTCCTGCCGGACCACTGCTAAATCTCGGAGCTCCTCCACGAGATCCAACGAAAGTCTCTGCTCTTCTTCGTTCTCTGTCCTCCATCCTTCGGCTCCTTCCCTTGCAACCACTACTCTTGGCGATGCGACCTCGAACTCGACAGGTATGACGGCCTCTGAGCCGTGAGAGAGCTTAAATGGGGTTTCTCCCGTGGCTGTGTTTGGTGTGGTTCTTAAGGCCCACAGTACTGAAGGTAATTGCTCCACCTAGCTTCCTCTTAAATTCTCCACCTTTTTCTTCAACAGATTGACAATGACCTTATTGGCTGCTTCGACCTGCCCGTTACTCCGCGGATGATGAACAGAGGCAAAGCGGAGATCTATCCCCAAACGAATGCAGAAATCCACGAACTCCCTGCTTGCAAACTGGGGTCCATTATCCGTCACAATGGCTAGGGGCAACCCATGCCGGCAGACGATCTCCCCCCAAACGAAGTTCTTGACCACCTGCAAGGTTACCTTAGCCAATGCTTTCACCTCCAGCCACTTTGAAAAGTAATCCACCATGACTATCAGGAACTTCCTTTGGCCACTTGCTTGGGGAAAGGGGCCCACCAGATCTAGTCCCCATATAGCGAATGGCCAGGGAGCTGTGATGGTCCGCAACCTCTGGGCCGGGAGGAGCTGAAGAGGGGCGAACTCCTGGCACTTTTGGCACTTTTTCGCAAATTCCTCCACATCTCTCCTAAGGGTAGGCCAAAAGTACCCCTGCCTCAGCACCCTCCCCTCTAAAGTCCGGCTCCCCGAGTGACTTCCACATTCTCCGGAGTGGATCTCTTGCAGAACCCTAGGAGCCTCTTCCTCCGACACACACCTGGCCAGCAATCCTGTCAAGGTCTTGCGATATAAAACTCCATCCTTCAATAGGTAGTATGCCGACTTGTATCTGGTGCGCTTCTTGTCGAGCTCCGTCGCGGGTAACTGTCTTGATGCCAAAAAAGTGATAAAGGGGTCCATCCACGACCTTTGTTGGCACACTTCCATAAGTTCTCCTTCCTTTATGGACGGTCTGAAGAGTTCCGTCACCGTTCCCCCGGCCCGAGGGCCGTGCTTGGCGAGTTGGTCGGCCTGGGTGCTCTCCTCTCTCGGGACGTGTTGAATTGAGAAACTTCGGAACTGCCCTATGATGTCCTTGACCTTTCCCAAATACAGCTGGAGGGCTGGCTCCCTTTCCTCGAACTCCCCTTTGATCTGACCTGCCACCACCATGGAGTCCGTCGAGGCCTCAATGTCTTGTATGCCCAGCTCCCGGGCTAACCTCAGCCCTGCAATGACCGCCTCATATTCTGCCTGGTTGTTGGTGACTGCGAAATGAATCTTGAAGGCTTGCTCAATCTGGGTCCCCTCCGGACTGGTCAAGACCACTCCCCCCCCAAAAGAGTTTCTTCCCGACGCTCCATCCACTAACATTTTCCAAGCTGCTCGAGGGGGCGTCTCCGCTTCTCGGACCTCGACCACATAGTCTGCCAAGAAATCGGCCACCGCCTGCGCCTTGATGGCGAGCCGTGGAACGAAGACGAGATCAAATTCGCTGAGCTCTATTGACCATTTTGCCAGCCTCCCCGAATGCTCTACCCCGCTCAAGATGTTACGGAGAGGGTGGTCAGTCACCACTCGGATGGAGTGTGCCTGGAAATACGGTCTGAGCTTTCGGGCCGAGACGATGAGGGCAAATGCTAACTTTTCCAGGATGGGGTACCCGAGTTCCGCCTTCTTCAGGACCCTGCTCACGTAATAAATTGGGAATTGTTTCTTTCCTTCTTCACGCACAAGAACCGAGCTTACCGCCTCCATCCCTACCCCCAAATATAGGAACAGGTCTTCGGCTTCCCTTGGTCCCTGGAGTAAAGGCGTCTGGGTAAGCTGCTGCTTTATGGCCTGAAAAGCCGTCTCGCACTCCGCGGTCCACTCGAAACCCTTACCCCCTCGCAGCGTTCGAAAGAAGGGCGAGCATCTCTCCCCCGCCCGGGAAAGGAACCTGCTCAGCCCGGCCAACTTTCCTATGAGACGCTGGACTTCCTTCACATTCCGAGGGGACTCCAGTTCTAGGATTGCTCTCACTTTTTCGGGGTTGGGCTCCACCCCAGATGGAGTGAGTAGATGTCCCAGGAATCTTCCTCTGCTAGCGCCGAAAACGCACTTCAGGGGGTTGAGCCTCATTTTATACTCCCTCAGGGTTTTAAAGGTTTCCTCCAGATCTAGGACATGAGCCCCGAGGTCCTTGCTTTTGATCATCAAGTCGTCTACGTAAACCTCGAGATTCCTTCCTCTCTGTTCTCGGAAAATTCGATCCATCATCCTTTGATAGGTTGCGCCCGCATTTTTCAAACCGAAGGGCATCATATTAAAGCAGAAGCACCCATCCTCCGTGACGAAGGTGACGTCCTTAACGTCCGGAGGATGCATGCGTATTTGATGGTACCCAGAAAACGCGTCCAAGAAACTCATAAAAGGGAAACCGACGGCTGAGTCAACTAGCGCGTCGATTCGGGGCAGCGGATAACAATCCTTAGGGCATGCTTTATTTAAAAGAGAAAAATCTACGCACATCCTCCACTTACCCTCCCCTTTTTGGACCATTACAACATTACTCACCCACCCCGGATACTTACAGGCGGACATAAACCCCGCCTTAAGTAATTTTTCCACTTCCTCTCTAATAGGTCCGGCCATCTTCGAGGCGATGGCCCTCTTCTTCTGTTGTATGGGGCGGGTGTTGGGGTCTAGATTGAGGCGGTGACAAGCGACGTCTGCATCGACCCCCGGCATGTCCGCGGCGCTCCACGCGAAGACGTCAATATTATTTTGCACGCAGGTCCTGACCTTCTCCCGGTCCTCTGGGTTGAGCTCACCACTGATTTTTATCCTTTCTTCTCGTCCTTCCTTGGTGCATATTTCTACCTCTAGGACCTCCACTGCAGCTTTCAGCCTGGATGGCTCTTCCTCTCCTTCCTGCTCTGCCTGCATACCCTGCTGCTGGGCCTCGCTTCCTACGCTGGCCACCATTCTCCCTTCCCCCGGCTGCTCCGCCTCCCACTTGCTTGCGTCCTCCTTTTCTTGCCAGGAGGCTCTTCTCTTCTCTGGACGGGTCCCCTCCCCGGGTGATCCGCCCAACTCTTCCGTCTTCCTCTTCTCCTTCCTCCCTTCCTCTTCTTTTTGCCCCACTTCCCCTGCCGCTTCCGTCTCTCCTCCCTCCGCTCCAGCCATTTCTAGCTCCTCCCCCATACCGTTGTTCCTTGCCACTTCTCCCTCACCTCCAGCTCCTCCCCCTTCCCTTTCTTCTACCATCTCCGTCTCCCCGAACTCCTCTCCCGCAATTCCTGGCTCCCCCGCAATGCCTCCAACCACTACTACTTATCCCTCTTCTCCAGCACCTTCCTCCTCCCTTTCTTCTGTCATCCCCGTCTCCCCGAACTTCTCTCCCGCCATCGCTGGCTCCCCCGCAATGCCTCCAACCGATACTACTTCTCCCTCCCCTCCAGCACCTCCCTCTCCTCGCTCTTCTTTGCCTCCCTGTTCTTGTTGCAATCGCTCCATCCTCTTTTCCAACTCCTCTGCGTCCTCCTGCCAGGAGATTGTGTTTACTGCCGTCACGTAGCATTCCCTTGCTGCCTTCGGATCTCCTCGTACCCTGATTTGAGTACCTCCAGAATTCAGCTTCAAGCACTGGTGAAACGACGACGGAACGCATCTGAAAGCGCTGATCAAGGGGCGCCCAAAGATAGCGTTGTAGCTACTAGGGGCATCCACTATGACAAAACGGCAATTTCGGGATAGCCCTCCCAGAGTTACTTGAAGTCCTACACCCCCCTCGACCTCTTTCCTTTCTCCTGAGAATCCAAACAATGGTCCATCCGCTGTCAGTACCCTCCGTGCCTCCACCCTCATTGCATTGAATGCCTTCTTAAAAATCACGTTCACCGAGCTCCCATTGTCGACTAGGATCCGCGACACCGTGAAGTTCTCGATGGCGGTCCGTATCACCAGCGCGTCACAAAAGGGGTCCTCATGGTCGGGCATGTCTTTTCTTGAAAACGTGATCTTTTCATCTGGAGGAGGGGATTGTGACGTCGAGGCGACACTTCGGCGGTACATAGTGTGAAGGCTCGCCTTTCGGGCCGCCTCTATCCCCACTCCCCCATTGATCACCCCAACCAGCCCGCGATCCCCTTCATCCGCACGATCCACACACTGATCCTCTTCCCCTGTAATTGTTACTTCCTCTATCCGCACCGGCCTTGGCTGTTCCCCAGCTCCTCGAGTCCTCCTTAACTCCAAGAAATCCGGGCAGGTAGCCGTTGCGTGACCTTCCTCCTTGTGGAAGTCACAGTATGGCAACGCCACCCCCCCCCCTCCGGTCTCCCTTCCTGAGGGTTCCTCCTTCTCCCTGCTCCTGCTCCTCTTCCTCTTTCCCGGCCCCTTCCTCTACCTCGGCCGATGGCCATGGCCTGCTGCGGAGGAGGTAGGGGTGGTCTATGACCATACCCCCACCCCATCTGATTGAACCTTCCCGGTCCTCCCTGTTGATTCCTTCCCCCTTGGGGAAATCCTCTACCTTGCCCGGGGGCAGTCCCCCCCTGCTGCCTCCACCCCAGCTCCGGATACGCCGGAGCCCTCGGCTCTTCCCTTCTCCTCGCTTCGTGTTGCCTCCCTCCTGTCTCCCTCGACTCTACCTCAGTGAGCCTTGCCAGCTTCCTTGCGAAGGCCGGGTTTGCCGCCTCCATTGCTATTTCCTTGGCCGCCTTCTCCATCAAGCCCTCAAAGGAAAGCGGCGCCTTCCGGGTGAGGCTCATTTTGAAGAACCCTTCTCGCAGTCCCACTGTGAAAGCCATCTGGAGGGCAAAACCCGGCACCTCCTGTATATCCAGAATTTCCTCTTGGAACCTATCCACGTACTGAGTCAGAGATTCATCCACCTTCTGCTTAATCAAGAAGATCGATTCTGGGTTCTTCTTCCTTTTCTTGGATGTGGAGAACCGGAGCTGGAAGCTCCTACTCAAGTCCTCAAAGCAATATATCGAGCCTGCCGGGAGTTGATGGAACCAGTCCCTAGCCTTGTCTTTCAGAGTGATCGCAAAGAGGCGGCACTTAAACGCGTCCGTCATGGGCCTGATCGAGACAGCGTCTTCGAACCACTGCAAGTGATGGAGGGGATCATCCTTCCCTACATAGTAATTCATCTCGGGCTCTCTGAAGCCCTCCGGGACCGGAGCGGACAGGACTAGCTCGCAAAAGGGGGACCCTCGCGCCGCCGGTCTCGCCACCTCTACTCGCGCGACGACCTCCCCTGGCGCGATGGTACTCGCCGGACTTGGGAACAGCTCCCTTCCCGCCATGTCCCTCCCGGTCCCTTCCAGCATCACCTCCTTTCCCGGCCTTCTCCCCGGGGCGTCTTCTCCGACTCGCGCCGAGATGAGTTCCTCCTGAGTCGCGAGAGCTGGCACTGTGGGCAGTGGAGTTGAACAGTCTCCCTGCCGCGAGATCCCTTGCAATAGATCCATGATCCCCTTGATCGAAGCCAGGAACTCCGTTCTTCCTACAAATCCCCCCTGATTATCTGACTCCCCTCCTTCTCCTTCTCCATGATCTCCCGCCATGTTGGTTGCTCAAGGTTCTTCTCTGAGGGCTGCGCTCCACGCTCACCGCACCAAAATGTTGGAACCGGCTTTTTGGTCCCTCCTAGAGTTCTAAACAGGATGCAGCCCACACGTACTCTCCTTGCGCTACCGCCCTGACGAGAGTCAGCGACCTGAAAACAGACCGAGGGAACTCAACTTGGAGGTCCCGCCTCTTACCCGGAAGAACTGTTAGTCTTCCCCTCCCTAGCCAGTGCTGAGCTAGGTGCCTGAGAGGGAAAAAGTGGGAAGGTTCAACAACCTCTTCTCAGGCACCTTACCGGTCTATTTATAGGCCTTTGAATCTGATCTGTAAATATCAATTCTAAATCCACTTGAAAAGACCAAAACACCCTGGGCTGAGTCTGCTAATAGCCAAACTCCGTTGTTCTGGAGAGCTATATGCAGGCCTCCAGGGGTAAGAATGTGAAACTATCTGGGGCACGAAGGTAAAATCCCCCTTGTGGGTCAAAATAGGTAAAGATATCTTTTTTTCCCCTGCGGCGAGTGGGGAAGGTACTGCCGGGCGAGACGGCCGCCATGCCCGTCTCGCCGCCTTTCCGGCATGTGAGCTCTCTCGCCTTCTAGGATGACTTCGCCTACTAGAAGGTCTCGCCCACTCCAGAGGATCCCCCATCTCGCCTCCTGTAGGTGGGTATCCTATCATCTCGCCAGTCATCCCTTCGTCCGCTGGACCATCTCTCGCGAGCCCCAGGTTGTACAGAGTGTCTTGATGTAAACCATTACATCCCTCTACTGCCATCCTTAGAGGGAATTGAAGCAGAAGATAGTAAGTTACAAACCGGCTGAACAAATCTTTTAGCTCGCGACCTGTGAACTGACTTTTACTGGGTCCTTGCAGCTGCTGTGGCAGTCCCTCTGAACAAGCCGCTGACGACTGGCAGTCTGATGCTTACCCAAAGAGAGAAGCGCGCAAGGAGGGCCAAGCTCCAGCAGGTTGAGGAAGAGGAGTCGGCCTCCTCCGGCGAGTTCATGCTGCAAGAAATGTGCAGCGACCTGAAAGACGTCCATGGCAACCCGGCTGTGTTGTGGAGTCCGGACGGCGAATATGTGAAGGTATCCACCGCCATCCCCTACTGGGGAGGGAAAAAATAACCCGCAACGCAAACGTGGTTGGCTCCTCGCTGTACAACAAGAGCAACCTGAAGGCGATGCGCCGAGTTCCTGCAGACGACCTGCCGTGGTTAGCCGCGCAGGTTGGGGCAAGGTGCTTCGTGACAAGCCACTTCATGGGTATTGCATACAAGCAGTTAATGAAAGAAAAGAGCGGCTTGGAGCGGCGGTTAGAGGAAAAAGAAGAAGAATTCAAACAACTGAAGGAAAGGGAAGCGCTAAGTTATCACCTGATACTCGTGCGTTTATAATTATGAAACCGCGCGGTCTTACCTTTCACTTCTTTTGCAGGCGATGTACGACCCGGCCAACCCGACCTTCCAAGATAATGTCTTCCCGCAAGTCATCTAGGGGATCGATGGAGCGGTTAACCGCCTCCATGACCTTGGCAGCTTAGCGGTCGGCTTCACCGACTTTACCTGTGCCGACATATACCCCACCTTGAAAAAGGAGGTGGCCGCTGTCTACAGGAATATCAAAGGCAAGGGCAAGGTCGGCGAGGAAGACGACGAAGAGGAGGAAGACGACGAGGAAGAGGGTGGCCTGGGAAGCCGGAGCGAAGGCGCTTCATCTGGGACCGACGGTCAGGCTTCGGAGACCGCGTGCACAGATCCAGCGACTTTTGGCGGCTCGGGAGCTAGCAGCAGCGGGTACTCTGAATCTTCCGTCGACATCGAGTTTGGCGATGATTCGAGTTCTCCTGCGGCTAAAAAACTCAAGCCGACCGATTAGGAACTTTTTATTTTTTACTTGTATTTGGAGGTATTTTTTGAAACCGGCGGTATGTTTATGTAAACCGTGCGGTTAACATTTTGTAACATTTTATGAAATAGAAATGAAGGAAAAACTTTACCTTTGATGTGTAGCTTACTTTATTTCTCATTTTTCTTACTTGTATAAGTCTGCGCGGTCTCAGTGTAACTTCTGATTTAATAGATAGCTAACATATAAACCGGTCTGAGGCCATACTGCGACTTCAATGAAATTACCCGCAAGAGAGAGATATTCTTGCGGCTTATTTAAGAACACACATCGATTATAAGCCGCGCGGCTAACAGTTTAAACGGCCAGTAGCCTTAATGAAGAAATCGAGTTATCTACTGTGAATAGAGAAATCCTCGTAGCTTATATGTAAATAAATTATGACCAGTAAGCCGCGCGGCTAATAACCTTAGCCGCCGAAAAGCCCAAACAATGAATTATAAGTTTGCGGCTAGGGCGAACTCTGATATAGACCGCGCTTTTGATGAAAGAGAAGGATAGAGAAATAGTCTGCGGCTTCTGATATGATCATACAAGCCAGTAATCAAAATACTAAACATGCTTAGTCGGCAAACAAGTCTCATGTTGAAACCGAATAAGATAAACCTATCAAATTATTAATTAACTGAAATAAGTCGGCCGGGTTCCCGAATATATAAATAATAAGCCGACAGATAGGCACATAGAAGCCAAATAATTTAAGCCGGAAAGAGTAACCGGGCGGTCTATGTATTGAATGATATATATTGGCACAGGCCGCTTAATAAAAATCGTAAGATAGAGGATAGGCTCGTGTTGTCCTGCAAGAATAGATGGAGCTATGGGCTTATGTGTCGATGTGGGCAGCTGCGTATGGCAGTACTTTCCACACAAAGAACACATAAGCGGGATTAAAGTTCTTAATATTCGCGACCGATGTCAAGCGGGACGAGTACGCAATGTCTGCGAGGAAGGTCAATCGGGACAAGTACGTAATGTTTGCGACTGATGTCAAGCGAAATTTCCACTACACATCTGCGACTAATGTCAAGTGGTATGTGGAGGGCTTAAGAATTTAAAGGGCCATCTCGAAGTCCATTTATGAAGGCATGTAAGTAATAATCTTGATGAACGCTACAAACATCCATAACTTCCTTTTGGAACCGGTCAACGAAATACGGATTAGACTCGTCAATTCATTGCTTGATTCGGAAGAAAGCTCCAACGTCTCTTCTCCGCTTCCTGTAAGTAGTGAACCTTGAAATGAATTGACTTCGAAGATCTTTAAAACTGGTTACCGATCGAGGTGGCAGACTATAATACCATTCCCTTGCAATATCGCCAAAAGATATAATAAGAAGTTTATATTTTATTCCGTTTGACACCATTCTTAATGAAATAGCCGATTCAAAGGCTTGCAAATGAGAAAACGGATCATCACATCCGGAATACTCCGGGAGATGCGGTACTCTGAAATCATCAGAGACAGTATCCCAACGAATCCAGTCAATAAACGGAGATGGGACTTCTTCTTCTTCTTCTTCTTTATAAGGAGGTTCTCTTGCAACAGATTTTTGCGCATATTCAACCCAACTCCGAGAGAATTTGCTATCATTGCCAAGGGCCCCATCATTAAAATATGAACAATCTTGCACTTCCGAGAGATCAGCAGTAGTTGACATGAAATTAGATTCACTCTGTCCCTTTGCAGGATTCATTTTAAAAGGAAGAAAATAACCAAACTTTTCTCAAAGGCTGCCGACCAGTTGCGGCTTGAACTGGAGGTTAGACAATGGGACAAGCTGATAGGAAGACCGACAGGAAAGCTGGCGGGTAGAACGACTGGTTCTACAGTGCTGGAGGCGGGCTAAAAACATTAGCGGGTGAAGTCGCGGCCTGCTTGACAGGCCGCCGAGCTATACAAGATAGAGCGATCTGACCAGGGTAGACAGCTGATTTCATCGACTAATCGAGATCTGAAGGTCGCGTGTTAACTATTGATGTACGAAAACGGACAGGGAGTCGGGCAACAACAGTTAACGGTTCGAGCACTGGGGGAAGGAAGGGAAAAGAGGAGACTGTCGAATTGTCGGTTACTAGCGGTCGTAGCTAACGGACAAAAAAAGAGGCCACTGGCAGCGGCAATAGCAGAATTCGCCCGTCGTGGCTTAAATGCCCTTCCTGCGATGGGCTATCCTTTTATTTAGAGAGAAGCGGTTACAAGAAGGAGAAAAAGATGAATCCGGCCGGACTGCAAGCCGCAAAGCACTATACTTGAGACAGTAGCTCTTAACAAGCGAGCTCCTGGATGCAAGTCAGTGTGCCTTGGGGAGTGCGACCTCCCCCTATTTATAGGCTCGGGGGCCTGCCCAAGCGGGCCGGGCTAAAATTACCGGCTGCTCGGGGTACAAGAGAACCGGGCAGAGGTGAGGGGAAGCAAATGAGCAGAAAAGCAGAAAAGTGGGAAGCCGCGCGGCCTGGCAGATTCCTCGTGGCGAGGTGACGGGCTGGGTCCTGGATCTTGGCATTGAGCAAGGACGGAGATGGCAGCGGCCTGACATGGATACCGCCCGATGTCGATGACGACCAGCTAACTTGAACTGCGCGGCGGCTAGAAGGAACAGGTCGCCCGGTATCTGACGACCGGTCGACTTGACATGCTTGGCGGCTAGAAGAACCAGGCCGCCCGGTCTGGAATGCTATCGAAATGGTCGCGAATTCCGGGCTTAACACCCATTGGATGTCATTATAACACTAGGGCTGAGTCTGGTTGATGCTCAACATCCACTGTCAGGCTCTAACCTAGCTTATTGGGCTGGTGGTACCGCCTAGAGGAATATGGATGGTAAGTTTTTCTCGCTCTAGGGTTTGGTCCCGAGATGATCCCGCTGCCAGACTTCCACCTAGCTGACAGGGCTGGGATCCTAAGGTGACGTCGTAATGAGACCGGTTGATGCTCATCATCTACTGTCAGGCTATCACTTAGCTGATTGGGATGGTGGTAGCGCCCGAAGGAAGACAGATGGCAAGTTTTTTTCACTCTGGGTTTAGGTCCCGAGATGATCACACTATTAGGCTTCCACCTAGCTGACAGGGCCAATATCCTCAGGTGACGTCATTATGACCCTAGAGGGCTGAGACCGGTTGATGCTTAATACCCGCTGTCAGGCTCCCACCTAGCTGATTGGGCCAGTGGTAGCTCCTGAGGGTTGATGGATGAAAAGTTTTTCTCGCTCTGGTGTTAGGTCCTGGGATGCTGACGCTGTCAGGCTTCTACCTAGCTGGCAGGGCCGGGATCCCCGTTAGACATCGTTATGACCCTGAGGCTGAGTTGGAGATGTTTTTCTCCATAAGGATTCCACCTAGCTGACAGATACGGGATTCTCGATAAATGTGGCAGTATCTAAAAGCTGAGATCTAGGTATTTGAACTTCGGGGGCAAAGGTCACGGGGACAATAAGGGGTTGAGCTCGGAAATCTCCAGGCGAACCGGGAAGGGCAAGCTGAGACCCTGGCAGGACTGCGAGCCGGGACTATCATCGTCAGCTACACTCCAGCCTGCCGTAGTTTTAGTTTGTGGATTCTCAGCTTTTCACCAGGTCTCAAAGATTGAAGGTCCGCCACAAGCGAGCCTAGCCTTCGCGGATCCAGCTCGGCAAGTGACTAGCCTTACTTCTATGATGTGCATATCTGAATACAGAGCAAAGGGTATTGCAAGCTTAGTTCTCAACATCTACTGAGGAATGCAAGAGGAGGCGATCCTCGGCGGTATATTTCTGCCCTCCTAAAATTTTACTTGTGAATTTTTGAAGATTTCAGCTTGACATTGGCAAGAAAGAAGGGAGCTCGCGGGCGAGCTGGATAGTTGCGAGCCTAGCACGACGAGTATTCCACCCGTTGACTGTCCCGATGTAGCGAGCTATCAAGGCCTCTCTACGAGCATGAATCCTAACCCAAATACATTCTAGCGGCTCGCTCCACCTTGGTGAGGTCGCCCTATGGAGGAGGGAAGCTCGCAGGCGAGCACATCATAGTTAGTAAGGTCAAAAAAAGAGAAATTGAGAGCCGAATCATTCTTTTTCATTAATATATCATTTTACAAAAGGGGGGTGCTCGCCTCGACGAGATTACAAAAGAAGGGGGAAGTATTTACAGCAAAAAAAGTCAGGGGTGTGAGTCAGCTCTCGCATTCCCCTCCTGATGCATGATCCTCACTCTCCTCGCATCCAGATGTGTGGCCGTCCTTGTAGCCTTTGACTTCGTTGAAGAGCCACTCGAAGCTTTCCTCCTTCTCGCAGGTAGGAGTGGCTGGTGGAAATAAGTTCGACACGAGGTCCCTTGTTGTGATCTCGCCACATCCCTCCACCAGCAAGTCCATGTCCTTCATCATCTGGAGGGTGTAGTCGGCGGTGCTGATGGAGTTGATCCGCAGGTTCTCGGCAACCTCGGCCTAGTCGTAGACCTTCGGCAACTTAGGGGGGATTACCGGGTCTCTGCCGTCCTGGGGAAAGAAGATATCCATAAGGAGGATGAGATCACCCTGGAGACACTAATTTTACCCCTTCAATTTCTGATTCTCCTTCTCTAGCTCGGCGGCACAAGCCTGCATCTTACACGTGGCTTTGGCATCTGGGAATGAACGGTAAGGTACGATTTATATTCATAAAAAATCTAACGGAAAAAGGAATGGGCGGGCCGGCGATTACCATCCCGCCGGCGGCCTTTGTAAGGAGATTTTCTGTGACCTGCATTCTTCTTGCCAGGTCGTAGCGTTGTCCTTGGTGAGGTTGCGGTCCTTCTCGGCCTTTAGTATTTGGTGGTTGACGTTGAAGCCTCGGCTGACCACCATGTGGTGCAGCTCCAGGGCCTGCATCTTGTGCTGCAGGCCCTCGCGACCGAGCTGCCGGAGTGTCAGCCCCGTTTATGCCTCGACGTCCTCGCGCATATACACGCCGAAGCCTAGCGCATAGGCGGACCTCAAGGCAGGTTGACCTCCCGACCAGGAGGGATGGAGCGATGAGATAGATATGTGGTGGGCACGCTCATACCATTGCACCATCGGCTAGACGGCCGGGTCTTTTGATTTTCCCCCAAATCCGAAGAGGGGGTGGCTCTTCAACAGGCCCAGATCGCGGACCACAGTCGCTGCTGCAAAGGAGGAGGGCTCTCCGCCCTCCAGGATTTTCTCTTGCAAACCCTTTTGCATGCTCTTTGGCGACCACTCGGGCGTGGTCTCCAGCGAGCTGATGTAGATTTGTTTTTATTATTATTGTTTTGTCTCCACTGAACTTGTTGTTGTTGTAGTTTCCCCCAAGAGACCACCGTCGCCTTTCTCTTTTGCGGTGGGGAACGACAAAGCGAGCTGGACCCTTGGAGGCTAGGTCATTTCCTGCTGGAGGAGGATCCGCCTGACCCCAAGTCACCTCGACAGGACACCGCCGCTGCCCGCTCGTGTGCGAGCGGGTCCGAACCGAGTCCCGAGCCCGTATGAGGCGGATGCTCGGGAATTGTTCTCTCCCCGATAAGAGATGACTTGGATTTATAAAAGCAATTGTCGTAAGCGAGCCCATCAAAAATAGAGGGTGAAAATGTACCTTCGCCAGGGAGAACGAGGAGGAGCGAGTTGAGGCCCCTTCGAAGGAAGGCGACCTCGAAGTCCTTCTCCAAGAAGAACTTGTGAAACTCGGCGACGTCGCCAGATAGTGCTGCAAGCCGTTATATCTCCTCGCTCTTCTACTGGGGGGAGAAGGGTATGTTGCCCACGTCTCCCTTGATGAAGACGATCTTGGATACCCAGTTTGGGTTTTTGTTGGGGGTCTCGCTAACCTTGATGTGCGAGCCCAGCAGGGAGGCGGCCCCATCGTTGGTCGCATGGTTGGTGAAGAGTTTATAAAATATGGCGAGGTTGAACTCAATCCGCTCGTAGCAGAGGTGACAGGCGAATGCGACCATCATAACGATCGTGTTCGGGTTCAACTGCACGGGCACTACGCCGAAGTACTTGAGAATTTGGCGGATTTTCGGCCAGTGGGGGAGGCGCAGCCCCTCCTCGAAATGCGTGATAGGGAATGAAAGCTCATCCCTGTAGAATGTTTTGATGTCCTCGCCCTCTGCGGGCCGGCATGCCTCGAAGCCTGGGGGACGTAATAGCCCCTGAAGCTAATGAGCTCGCGCTCAGTGGAGTTCACGTCAAAGAAGAGGTAGTCAGCAAATTGCTGAGCACACTTAGAGTGCCCGTCGACATCAGGCAGAGTTTTGCCCATGATTCGGAGAGTGGGGGGGGGGTGTGCGAGTGGGTAGCGAGGAGAGCAGTAGATGGGGGTATGAATGCAATAAAGGCGATGGGCCAGTGGCTCGGTGAGTGTGCCTATTTATAAAAAACAGAATTTATGGACGAGCTAACTGGGCAGTCCAACTCGCCAACACCCGCTCGCCGTCCCCAACTTGCCTGCCCAGCTTACCAATCTGGCGACCTGACCTATCCTAGTGCAAGCAAAGATCTAGTTGGCACATCCTATTATTTCCAATATCATACAAAATTCTAAAAATTATTTGAAGTTATTAAAGACAGGGACTATCGTAGCCCCAAAAATTAAAAAGTTCTTAGAAAGTAGAAGTAGTTTGGTCAGCCCGCATGAGATGGGGTGCTGGGGGGAGAGGGCCTCTAAGGTCAGCTAGGAAGCAATTTCCATTTAACCTGACCTCTCGTAGCCATCCCTGCAGATCGGTGCGGGGCGAGGAACTCATGGACTAGGCCCAGGTCCCGGCTGAAGGCCTGCAGGTTCTCATTGATCCTCTCCAAGATTGGGGTGGGCGATGTAACATCCCAAAAAGGAGCAGGAAGGCGAAACGTCGATGGGGAGTTCGATGAACGTCGAACATGAGGTCGACGAATGTCGAACAGGAGGTCGACGAATGTTGAACGGCATTCGACAAACGTCGAACCGGAGTTCGACGAACGTCGAACCGGAGTTCGACGAACGTCGAACCGGAGTTCGACGAACGTCTAACCGGAGTTCGACGAATATGGTGCTGTGCTGTTGCTTGTCTTCTTTCGGAGAAAGTCGACCAATGTTCTCACGTAACAGCGGCACATTCTTTTGACCAACATGCTACCTTTTCGAGCTAGACGAAAGTCAAACAGAGTTTGGAGTAACAGCGGCCAATGAGGGGTGGGTTGACTTTTCAACTCAAATCATGGTTGTTGCTTTAGGGTGAGATGAGATCATGTGCATGGGGTTAAACCCGGGGATACTTATGTAGAGGGATATGGAATGAGGAATTCATTATTTACTTCTCCACTCTCTCTCTCTCTTCCATTCATCTCCTTTGAGTGTTCTTGGGCGAAGGAACTAAGGAGTGCAATACTTGGTGCTGAAGGAGATTCCCTTATCTGAAGCAGGATCCGACGATAGATCTGTGAAGGGTAAAGTGAGGCGCTCACTTCCATCCGCGTAGAAAAGCTTTGCCATGGCTCTGAAGAGAACGTCAAGTGTAACGATTTTCCTTCTCGGACATGTGAAGTCCTTATTTTGGCATGTGCATGGAATCCCCCACCAACAGGTTGAGAATCGAGGGATTTTCATTGGGTTGATTCATGTTATCCCCAATTACATTTGCATATAGATCCGAAAATATGTGGTACGGAATAGCCATGCTGTGTGAAGCCCATCCAAACAAGTTGGTCTGCATTGGTGATGCTTTATTTTGCACATCGGAGAAGACTCCGCGTATAAATGAGTATTTTGTGGAGTAGGTTGGTTGTGCCTGTGAGTGGAGTAACAGGAAGTACTGGAGTGGAGTTTTAGGAAAATACCTTAGAAATTCATGTGTTGTATGTGATAATACGTTTTGTAGTATAAACTATTAGGGTATTTTAAGGTTTTTAATCTGCAAATCATGTCTTGTAACCTTATAATTTGACATCCTTTTGTATATATTATTGCCACTAATGTCTTTTTCTCTTTTTTTTGCAGATTTTCTCAGTTTCGGCCAAAATGACCCTGACACGCCCTCCGTGGGCATGTCACCGGGCGTGTAGCCTTCCCGAGGAAGATTACTGACAGAAGCCATTTCGTCGAGCTAAGCTTATTTCGTCGAGCTCAACATTTTCGTCAAACTCAGCATTTTCGTCGATCTCAGCTTATTTCGTCGAGCTCATCTCATTTCTTTGAACGTGCCTTCAGCAAAATTCGTCGACCCAGCTTTCAGCCATTTCGTCGAACTCACTTTCAGCATTCGACGATCGTCAATCTCCCCGTTCTTTCTGCATTCGACAATCGTGGATCTCCCCCCTTCTTGCTTCATTTAACGATCATCGATCTCCCGCCTTCTTTTTCCATTCGACGTTCGTCGAACTCACTTTCTGTGATCGACGAACTCCTCTAATTTCGTCGAGCTCTCCCTCCTTCTCCTCTGAATTCGTCAAACTCCTCCTGCTCCTCCTCTGATTTCAGCAAGCTTTCTCTCCTCCTTTCGCAAAAGCCTACTGTTGCTTTAAAAGATTTTCTGTTGCTGCACGTCAATAGTACTGACACGCACCACTACACGGGCATGTCGTCGAGCATGTACCACCTTTTTCGATGATTGACGGATTTCCGACCATGGATTGAAGCTTGACTTGCCTTACATGCCCACCCTACACGGGCGTATCATAGGGCGTGTCCACCGACGTACAAAAGAAACATCATTTCTGTCAGATTTCAACTCCCGAGGTCAACCCCGTACCTATCACGCACCTCTGACATGCCCTCCCTGTGCATAACTGGGGGGCGTGACTTTCCTGGAAAATAATCTATAAATTCAGACCTCCCCTTGTGAAAAAAAAGACAGTTTTGGAGTGAGAGGGGAGGTGCTGCCCCTTTGTTTTCTTGGAGTTTTTTCATGCTTCTCCTCTCCCACTTTTCATTTTAAGTTTTTCTTATCCTAGTTTGGGTACTCCTTTTGTATTAGTTTTTGTAACTTCTTTAGTAGCTTATTGTTAATGCTAGCTTAAATTTCATTTCCTGGAAGTGTAATATCTTTTATTTCAAGTTGTAAGCTCCTTGTTTGAGTTAATATAAAGCTTGTTTTCTTTTACTTGTTTCTATTTTGTTTGAATACAATCCTACTCATCTCTCTTCCTTCATTTCTCCAAGATTAACTAATCCTCCTTATACTCGATCTTCATGATCAGAGGTTCAAGTTGATTAAGGTATGATTCTCTGGTTTGCTCTTTCTTTGTAAGACTTAGACCTTTGATTTACTCTTGATTAATCATGCTTGGAGATATATTATCGATGTATATTTTCCTTCTTTGTTTCCACTCTTAGTTAACTGAGAGGCTCGTAGTTTGGAGTGAACGCTCAAGAGTAAAGAGAGTTGTATGCGCCCCTCGAGAGAGGTAGATGTTAAATCTCCTAGATTGGAGTGAAATCCAATAGCAGGGTTCACAGCGTAAAGCGAACTTTAGGCCACCAATTTGGATGAGAGTTCGGTCGGACCTTCCTAAAATCAGGTCGGCATGAATTCAAGAGAAGCGTGTTCATGCTTTTGAAACCTCCACGGTCAATGTCCTTTGCAATATTAAGTTAGAGTTTATTATCGCATGTTTTGATCAACTTTAGCCGAGGTGATTCTCGATCGAGTGCTTTTCTTTATCATTGTTCAACCCCTCGTTGTAATCGCCTTTAGTAGCTCTCTTTTTAACTGCAAGTAGTTCTCTTTTTAGTGTAATATTTCTTTTAGCTTATAAATTAGTTCCTGTTTTTAGTTTATTAAATTAATCGAAAAAATCATTTTGATAAAATAATAGCGATCTCCTCGAAGTAGAAGTAGTCATTACGCCCCAGGGAAAATATGACCTTGGTATTAATCTTTAGTATCCTATACTATAAACGATAAGGTACACTTGCCTTTATCGGATATAGAATCGGAGAATATTATCAACTTCCACAATCAACCTTCTCTTTTCTTTAACCCCACTTCTCCACCTTTGCGATCACAAGTATCAAGTTTTTGGCACAATTGCCGGGGATAGTTTTGAAATTTTGAAAAATTGACAGCTATTATTTTTATCATTTTTTTCTCTCTCTCTTTTCTCTTACCCATCTTTCGCGGTTGATTTTTTTTTTATGGATAGTTTTTTTTCTTGTGGACAGTTCAGTAACTCTCATGAGGAATGTTAGGTTGGATATCCTTCATCCATCCATGATTTTATTGCTTCCGGACCAGACCAATTTGGCCAATTGATCCATCCGCGAATTTTTTTTCAAGTGGTTACTATGATTTTCAAATGCCTTCCTACCCTTCTCCTCTGAATTTTTCTGAATTTAATTTTTTCGGAGATTTCTTGAATGGTCATTTTGATCCTAGCCCTGCTTTGAACTACTCTGGGTGGCAACACCCTGATCATTCTTGGGGCCATGGTGATCATCAACCCATTCCATCTCAAAATTTCTCCGCTTTTTCTCCGCAAGGTTGCGTGCCTCCTGTTTGTGATTTTAGCGAGAATGAAAACATTTTTGATTTTGCAGCATTTAATGCAAGCATCAATGCTCATTATAAAATAATTTATGACAATTTAGCTTCTCAGGCCGCAATTCTTTCTTTTCTTTGTCCTCCTCCTCCTACTTATCTTTCGAATGATGAATCTTTGGACTTTCCTCCGTGCCTTAATCACTCGCGAAAGACGATTATTCAAAATTCCATTGTGCTTACAACCACTCGAGGAGGAGATTTCCCGTGATATCCCGATTTTTTTCCAATTTTCCGAGGAAGACGAACTTTCCTGTGTTCGATCTTTTGAGGATTTGATTTTTCGGATATCCCGTTTTGCTCCCAATCTACGGAAATGATTGATATCCAACTGGAGCAACCAGATCTTTTTATCCAAAAAATTCCTTGTGATCAACCCCGCCTTTTTCTTTTTCTTCTCTTCCCCCCTCCTTGCAAAAATTTCCCTTCTTTTTCTTCTTTTATTTTTCCATATAATTTAGTTTATAGTTCTCCTTCCTTTCCCCCTTCTAATAGTTTATTTTCTTTTACTAAAAAAAATTCTTTTTCTAAATCTTTTTCCTTTTTGTTTTATTTAAAATTTAAAAATTACAAAAAAAATATTTTTATTTTCTTAAAAAATGTTTTGGCACTTACGCCGCAACGCATATCACGCGAGTTGCCATTACATTTCTCTTTCTATTTTCCATTTTTCTAACCAATAACGTCGAGCTCAACGACGTTTTAAACAAAGGGCTCTCTTGGGAGGTACCCCTTGCTTATCTTTTTTGTTGTTGTTTTTTTTGTTTTGTTTTGTGCAGGAATAAGCTCTCGGGTGTTTGTGTCACTTCTCGCCTCTCAACTTAGACTCGAGCCGGTCTTTAGCTCAAGTTTGGGGGGACGCATTTTTCAATGTATGGGCATCAAGCGCTATGGAAACATCTTTTCCTTTTCTTTGCATTTCTTTTTTCAATTCTGTACTTTCATTTATGTTTTGTTTTCTCTCTCTCCTTCCCCTCTTTTCTCCATTGAGGACAATGTCCATTTTATGCTTGGGAGAGGATTTCCTCCTTCTCTTTTCTTTATTTTGTTTCCATGAAAAAAAAGAGAATATCTTAAAAATCCAAAAAAAGAGAATATTTCAAAATAAAAAAGGAGAATATCTTAAAAATCCAAAAAATAGAAAATATTTCAAAATCAAAAATATATATATTTATATTTATATACTATTTGTTTTTTACTTTAATAATTTAAACAAATTTTGGTATTTCAATAGTACCCCTTGCTTTTATTTTGTTTATTTTCAAAATTCCTTATAACAACTTAGCTAATTATGATTTTTCTAATCGTTTTTTAAAAAATGTTTCACAACTAAAATGTTGGTCATGCTGTGTTTCTAATTCACGGTAGCATGTTAACGTGAAACGTTTTTCTAAAACTCGCATTTCTATTTTGGTTTTTCGTTCTTTATTTTCTTTACTTTCTTAAAAAACTTTCATCCACTATTTTTCTTTTTATTTTTTTGGATGATTTTTGTAATGTCAACTTTCGATTAGAGTAGTAGATGTGAACGATCCATGTCGTCTATTATTTCTATTTTCAAGATAATTTCATTAATCTTCATTTATTATCTAGGATTTTCTTTTTGAAATTTTTCAAGGCTTATGCTTTAGATAAATTTGGTAACATGTAAATGATTTATGTCATTTTTATTTTCGTTTGACCCTTCTTTTCAACCTAAAAATTTTTATCCCTAGTTAGCCGCTTTTGAGCCTTTTTCCGATTTCAATTGATAGCTCCACTTATCATCTCATTTTCACCAAAGCTAAAATTTTCAACCTTTCTAATCACACTAACCTTTCGAGTTTCATTACAATTTTCATGATTATGATATGGTTGTTTTATGATATGATTGGAGAACTTTTTGAAAAATGCATGCTTAAAAGAAGTGTTTACTTTTGTTTGGCCAATCTCAAAATGAAAAGAATATTATTTATGGCCTTTATTTGGTTTTGTTAAAAAAGAGAAAGAAAAATCTAAAAAGGAAAGAAAAGAAAATGGAAAAAAAAGTAAGGAAAATATTTTCTTTATGATTAAAATTTTTGAAACTCTTTATTTTGGTTTACTGTGATTTTAAAGCCTTCATGTTAATCTTTGAATTCCACTCCTAATCATAATCCTAAACCAAACATTTCGGTCCTAATAAGTCGTTTTGATTCATGTTTTTGAATTTTTTAGCTAAGTAAAGAATATAAGTAAAATAGTAAAATTTTCGATTTAAATTTAGAATTTTGTTATTTGATTAATTTAGTTATATTGTGTCTCTTGGATCTAGTAACAACTCAATGCGCTTTTTCATTTTTTTGCTTTGCTTAAATTTATTTAAAGAATTATGTTAAAATTTTGGATGATTTATTTTCGTTAGTAAAGCTTATAAATTGTTAAACAATATTTATGTAATTATTTTAGGTTTATGTTTCACTTTCTCCCTACTTAGAATTGCACATTGTAGTTGTGTTAGCATAGTTAGAATTTTCCTAATTAGTCACTTTTATGTTAGCTAGTTTTTATATTTTTGTTTGAGGACAAGAAAAGCTTAAGCTTGGAGGAATTTGATAATACGTTTTGTAGTCTAAAATATTAGGGTATTTTAAGATTTTTAATGTGCAAATCGTGACTTTTAAGCTTATATTTTGACCTCCTTTTGTATGTATTATTGCCACTAATGTCTTTTTCTCTTCTTTTGCAGATTTTCTCAGTTTCAGCCAAAATGACCCTGACACGCCCCCTGACATACCCTCCCTAGGCAAGCCACCTGTCGTGTAGTCTTCCCGAGGAAGATTGCTGCCAGAAGCCATTTCGTCGAGCTCAGCTTATTTGGTCGAGCTCAGCATTTTCATCGAGCTCAGCATTTTCGTCGATCTCAGCCTATTTCGTCGAGCTCAGCTTATTTCGTCGAACTCGCCTTCAGCAAAATTCATCAACCCAGCCTTCAGCCATTTCATCGAACTCACTTTTTGTGTTAAATGATCATCGATATCCCCCCTTCTTTCTGCATTTGACGATCGTTGATCTCCCCACTTCTTTCTTCATTTAACAATCGTCGATCTCCCGCCTTCTTTCTTCGTTTGATGTTCGTCAAACTCACTTTCTTCGATCGATGAACTCCTCCAATTTCATTGAGCTCTCCCTCCTTCTCCTCTGAATTCGCCGAACTCCTCCTGCTCCTTCTCCTCTGATTTTTTCGAGCACTCTCCTCCTTTCACAAAAGCTTGTTGTCGCATTTAAAGATTTTCGGTTGCTGCATGTCAACAGTACTGACATGCCCCCTATATGGGCGTGTCGTAGGGCGTGTACCACCTTTTTCGACAATTGACGGATTTCCGACAACTGCTTGAAGCAGGACGTTTCTTACATGCCCACCCTACATGGGCGTGTCTTAGGGCGTATCCACCAACTTACAAAAGAAACATCATTTCTGTCAGATTTCAACTTTCGAGGTCAACCTCGTACCTGTCACGCCCCTCTGACACGCCCTCCTCTGGCGTGAGGGGGGGGGGGGGGGCGTGACCTTCCCGAAAAAAATCTATTAATTCAGAACTCCCCTTATGAAAAAAGACAGTTTTGGAGTGAGAGGGGAGGTGCTACCCCTTTGTTTTCTTGGAGTTTTTTCATGCTTCTCCTCTCCCTCTTTCTTATTTTAAGTTTTTCTTATCCTAGTTTGTATACTCCTTTTGTATTAGTTTTTGTAACTTCTTTATAGCTTAATGTTAATGCTAGCTTAGTTTTCATTTCCTACAAGTGTAATATCTTTTATTTCAAGTTGTGAGCTCCTTGTTTGAGTTAATATAAAGCTTGTTTACTTTTACTTGTTTCTATTATATTTCAATGCACTCCTGCTCATCTCTCTTCCTCCATTTCTCCATGATCAACTAATCCTCGTTATATTCGATCTTGATGATCCGAGGTTCGAGTTGATTAAGTTATGATGCTCTAGTTTGCTCTTTCTTTGTAAGGCTTAAAGCTTTGATTTACTCTTGATTAATCATGTTTGGAGATATATTATCGATGTATATTTTCCATCTTTGTTTCCACTCTTAGTTAGTCGAGAGGCTTGTAGTTTGGAGTGAATGATTAGGAGTAAAGAGAGTTGCACGCACCCCTCGAGAGAGGCAGACGTTAAATCTCCTGGATTGGAGTGAAATCCAATAGCGGGGTTCACAGTGTAAAGCAAGCTTTAGGCCTCTGATTGGACGAGAGTTCGGTCAGACCTTCCTAAACTCATGTGGGCACGACTTCGAGAGAAGCATGTTCATGATTTTGAAACCTCCACGGTCAAGGTCCTTTGCCTTATTAAGTTAGAGTTTATTATCGCATGTTTTTGATCAACTTTAGCCGAGGTGATTCCCAATCGAGTGCTTTTCTTTATCATTGTTCAACCCCTCATTGTAATCGCTTTTAGTAGCTCTCTTTTTAACTGCATGTAGTTCTCTTTTTAGCGCAATATTTCTTTTTTGTTTTCTTTTTAGCTTAGAAATATAGTTCCTGTTT
The DNA here is from genome assembly GCA_039583875.1 of Platanthera guangdongensis. Taxonomy (NCBI): domain Eukaryota; kingdom Viridiplantae; phylum Streptophyta; class Magnoliopsida; order Asparagales; family Orchidaceae; genus Platanthera; species Platanthera guangdongensis. The sequence continues at coordinate 91,126,839 of CM077159.1, read as the reverse complement.
TTAGTTTATTAAATTAATCGAAAAAATCATTTTGATAAAATAATAGAGATCTCCTCTAAGTAGAAGTAGTCATTACGCCCCAGGGAAAATACGACCTTGTCATTAATCTTTAGTATCCTATACTATAAACGATAAGGTACACTTGCCTTTATCGGATATAGAATCAGAGATTATTATCAACTTCCACAATCCACCTTCTCTTTTCTTTAACCCCCCCCCCCTTATCCACCTTCACGATCACGAGTATCAGTATGTTATGGAAAGACCATTGTTTCTGACACTGCAGGAAGCTGCAAGGTTTGGGTTGAGTTTGGGTGTAGAAAGAGACCTTCTATTGGCCCCACCAAGTGATCGTGACGAATGCTGGCACCAACTCCCTTTTTGATTGTGAAGCCAGTCCTTAGAGGACAGTGTGGCTATTGTGAGCTATGCTCTCTTAAAGGCCAGTGAGCTGAATAGACAAGGGGAGGTCGACCCGCGTCAGTCTAGATGTTGAACTAGAGATTTGAGTAACAGCAAAGGGCTGAACTGTATCCACATTATGGTTGTCTAACTTGAGTGCCTAATTTATTGGCGTTCGTTAGGATCACATAATGAGAGCCTTGGGCTATACGCCTTCAAGACTAAAGTCTCCGGCCGTGGGCCGTGGAGCATGAATGCTCAATGTTTACCATTGGGTCTGGGTACTTTGAACGGTGGTGGGACCCTGGTTTTTTAGTACACCGATAATGTGCCCTGAGTGCACGGAGCGTCGGGTCATGCGGTCGACATTTGTGATATCTTGAATTGTGCGTGATTGCATGTTTTATGATATATCTACTTGTGAAAATGCTATGCCTGTAGTGAAGGAATACCACTACAACAGGAAAGGGGCAGTGTCGTTATAAATTGGTCAGTTGAATGCTGACCGTTGCCTTGTTTGCCACCATTATATTGGGCTGTCCTTGTGCAGCTACTGGAGAGCTGAGCGAGATATAGCAGGCTGAAGCCCTTGCTGCTGCTATGCTTGCCATTAAAGGCCGATGAAGAATTTTACTGCTTTCATCTATGGTCGGCCTGCGTTCCGATGTTTGTAATCCACACTGGTAAAATGTAACTGTAAGGCCTTAAGGCCATAACCTTTGTGTATTTGTAAGTGACATTCCTAAGCTTTGATATATAAATGGTGGTTTATATATTGTGGACATTCAAATGAGTTTGAGTTAAAGTAACCTTGAAGTTTCCGTTAGAATGCTCTGACTTAAGATGCGAGTAGTCTTGGTATTAACGTGTAACCCCGCCACCTATTTGTAAACTACGGTGTGGGGCCCCGACCGGACCCTCTATTATATATCATGTAAAGGATGGATGTGTTACATTTTGGTATCAGCTTATCTTGGTCTTCCATCTTCGAATTTGTGGTCGAATTCTTTTGAGGGTTGGCGAGCACATTTAAGTGTGACCCGTTATAATATAAATGAACTTAAGAATGTCCACTAATGAATGCAAATAAAGATGTTTGAGGAACCTACGTGTTACTACAAAGTTGTTGTTACTTGTGCAAAGTCACTAAAGTGTGTCTTTTACACGTATAGGTGACTCGAAGTGGTGTGGGGGCAGTTTGAACACCAGCATTTTGATGAGATAATGACACCAGTTGAGGTGCCTACACCTCCTCAGTCTACAGAGACAATACACTTAGTTACTGAGGCATTTTTTCCTATGATCCAGGCACATCCTATTGGGCAGGCACAGCTTGCAGTGGTACCTGTACAGGTTGATGTGAGGGCAGAACCTGTGGAGGTTGTGGTAGATGTACGAGCAGAGTTACGACAACTGAAGCAGCTTATGAGCTTCAATCCTCCTACTTTCGCAGGGGCAGGATCCCCGACGCAGGCATAACATTGTCTTGCGTGAGTCAAGAGGATTTTGACGGCTATAATAACTAAGGAGGAACAAAAATTCACCATGGGCCCTTTCCTGTTGGAAGGAGAGGCTCGTTTATGGTGGGAACAAATTGAGTTGCACCACTTAGCGGGCAGACAACTAACAGAAGTCTCGATATAGGAGTTTGTGTTGGGTACATTGGAAATTGTGTACCTGATTTGGAGAAGCCTTACTTAACTCAATAATATACATCATTGTGTATTTGATGGGTTGTTGAGTTTCAATGTGCAGGTTAAGGAAATGCAGAAAAGGTTTCTAAGTACAAGTGTCGATACTTGAGAAGAATGGTGTCGGCACCAGGAGTCAGATTGTGTCGACACACAGAACATGTGTCAACACACATAAATTCTGTCAATAGTTATTGTGTCGACATAAAGGACTTGTGTCGACACACACCAGAATTCTATCGACAATAATTGTGTCAACACACAGGACTTATGTTAACAGACACCAGAATTTTGTCGACAACAATTGTGTCGACACACAAGACTTGTGTCGACACACACCAGAATTCTATCAACACCAACTTTGTCGAGACTACAAGCTATTGTGTCGACACACAAGACTTATGTAGATACATTCCACAGAAGCTGTGTTGAGAAGATAAAGAAGGGTTGTGTCGACATTATGAGAGTTGTGTCGACATCATCAAGAATTGTGTTGGCACATGGTCTATTAGTGTTGACACATTTGAAGTATTGTCTCGACGCTTTTTTGCTAAGATAGAATACAATGAGGTATCAGGTGTCATGACTGAAGACTTGACAGCTATCATAACTAACAAAGCTGTTGCATCTGTCAGAGTTGTCAGAAGGCCGTTATAAACCGGATCAGCCGGTATCCTATAAGTGTCTATATAAAGACCTGTTCTATCATCAAACAGTGAGAGATCGAAGAAGAAAGGACTTGACATTTTTGCTAACAGTTGAAATCTTCGAGTCATCAAGAGAAGACAGGTTCTGAAGAAGTCACCAAGAAGATTTCAGATCAAATTCTGAAGGAAGCTGGATTGAGGTTCATCTCCAGCTTCACAAAAAGATCAACCTTACTTTGTTCAGATTTAAGAAGCTTTGAAGAAGCTAAGACAGGTTGAATCGTAAGCAGTCAGATCTATCAAGAACTGATCAAGAAGTCTTCAACCCTTTCTCTCTTTACCTGGGTAAAGGATTAATCTCTTTTATAATCAATTTTTTTATAAGATCTGTTATAGATCTGAGTGTAAGAGAGTTATCTCTCTGCGTTGTAAGCCTATGTTTATAAAGGCTGAGGTAGGGCTGAGTGCTTGAGGTAGGAGATTGATTTCTCTGAGCTGTAGGCCTGGTAAAAGAGGCTGAGGTAGGGCTGTATTGCCTGAGTTGTAGGAGTGTGGACTCACTCTGAGGTAGGGTTCTCTGAAAGAATCTGAGTTGTAGCACTCAGTGAAGTGTGAGCTGTCGAAATTATTCTGGGTTCTGAGTTGTAAGTTCAGAGGATATGAGAAGGAAGAAGGGAGTTAGGTCGAATCTAGTATACTGCTATATAGGAGAAGGGGGAAGTGGATGTAACCATCTCTTGGGGAACCACTATAAATCTGTGTGTATACTGTGTTGACTGTGTTTGTTTTAATCTGTGTTGTGATAGATATTGCATAAGTATTTAACAGTGATATAATTGAACTGTCTTAATAAAAAGGAATTGAACCTATTCACCCCCCCCCCCCCTTTAGGTGTTTAGGATATCTTGAAACCAATTCTTTCAAGTGGTATCAAAGCGAGGTTGCTCAAGAATAGACTTAACAGTTTGAGTTGATCTATAAGGCAGTTATCAGTTAGACAAAATGGGTTCATATGAAAATCATAAGGAACTTGGATCTATTAAACTACCTATATGTAGAAAGGAAATTTTTGGCATATGGAAAGAGAGAGTCAGATTGTTCACGGAAGCTTCAGACCCAAGAATCTACATTACAGTTAAAGAAGGGCCATTCATTCCTATGAACATCTCAGTTCTTGATGCCAACCTAAGGACTCCAAAAATTTATTCTGAAATGACAAAGGATGAGATCATCTTAGCCACTATGGATAAGACAGCACAGAACATAATAGTTAGTGCTATAGATTACTCAACTTTCCAAAACTTGGTTCACTGCAAAACCTCTAAGGAGATGTGGGACACTTTGATTGTCTACATGGAGGTATCAGAAGAAGTAAGAGAGAACAGAAAGTCTACGCTAAATCAAGAATATGAAAGTTTTAGACAAACCAAAACAGACAGCATAACTGAGTGCTACAAGAAGTTTTATAGAATTGTAAATGAGCTAATGTCATATGGAAGAGTCTGTAGCACTTATGAGCTTAATGATAAGTTTCTCAGATCACTAATCAAGTACTGGGATACCAAGATATGTGCCATCAAGGAAGTGGCCAAACTAGCAGACACCTCTCCTCCAACTCTATTTGGAAAACTGCTATCATATAAGATGCAGCTTATGGCCAGAAAGGAGGAGGAGAAAATCAATAGGTCTGAGTACAAAGAGAAATCTGTGGCCTTCAAGGTTGAAGCCACAAAGAAGGATAGGAGGATGTCTCCATCCCCTCCTAAGAAAGCTGTTGAAGTTATCACAGAAAATTCTGAAAACACATCTGACAGTCCTTATTCTAATGAAGATTTTGCTACCTTCATAAGGCAATTCCAAAGATTCTTGAAGAAAAAATAGTGGAGAACCAAGCCATCCTCCTCACAGTCCAAGGATGACTATTACTAGAAAAAGAAATCTTCTAAGAAAGACAGGTATGACACTAAACCTAGCAAAATAACTTCTTCTAAGATTGTTTGTTATTGTCGCAACAGGTTTGGACATGTTGTAGCTGATTGCCCTGATAAAAGAAAGGAATCAAATGACAAGAAGAAGCATCAAAATAATGGAAAGAAGGAGAGATCCTTTGTTGCAAAGAAGCAGAAAAGTTGGACTGACTCCTCATCATCATGTTCAGGAGAAGAGGCTGATGCTGAAGCCTATATTGGATTGTTCACTATTGAAGAAGATTCAGTAGAATCTGAATTCTTACAAATGCTGGACTCTATAAATTGGATTGAAGATCATCATTGCAGGGGGCTGATGGCTTTGTCTGAGGAAGATCAGTGCTAGGATCCGCCTGGTACCAATAAGGTAAACAACCAATCTTCAGTTTTTGATTATTATACTACATCAAGAGATGGGGATGGTTCTGAATCAGAAGGGGATGTCCATCAACTAATTGATGAGTATGGTGATCTATTGCAAGCTCTTAAGAGAAGCAGAATCCTTATCAAAAAGCAAGCAAAGGAAATTGCATCTATTAAATGGGCTGCATCAGATTTAGCAAAAATGCTGGATCTAAAGTTGAATGAAGTTACCAAACTGAAAAACATAACTTTTATTCAGATGGGTACAATTACCTTCAAAAAAGATCACATCAATAGTCTAGAAGTCAGACTTCAAAGAGAGAAGGATCATGTGACACATCATACACAGACATAGAGATTTTCAGTCAGTCTGTCTCCAACAGCTTCTCTACTCCTTTCACAAAAGCTCTGATACAAAAAGAAGATCTGCTCTCAGAAGAAGAAGAACAATCATACAAAATCAAGAGTCTTCTTACTTCAATGCTCAAGGACTTCCAAGGACAACAACTATCAAATCTGTCAAGAAGATCCTGCAGATAAAGGCTAAAAGCTTGAAGGTCTATCACCTTACAGCAAGGATTCCATATTTCCCTGAACCATTCAATATCTCAGGGGGAGCCATTTGCTACCATCAATAATCCACAAGTCTTCTCTCTGATTATTGACAGAGAAGACATAATCAACTCTCTCACCCCCACTGTGTAAAGGGTTGACATCTCCCTTCAAAAGTGATTCCTGGTTACAGGTTACCTGATCAAAAGACTTGGGGATTTGGTTTTTGAGCACCTGATCAAAAGCTCATTGGTGTCAGGAACCTCATCAAAAACCTGAGTGGATTCCTACCAGGGTGGTAGAAGAGTGGATGTACCCAGGTTGGGGAACCGCTATAAATTTCTTGTGTCGTCTGGTTGCCCTCTTTCTTTTGTTTTCTTGCTGTGGCTGTGGTAGTTAGTTTCTGTGCTTTTATATTTTGATTTATTTACTACTGCACTTAGACTAATCTGCATTATCCAGCAGAGAATTTTTATAAAACTCAAAATACTCTATTCACCCCCCCCCCTCTAGAGTATTCCTGATCTATCTGCTCACTTCCAATTGGTATCGGAGGAGGTTCCTTTGGTTGTACAAGCTAACCCTTGAATAAAAGATCCTTTGTTAGATCTAAATTTTATTTTAATTTCCATATTAAATTTATATACACAGTTATGACACAAAACAAGGACTATGCAAGCACCAGACCTTCAGTTTACAACCTAAACAGGTTTGCCATCTAGAAGGCAAGAATTAAATTATACATGAATTATATTGATGAGGATATATACAACTCTATTTTGACAGGTCCCCCTCAATCTTTAACTTCTACAACATCTACAAGCACTACTACAGTTCCACCACCTGAGTGGACTGAAGCCCAGAAGAAGGCAAAGATAGCTGATGCCAAGGATATGAACATACTGGCACAGACTATGTCAGATGATATTTTTCAAAAGGTGGCTGAATGCACCTCAGCCAAAGCCATCTGGGATTCACTAAATCAGATGGTGGCTGGTTCAGTTGATGAGAGAAAGGATAGGAGATCCAACCTCATATCCTCATATGAGAACTTCAAGAAAAAAGAAGCTGAATCAGTAGCTGATATGTATAACAGGTTAATATCAATCATCAATGAGCTAAAAACCTTGGACAAGGACATCACCTTCACAAAGGTGAATGACAACATCCTAATATGCTTCCCAAGCTTATGGGATTCAAGGATCTGCCCCATCAAGGAGTCCAGAAGCCTAAATGAGATATCTATAGAATCTCTATTGGGCAAGTTAAAGTCTTATGAACAACTGATCAAGTCCAGGGAGGCAGCAGAGCAAAGGAAACCTCCACCAGCCAGAAAAGAGCAAAGTATAGCTTTCAAGGCTGCTGAGAAGACAGAGACATCAACATCAAATGAAGAGCTCATGAGTCTATTTGCTAAAAGATTCTACAAGATGACAAGAAAGGACTTCAGAAGAAAGTCATCTAGGCAAGATGACAAACCCAGGTATGATAAAACACTAACTGAAGAAGTGGTGTGTTTTGGGTGCAGGAAACCTGGGCACTTCCTCTCTGAGTGTCCAGAGAACCAGAAGAAAGAGAAGAGAAGAGAGAAAGACACAAGGAAATAGCACACCAGCAAACCTTCTTCCAGTAAATACAAGAGGAAGGAAAAGGGTTTTGTGGCTGAAACCTGGAGTGAAACTGAAGATGAATCAACATCTTCCAACTCCAGTGAAGATGAGTAATAAGCAAGGGCTAAGGAGGTTTGCCTCAATGCAATTGATGCTTCCAGGAGCAATTCAGAAGAAGAGGAATCAAACAATGAAGAAGCTTCAGATTCAGAAGCTGATAAGGTACTATCTTCTTTTGATTACACTTCAAATTCTTTTAAAATTGAATTTAAATCAATGTGTATAGACTTAATAAATTCAGAAAAAGAGATTAAAACTCTTATCAAAAAATTAGGAAATTTAGAAAACTTTACTCTGAAAATATTAGGTTAAAAGATGAATTATGCTTAGCAAATGAGCAAATAACATTGTTAAAAACTGAGCTTTGTGAGGCTAAATAACTTGAGGAAACTCTTAATGGAAGATTTCTCAAGCTGATGGACATCACAAGCACTATGAATGCCAAACTTAATGGCAAGCTAGGCTTGGGTGCTTCATCAGGTTTGCCCCCCATTCTCAGGAAGAACATCTTAACAACCCCCATAAAATTTGTCACTGCTAAGGGAAAAGTAAAAGTAATCAATAAACAAACAACAAAAAATATTTCTAAATCAATAGGTCAGAAAACCAACAACCAAAAAACCATAGGTAACAAGGTTCAGCAGAATTCGTCGAACTTATATCGACGAAATCTTGCCAGTTTGTCGAACCCAGATCGACGAACTCTGAACGCAAACTATAGTTATAGTTATTCGTCTAAATGCGATCGATGAACTCTGTATGGTTTGTAGAGCAGTGGTCGACGAACAAGGGGCACAGAAAATGAATATATTCATTCTTTGGGCATAGATTGATGATCTCAACCCTATTCGTCGAACTCTGGTCGATGAACTAACAGAAATTCGTCAAACCCAGAAAGACTTAACCAAAACTTTAATTATAACAGAAACTTAAATAATTCCAAGAAAGCCTTCAATCCACTAGCTGATTGGGTTATACCACTAGGAGATATCACCCTCTAGGATATAAATCCCAACCTGAATTTTCTAGTAATTCTAGCTTTTCATACTAGGAAAACAAAGGACCCAAGGTAACCTGGGTCTAGAACATTTAACTGTTTTTCATTACAGGTAAAGAGCTGTCCAAGTGTGAATCTGACCTAGTACTTGGACAGTGGTTTCTCCAAACATATGACAGGCAGCAAGGATAATATAACTAATTATAAGTCCAAGCCAGGACCATCGGTGATCTTTGGGGATTCCAAATGTGGCCAGTCAGAAGGTTTTGGAGAAGTGAAGATTGGAGCTGTTATTTTCAAGAAAGTAACTTATGTCAGAGGACTCAAACATAACCTCATCTCCATAAGTTAGTTATGTGATGATGGTTATCAGGTACATTTCAATTCATCTTCTTGTATTATTTCTAATAAGGAAAATCAAATTATTTTAATTGGAAATAGACAAGGCAACATATATTTAGTTGATTTTCTATCTGCCAATTCTAATATCTGTTTACTTAACTTAATTAGTAACCAGAATGATTTATGACATAAAAGACTAGGTCATGTAAACCTGAAAAACATTGCTAGGTTATCAAAAGACAAACTTATTAAAGGTTTACCTTCTGGTCCCTACAAGAAGGAAAGCCTTTGCAGGGCTTGTCAATTAGGCAAGCAAACTAAATCTAGTTTTAAATCCATTAATAAAAGTGATTCTCCTAGCATTTTGTATTTGCTACACATGGATCTATTTGGACCTATTGTTGTACAAATCCTAGGAGGGAAATCCTACACTTTGGTTGTTGAAGATGACTTCGCCAGGTTCACTTGGGTATCCTTTCTGAGATCTAAGTCAGATACCTTCAAGGTTCTTACAGATTTTCTCAGGACCATACAGATTGAGTTCTCTACTCATGTTGCATTGATTAGAAGTGATCATGGCACAGAGTTTGAGTCTCTTCTTATGCATGAGTTCTGTGAGAAGGAAGGTATCAGGCATTGCTTCTCAGCTCCTAGAACTCCTCAACAAAATGGGGAAGCTGAAAGGAAAAATAGGACACTCATTGAAGATGTAGGTACAGTACATGCAGATGCTTACATGCCATTATCCTTTTGGGCAGAGGCTGTGAACACTGCAAACTATGTCCTAAACAGAAGCTTGATATATAAGCTAAAGAATATGACTCCCTATGAATTACTAAAAGGGAAGAGACCTAAAATAAACTATTTTAAAGTCTTTGGTTGTATATGTTATATTCACACAAACAACAAAAGATATATTAGAAAGTTTGAGGCAAAGGCTGAAGAGGGAATTTTTCTAGGATATTCCCAAGTAAGCAAAGCCTATAGGGTTTATAACAAATCAATTTTAAAAATTGAGGAGTCTATCCATGTTACTTTTGATGAAGCTAACATGTCTTGCAAAGAGAAAGAAATTTCTACCAGAAGCAACTTGGAGGTACATCACTTGTGTGAGAGTTTGGATGGACTAAACCTTACCCAAGAGATTCCAACTCATCCTTCTCCACAAGTCATTGAAGACAGTGAAGATGAAGGCATTGAAGGGAGTGATATTCCCTCAACAGCAAACGTAATTCCACAGGAGGAATTAATTCCAAATGCTGTTGCAGAACCAACTCCACCAGCTGATCTTGTCACACTTAGGGATCACCCCAGATCTCAAGTTATTGGAGACATATCAGCAGGTGTACAAACAAGGCATCAACTCAACCAAGATTTGATGCATGCCTGTTTTCTCTCTCAGATTGAACCTCTATCCATCCATGATGTAGAGCAAGATCCCCACTGGATCATTGCAATGCAGGAGGAATTAGATCAGTTTGAGAGATGTAGAGTTTGTGATTTGGTTCCAAGGCCTCAAGACTATCCAGTCATTGGAACCAAATGGGTCTATAGAAACAAGCTGGATGCACAAGAAGTAATAGTGAGAATAAAGCCAGGCTTGTTGCACAAGGATATAGGCAAGAAGAAGGAATAGATTATGACCAAACCTTTGTACCTGTTGCAAGGTTGGAAGCAATCAGAATATTCCTTGCCTATACAGCTTACAAGAGATTCAAGGTCTATCAAATGGATGTGAAAAGTGCATTCTTGAATGGAGTACTCAAGGAAGAGGTGTATGTTGAAAAACCTCCAAGTTTTGTTTCTCCAACTCATTCCTCTTATGTTTACAAATTACATAATGCTCTCTATGGTCTAAAGCAAGCTCCAAGAGCTTGGTATGAGACTCTAGCCAGCTTTCTGTTAGAGCATAAATTCATTAGAGGCATTGTATATAGAACACTTTTCACTAGACATCATACGGATCAAATACTGTTAATACAAATATATGTGGATGACATAATATTTGGGTCTACTGATTCAAAATTGTGCAAGAGATTCTCTGATCTCATGCATTCTAAATTTGAAATGAGTAGCATGGGTGAGCTTTCCTACTTCCTTAGTCTCCAAGTGAAGCAGCTCCCTGATGGCATCTTCATCTCCCAAGCTAAGTATACTAAAGAGCTTATCAAAAAGTTTGGGATGGCTGATGCCTCAACAAAGAAGACACCTATGACTACAAATGCTGTAATTGATTCAGATGCACATGGGAAACCTGTGGATCAGAAACTATATAAGGCCATTGTTGGATCCCTGTTATACCTTACAGCAAGCAGACCTGATATCATGTTTTCCACATGCCTTTGTGCTAGGTTCTAAGTGAACCCGAAAGAATTTCACCTTATTTTCCTAAAAAGAATTTTGAGATATATAAAGGGTTGTCCTAGTCTAGGCCTATGGTATCCCACAGAATCAGAATTTGAGTTAACTGGATACTCAGATGCGGATTTTGGTGGATGCAGGGTGGATAGAAAAAGTACTTCAGGAACTTGCCAGTTCTTGGGTAGGAGATTAGTATCCTGGTTTTGTAAGAAACAGTCATTTGTATCCACCTCAACTGCTGAGGCAGAATACATTACAGCAGGTAGCTTTTGTTCCCAGATGCTGTGGATACAAAATCAATTACTAGACTATGGTATCAACTTAAATAATTCAACTCTACTTTGTGATAAAACAACTGCTATAGCCATAACACAGAATCCAGTCCATCACAGTAGGACAAAGCATATAGACATTAGGCATCATTTCATAAGAGAGTGTGTAGACAAAAATAAAATTAAGCTTGTCTATATCTACACTGATTTACAAAGGGCTGATATATTCACCAAACCTCTAGATGAGAGAAATCATCTCTTCTTTATAAATCAGCTAGGAATGATCAATGGAGAAGACTTAGTTTAGTTTAAGTCTACACTCGACGAATTTGCCAAAGTTCGTCGAACGGATAACGACGAACTATGGAAAGTTTGTGAGATATTCGTCGAATGCAGGACGACAAACTCTCTGTGAGTGAAGTTGTTTTCGTCGAACGGAGATCGACGAATTCACTTCAGAAAACTTTCGTCAAACGGAGCTCGACGAAATGTCTTCAAATCTTCAGACAGAGCTCGACAAATTATTTGACTATTAATTATTTCGTCGATCTCAGGTCGAAGAATTTCATAATTTTCGTGGAACGGAGTTTGTCGATTCATATTCTGGAAAACCTTATATCTAGGTTTTTCTTCGATCTCCATCCCGCGTTTTCTGTTCTCTTGCACTTGATCGCCGTTTGTCTCTCTTGCAGGTGATTCTAATGGCTATTCCAGCAGGTGCCCTAACTGGAATGAAGTTTGACACAGGCTTTGACGTCGACTTTGAATCCTTTCAACATTCAGATCCAATATTTTTGCATATACTAGAACTTCTGGAGGAACAAAAACTGAAAAATCTGATGTCAACATGGATAAAACTATCTGCAACTGAAATCAGAGAGTGGGTTTATACATCTACATCAGAGGAGAACACTATGATCAGAACAATTGCGGGTAACTCTATATCTTTATCTCCCGCTGTATTTACTGAGATTTTTGGATTGATTAATAGTGAAGAACAGTTAGAAATCGATTCAGAAGACTATGATATGATGTTGAGTTTAATGGGATATACTGGAGATATTCCCAATAAGTTGTTAAAGAAACATATGTCTGCCAAATTTAAGTTCTTGGCAGATATTGTAGGAAAGGTTTTGCTGGGTAAGCATACTGCCCATGACTACATTACCAGACACTAGTTTCTGGTTATGTGTGCAGTGATTAATAAGAAGGAAGTGGATTGGGCTCAAATCATATTTGATTTGATAAAGAAAAAGAACAACAAGAAGGAAGTCTGTTTTGGCATGATCCTAGGGATCTTCTTAAAGGAAAAAGCTGATGAATCACTGTTGTCACCAACCATATTCATAAATGCCAGTAAAAGGCTAACATGTGCCTTATTTGGGAGGTGGGAGAGGACAATAGTCAAGCCCTCCAAGGCATCACCCTCTTCCACCATAGCTTCTAAAAGCACCAGGGCTGTAAGTGCCACTCCCCACCCGGATGAAGAGATCATTTCACCCTCATCATCTCTTCCAGCTATTCCACCTACATCTCCACAAATTGATCTTATAAAGATCCCATCTTCCACCCTTTAGGAAAACCAACCACCAACACCACCTGATTCCCCCCATGACATATATATTCCCTCACCACCACCATCTCCTCTTCCACAACATTTGTTCACCATACCATCTTTCCATCTACCAACAGATACAATCATGCTAGATCCTACTCCTCCATCTCCACTACCATCTATCATTCCTCCACAAGTTTCTACTCACACAACATCTGAAACATCCTCTGCTCCAACATTGGACCCCTCCACCATATCTTCCATAATTGATATCATCACACCCCTCATAAAATCAATCATAGCAGAGGCCATTATACCTCTTGCTACCTCTATATCTACTCTATCTGCTCAACTTTCTACCTTCACTGCTGCCCCCTCTTCATTCAGGGGCCTGGCTCTAGTATACGCTGAAACCAGGCAGGGGGAGATGCTTAATGAAGAAGCTGCAGCACCTCCAGCAGAAGCAGAAATCTCAGCTCCAGCAGCTCCAGTAATAGCAGAGGCAGAAGCACTACTAGCAGATACAGATTTAATTCCAGGGGATGCAGATTTTATTCCTGATGATAGAGATTTAATTGATTTAATTCATTTCATTGAGAATGACATGGACCTTGATGAGTCAGTCCCTGAAGAGACAATTGATAAAGACATTCTTTCTATTTCTGAATTCATAATTAATCATACTATAAACTTAGTTGATTTATTGAACAGTTTTGATACTGTCATTCTGAATTATATTCCCGCAGTACCTTCTAAGCTATCCTTGGCTATTGTACCATATACTTCTCTCCATCTCTCCAAAAGTTGCTAAGCAACTTAGAAATAGTTTTGTTATTTCAAAGCCAGCAGTCATGCCATCTCCAGAATAAGTTACTTTTGTTCCAACATTTGTAATGGATGACTCACCCATACTAAATCTTGATGATTTGATTTTGGCTGATATAGAAGAAGAATGTAAGGCAGCTGCTGAAAGCACTGTTAGAACCAGTTCTCTAGTCTCTCCTATGGCTTCTTCTCCTAGTCCTGTTGAAGTTTCTGCTCAAGCTCCTGAAAAGCCAATCATTTCTGCTGAGGCTCTGAAAGCACTCAATGATGTATATGATAACCCTCAAGGATCAGATAATGATAATGATGATGATGACGATGAGGAAGATGATTCTGATGATGAACCCAAGAGGAAGCAAGTATCCAAGAAAAGAAAAGCCCCTCCTCCTCCTACTCCAAAGCCAAATCCAAAAAATGACACTCCATATTAAATTCTCCAAAAGATAACTCCATACAAAGGGATGCCATCTTGGATGTGGTTATCCAAAAATCAGCAGAAGGTACTCTCCTCCTCCAGCTCAAAGATTCAGAAAAGATCCACCTCCGCCTTGTCCTCCAGCTGCTGGTGCTTCAAGCACATATTCTCAAAGATCTGCCCCACTTCAAACATATCAAAGACACCAAGGGAGATCACATGGAAGCAGACAGCACAGGCAATACTCTTTAGGAAAGAAACATCAGCAGCAACAACAACATCAGCAGCAACAACAACATCAACAGCAGCAACAACATCAATAACAACAGCAACAATCCACTGAACATCAACCAGCTGAAGGCTCTAAAAGACCATCTTCTCCTCATGTTCCTTTTGAAGTTCTTGAAACAGCTAGTACTGCTAGAATGGCCAGGTTCCAGGAAATTGTAGGCCTTTCTATGATTAACAATGCCAAAGCTGAAGGAAAGGATACTTCTGAATATTCAACAATGTCAAAGTACAAGAAAGAGGAAATTAAAAGATTTAATAAAGCAAACAAGATTTTCAATGTTGATGACTATATGAAGTTGCACCCAGAAGTAGTTGTCCCCAAAGCTACATCTTTGAAGATTATAGGGGATGCAGACATGACCATGACAAAAGTGCAAGCTTCAGATCCCAAAAGAGAGATTTGTTTACAAAGCCTGGAGAGAAGAGCAAGCAAGAAATGCCAAAGGAAAAGAAACAGAAGAAGTAAATTTTGAACTTTTTTGTTTTCTACAATTATCTATAACTGCTCTATATTCTGAACAAAGCTTATGTATATATATATCTGCTGAATGTGTTATTGATCTTTGCCAGATATATACTTTTTCGGCTTTGTTTATTTTCAATTTTGATTTGAGTCTGTAATTAGTGACCTCACCCTAATAGGGGGAGATTGTTGGATCCCTAATAAGATTTGTGCTAGGTTCACTAAGTTAGGATCATATGACCCATAATGTATAGCCATGGTTATATTTGTGTCCTAGAGTCTAGGCCAAGTCCTTAGAGTCAATATCACATGGACCAGCTATCAACAAGCCGCCACAGACTCAAGACTTAGAATATTTCAAGACTCTGTAAAGTGAGTTCGACGTTCGTCGTACTCAGGTCGACGATTGTCGTGCTCATTTTGACGATCTCATAGTTAATTCTCTGAGCTGAGCTTGACAAACTACATTCTCTGATCGACGAAAACTTAGATTACAACAAAACTTCAAGTTCAGGAAAGATCAAGATATCCAAAGTACTTAGAATCATACTTTGGTCGACGAACTTTATTCTTTGGTCGACGAATCTTTGGACTACTACAGCATTCTGTCAAGACTATGTTCTCTTGTCTCAGGTCGACGAACTTCATTCTCTGCCCAACGAATTCTGGATTATCTACTTCAACAAATTAGAACCAGAAGACTTGTGTCGACACTCAGAGTATATGTCGACACCAACTGAGTCAACGCTAGAAGTACTTGTGTCGACACACAGATCATCAGTCGACACTTTAGAAAGGTTGTGTCGACACCACACAGAAGACTTGTGTCTACACACATGATATCAGTCGACACCACCTGTGTCGACACCAGGAGTAATTGTATCGACACACAGAATATTTGACAACTCCAGAAACTCAGCTCGATGAAATCAAATCTTAGGTCGATGAATTCTGGAGACTTTAACTTTCATTTCAGATACAACTGCGAATATTCTAAGTCCAGAATAATTGCTAAACTCCAGTCGACGAACACAGTTATCGGCTCGACAAATTCTGTCATAAGTTCGATGATTCCAGACTTAGCATTTATTCCTTCTGTCCTTAGTCTATGACAACAATTTCTGAATGATTAATGATAAAATATTCTCTGAATATTACCGTTGGACGGTACATTAATCACAGCTTTCATCAGAATTATTGTTTTCCATTTTTCCAAGGGACAGTTGGGAAAAGAAATCAATGCAGTTTATTTTCAAGGACCGCCAGCATTGATTGCCGCAGAAGGATTCAAATTTCGAAAGGAAATTCCCTCAGGAAATGTAAAAGAGATTTTTCTCTCTTTCCTGACAGCAAGCAAGAACAATCAGAGTACCAGAGCAATTATAGAGACACAGCATACACAGACACAGATTTTCAGTCAGTATGTCTTCAACAGCTTCTCTGCTCCTTTCACAAAAGCTCTGATACAAAAAGAAGATCTGCTCTCAGAAGAAGAAGAAAAATCATACAAAATCAAGAGTCTTCTTAGTTCAACACTCCAGGACTTCCAAGGACAACAACTATCAAATCTGTCAAGAAGTTCCTGCAGATAAAGGCTAAAAGCTTGAAGGCCTATCACCCTACAGCAAGGCTTCCATATTTCCCTGAACCATTCAATATGTCAGGGGAAGCCATTTGCTACCATCAATAATCCACAATCCTTCTCTCTGATTCTTGACAGAGAAGACATAATCAACTCTCTCACCTCCACTATGTTAAGGGTTGTCATCTCCCTTCAAAAGTGATTCCTGGTTACAAGTCACCTGATCAAAAGACTTGGGGATTTAGTTTTTGAGCACCTGATCAAAAGCTCATTGGTGTCAGGCACCTGATCAAAAACCTGAGTGGATTCCTACCAGGGTGGTAGAAGAGTGGATGTACCCAGGTTGGAGAACCACTATAAATTTCTTGTGTCGTCTGGTTGCCCTCTTTCTTTTGTTTTCTTATTGTGGCTGTGGTGTTTAGTTTTTGTGCTTTTATATTTTAATTCATTTACTACTGCACTTAGACTAATCTACATTATCCAGCAGAGAATTTTATAAAACTCTAAAAACTCTATTCACCCCCCTCTAGAGTATTCCTGATCTAACTGCTCACTTTCAAGCCTCTTCCAAGGATTCATCTTCACTGTCTTCAACAACTTGTGGAGTACAGGGTGCTATAGCTTCTTGTGGAAGGTTTAATTCACCTATTTTCTCACACAAGTGAGGTACTTGCAAGGTGCTACTGGTAGAAATTTCTTTCTCCTTGTAAGACATGTTAGTTTCATCAAAGGTTACATGAATTGATTCTTCAATTTTTAAAGTAGATTTGTTAAACACCCTATAAGCTTTGCTTACTTCGGAATATCCTAGAAAAATTCCCTCTTCAGCCTTAACTTCACACTTTATAATATATTTCTTGTTGTTATTATGTATATAGCATATGCAACCAAATACTTTAAAATAGGTGTTTTTAGGGTTCTTTTCTTTAAGTAATTCATAGGGAGTCCTATTCTTAAGCTTATATATCAAACTTCTGTTCAGTACATAATTTGCTGTGCTTACAGCCTCTGCACAAAAGGATAGTGACATGTAAGCATCTGCAAGTAGTGTGCCTGCAACTTCAATCAGGGTTCTATTCTTCCTTTCAGCTACCCCATTTTGTTGGGGAGTTCTAAGAGCTGAGAAACAGTGCCTGATACCTTCCTTCTCACAGAACTCATGTATAAGAAGAGACTCAAACTCTGTACCATGATAACTTCTGATCAATGCAACATGAGTAGAGTACTCAATCCGTATGGTCCTGAGAAAATCTGTAAGAACTTTAAAGGTATCTGACTTAGATCTCAGAAAGAACACCCAAGTGAATCTTGAGAAGTCATCTATAATGACTAGAGTATAGGATTTCCCTCCTAGGATTTTTATAGCAATGGGTCCAATGAGATCCATGTGTAACAAGTACAAGATCCTAGGTGAATTACTTTTATTAATTGACTTAAAGCTAGATTTAGTTTGCTTGCCTAGTTGACAAGCCCTGCAAAAGCCTTCCTTCTTGTATGGACCAGAAGGTAAACCTTTAACAAGGCTGTCTTTAGATAGCCTAGCATTATTTTTCATGTTAACATATCTATTTTGTTAACCTCTAACAAGGCTGTCTTTTGATAGCTTTTTATGCCATAATTCATTTTAATTGCAAATAATATTGAGCAGACAAATATCTGAATTGGCAGAATGAAAGTCTACTATGTATATGTTACCTTGTCTATTTCTAATTAAAACATTTTGTTTTTCTTTATTAGAAATAATACAAGATGTAGAGTTAAAGTGTACCTGATAACCTTCATCATATAATTGGCTGATAGAGATGAGGTTATGCTTGAGTCCACTTACATATGTCACTTTCTTGAAAGTGACTGCTCCAATATTTACTTCTCCAAATCCTTCTGACTGGCCCCAATTTGAATAACCAAAGATAACCTTTACTCCCAGCTTGGGCTTGTAGTTGCTTAAGTTGTTCTTACTGTCAGTCATGTGTTTGGAACATCCACTGTCCAGATACTATAGTTGATTAGCAACTGGACAGCTCTTCACCTACAGAGAAAATAATTAATTGTTCTTGAAACAGGTTACCTTGGGTCCTTTGTTTTGCTGATAGGAAATGTTGTTAAGTCTTTCTGGGTTTGACGAAATTTTGTGATTTCGTCGACCAGAGTTCGATGAAACGGGATGAGATCGTCGATCTCTGCTCAGAGAATGAACATAGTAATTTTTTGTGCCCCAAGTTCGTCGACCTCTGCTCGGCAAACCATACACAGTTTGTCGATCGCATTAAGACGAATGATTATTGTGTATTTTTGCGTTCAGCGTTCGTCAACTTGAGCTCGACGAACTGGCCACATTTCGTCGATCTGAGTTTGACGAAATCTGCTGAACTTTGTTTTTATCTATGGTTTTCTGGTTTCTGTTATTGTGATTTTTAAAATTAGTTACATCTTCTATGCTTTGGTTGTTGTTCATTACTTCTTTACCCTTAGTTGTAACAAATCTGATGGGGGTTGATAATATGTTCTTCTTGAGAATGGGGGGCAAACTTGATGATGCACCCAGGCCTAGTTTGCCATTCAGTCTGGCATTGACTGTGTTTGTGATGTCCATCAGCTTAAGGCTTCTCCCATTGAGAGATTTCTCAAGTTGTTTGGCATCACATAGCTCTGTTTTTAAGGAGTTAATTTGTTCATTAGCTAGATTCAGTTCATCCTTTAACCTAGTGTTTTCAGAAATCATATCTTCTTGATTAGCTAGTCTTTCCCTAAGTGTTTTAATTTCCTTTTCAGAGTTTATCAAATCAATACACATGGTTTTAAATTCAAATTTGAAAGCATCAGAATTATAGTCAAAAGATAAAAGTACATGATCAGCTTCTGATTCAGAAGATTCTTCATTGTCAGATGCATTTTTTTCATCTAATTGACTTTTAGAGGCATCAATGGCCAAGAGGCAGACTTCCTTGGCCCTTGCCTCTTCTTCTTATTCACTAGAGCTTGAGGATGTGGATTCATCTTCAGTTTCACTCCAGGATTCAGCTATAAAGCCTTTCTCCTTCTTTTTCTATTTGCTGGCGGAAGGCCTGCTGCTTTACTGTCTTCTTGAATCCTTCTCTCTTCTTCTTTCTTTCTTTTGATTCTCTGGACACTCTGAGATGAAGTGTCTAGGTTTCCTGTAGTCAAAGCAAACCACTTCTTTAGTAGGGGTTTTTCATACCTTAGCTTATCATCATGTTGATGAGTCCATTTTATATACCTATTTTCGGACTCATCTGGGTTAGTTTTAACGCGTTTGCACTTCACTTTTAGTTCTTTATCGTTCCTATTTCATCTAATCATTATTTCCATAGGAAGTGCACATTTATGCCTGTGGTTGTGTATTTTGTTACTTCTATTGTTTGCACTCCTTTGTGTGATTGCCTGGAATGTCTGCACATATCAGTGATCGGTTTTTCCTTTCGGTATAGGGGTCGTGTGCGTGTTTCGGGATGGTTGTGAAATAGGAATACTGCGCACGATCATGGGATCTAATGCGCACGACCACTGGTCGTGCGCCCCTGATCGTGCGCACTACTCTACATTCTCCAGAATCAGTCTGGGGTAAGCGCACGACCACTGGACATATTGCGCACGACCATCGGTCGTGCACCACTGATCGTGTGCATTGATTCCTCTTTTCTGGAGTCCTGTCTGGGGTAATCGCACGACCATTGGACTTAGTGCGTACGACCACTGATCATGCACCACTGCTCGTGCGCGTTATCCCAGTTCTTCTTCCTGATCTTCCACGCCAGTGCGTACGATCACAGGACATAGTGCGCACGACCACTGGTCGTGCGCCTGTGATCGTGCGCATTGTTCATTTCTGCTTTATATAAATAGTGCAGGTCTCGCCCTAATTAAAAAGAGAGGATCCGCAGCTCGACATTTCTCCGCCGTTTTCCGCCTTTTCCGCCGTTCCCCTTCATCTTCCATCATAGGGAGGTGCTCCGGGCAAGCTTTCACTGCCAAATCCAAGCCGGAGCTTCCTCTCGGCCTCCTCCTTCATCTTTGAGCTTCAAGAAGTGCTTGACCTAGCTTTATCCATCAAGCTAGGAGAAGTTGTGCCATCCTCCACTGGATTGTGACACGAAGAAGTCGGGCCATTGGAAGGTGGTGACAGCCCTTCTCGACCCCGGACGCAGTTGCGGACCGAGCTTGGACGCGGATTGACAACCCGACGATTCCAACCGTGAATCCTCAGCAAGGCTTCGGATCCGGTCGATTTCGCACACTTTTCTTCTCTTGTTGTTGATAGTTTAGTTGAACTCTTTGTATTTGATGAAGTTATGCTTAGTGTAATATACGTTTATCTATAATCATGTCTATGTGATTGTACATTTTCGTTATATTTACTTGAGGTGGGCCTATTTTTCCATCCACCATCCATCCGCCCTTGCCGCACTAGCAATTGCTAGTGGCGTGCGTAGCGAAGAGGTGCTCACGACCCTCATTCCGCCGTTCTAACCATCTCATCTGCAAGCCTACTCGCCCATCCACCTAGTGATTCGGTGCATAGCGGCCCGACTAGTCTTCCATCCCGCCTGGCGAAGCATCGCATAGCGGCGTTGCATAGGAGTAGTTGATAGTGTTTTATTTTCTTTGTCCGCAATATCAAAGCCCCAATCGTTACCGCTGACCCTAAGGACTTCAATCTCAAGTCCTCCTCAAAATTAACTCCACCTTACTGTGTTCCTTGTGAGATCGATACTTGGGAAAGCCCCCATTTTATATTACTTGTGCGACCGGTTCACTGTCGTGATCTTACGCATCACGTTTTTGGCGTCGTTGCCGGGGAACACAATCGTGTGAGTTTGTGGAGAGGGAGATAATAGATTGAAGCCCTTTTCCATTTGTGTATATCATTTTTTTTTATTATTTGCTTTTGTTATTAGAATTTTTATTTTGCTTATTTCTTTTTACCCTTTTCTGATTTTTGATTTAGATAGCAGATCCGTGCTATTTTTAATTTTAGATGTGTAGCACTTTTTCAGCAATTATTTTTGTTCGTGATTGGTCCTGATGCTGAGTGTCGTATCCTTGACACTTTGCGTCGATCCATCGATGTCATTGCTGTTATGAATGTCGAGCATTGCATTCGGTGTTTGTTATGTCAAGGTGTGGGCCACATGTTGAAGGATTGCCCTCGTTTGTGCAAGCCTTCTCCCTCTGAGGGCGTGTGCACAACAACCTCCCGTTCGCGGAAGACTGTTGTGGACAGGCCTACCAGGGTGTTGCCTGGCCCATACACTGACATAACGCACTTTGCTCATTCTTTACCCGTTGAGATTACTGAAGAATCTCTGGCCGCATACAGCTCTTTCATGGGTCCCTCGATCCCTTTTTACGAGCTTTCCTTGAGTGATGATGATCACTCTGGTGTTAGCCAACAAAAAGAGGAGCAGGAACTCATGGACGCTCCTGTATTGGATGATGAGATTGTTCCGGTCGTCGACGGGGTGGCGTCAGCGAATGATTTTGCAATGGGGCCTGCTCATTCAGTGCTTGATTTTGAGAGCAGCCTTGCCCCTCCGCAATTTTTGCCGGATTGTGCTATTCCTCTTTCTTATGAGTCGGTTGATGATGCCGTGATTGTGGATGATTCGGTGCCCGAGGTTGCGCCGAAGTGGGATGATGATTCCTCTATCTCCGACGGAGAAGGTGGATCTTCGGAACACTTTTACGGACCCCGGTGGGATGAGGAATACCCTCTTTCTGATGCAGAGGTTTGCACCTCCTTATTGGATGAGGTCGTTCCTCTTACCACAGCGGACCTCGAGTTCTCGGATTCCCCTCGGTACGACTCGTATGATACCGATGATGATCTCTGCTTTGATCCTGCTGAGAGTGAGACCAGGATCACTCTCCGATTTTCTGATTCTTTTAGTTCTTCTTCTCTTTTATTACTTGATCCCCCTTACTTATCTGAGCCTGTGCAGGATGAGTCTCCACAAGTATGTTGGGATGACGATGAGCTTTGTGCTCATGCCGTTGTCATCGCCTCCTACGGGCCTGTGATAGAGGATACCTTGCTAGGCAAGGATTTGTTTTGTGGTGAGAAGAGTGACGACCAGCGCTCCTTCTCTTCTTACTTCCTATTTCCTCTACCTGTGTTGGGCAGGTATTACTATTTAGGTAGAGGGGTAACTGCTCTATCACCGTATCGGTACCCGTTACCGAAACGAATATTAGGCCAGTTACCTGTGCACTTTTTATTTCATAGGCCCATTAGGTAGAACTGTTTAGAATTTAATAAGTCGTGTTGGGATGACAATAACCCCAGTACTTATCTTTCATTTTCCTGCATTTTTATTTTTCATGCCTATTTTAGTTTTAGCATTTCTTTTTGTATATTTTTCTTTTGTTTTTGCGGAGCTCACCCCTGCAGGTATTCATGGCAAATTTCATTGGCGGGGTTGTGATTCTTCGTATGGCGGGCCTGCTTCAGGTTTCCACGTGTCTTCAGGTATGCTCACTGGCTGAGCATTGGGTAACCTCTTCCCTTAGCTCCTTATGATTTTAATTTCTATATCATCTGCTGTGTAGTTTAGTTTAAGTCTGGGGGAGAGATTTGTTACCTATTGCACACACACATTTCTTGTGCATACTAAAAGCCTTTATTGTTTTATTTTGCTTAGTTCATTGCATCAAACACCACTGCACCCACATGAGCGCATGCTTAGCTTTTTACGTGCTGCGAGTTAAACTCATTTCTTTGTTAGATTTGGGAAAATTATGGTGCTAACATAGGATTGTGAGACAGAGTAAAATGTTGACCTTGCTGTGCTCCTAGTCAACTGCTCTCGACTCGTGTAGAAATTGGAGTAGATTTAATTTTTCTGTATGCTTTTAGTTTTATATTTTTCTAATTGCTTAAATACTTTTTATTCTACTCAAAAGTTGGTGAATCCGGTGTGAATCCGACGATAGCTTAGGGATGTGTGTAGACGGCCATTAGGTTCGTATTAATAGAGTCAGGAGGATGGATAGTCTTTCTCGTTGGCAAAGAACTTGCCCCAAGCTATTCTTGAAGCATGGGTATAGGTTAGTTCACTCGCATGAGCGTGATGTAGGCCATCATTTTGGCCCGGTTGAGCTTTGTACCGTTCCTAATGCCATATCCTCGCTAGCCCCATTGTGCCTACCCTTCTTTTGATTCATCTCCACCTTCATTCACCAAAGCCCCATAACATATCCTAGTCGCACACCCAAGTCGAGTTTAGTGCTTTATATTTTCATGTTGGGATCTGATGTGGTGTTATTACATGTGAAAATATGGATGTGCTCCAAAGCTTATATTTGTTGAATTTGTGAAAAGAAAAGTAATTTGAAAAAGAAAGAGAAAAGTTAAAAAAAAATGATGTTAAAGTGAAAAAGTGAAAAGGAAAAGTAGAATTGAAAATCCTATTTGAGATGTGCTTATTTTTGGAGTAGGCGGTGCACACACACATATGTTAAAAGTTAAGTTTGGGGGTGTGGTGTACCCGCATGTATTTTGGTTAGCTGATGGATTCCTTTTTTTGTACTAGCTCATTTGGGTTAGGTGCATAGTCTTCTTGTTTATCCTTGTTTACCTCACCGAAACCCAAGCCCCATCTCTTCACCTACAGTCCTACTGATTCGTGTGTGAACCAAACCAGTGTCGTGGAGAGAATGCGAAAGGGCAAGCATATGGTCACCGACATTGGTGGATTCCTTTGGAGGTTATCCCGAGCCCTGATCTTTGGCAATACTCGTCTAGCGATTAGTCTACTTTCTCCCTACGCATGACCGGATGATTCACCGTGATTCCATTTTTGAGTAATAATAAAATGTTGATACGCATTGTGAAAAATATAAACTATTTTGCATACTTAGAAATTTCTTCTATTATATTTTTACGCGTGCGAGCATGCGACTTCGCATGGTACTTCGTATCGCAATTTCTTTGTTAACTAGTATTTTTCCCTATCTGCTTAGATTTTGTTTGCTCGGGACGCGCAAACAGTTAAGTCTGGGGGTGTGATGAGTCCATTTTATATACCTATTTTCGGACTCATCTAGGTTAGTTTTAACGCGTTTGCACTTCACTTTTAGTTTTTTATCGTTCCTATTTCATCTAATCATTATTTCCATAGGAAGTGCACATTTATGCCTGTGGTTGTGTATTTTGTTACTTCTATTGTTCGCACTCCTTTGTGTGATTGCCTGGAATGTCTGCACATATCAGTGATCGGTTTTTGCTTTCGGTACAGGGGTCGTGTGCGTGTTCCGGGATGGTTGTGAGACAGGAATACTACGCACGATCATGGGATCTAATGCGCACGACCACTGGTCGTGCGCCCCTGATCGTGCGCACTACTCTACGTTCTCCAGAATCAGCCTGGGGTAAGCGCACGACCAATAGACATATTGCGCACGACCACCGGTCGTGCACCACTGATCGTGTGCATTGATTCCTCTTTTCTGGAGTCCTGTCTGGGGTAATCGCACGACCATTGGACTTAGTGTGCATGGCCGCTGGTCGTGCGCCACTGCTCGTGGCGTTATCCCAGTTCTTCTTCCTGATCTTCCACGCCAGTGCGCACGATCACCGGACATAGTGCGCACGACCACTGGTCGTGCGCCTGTGATCGTGCGCATTGTTCATTTCTGCTTTGTATAAATAGTGCAGGTCTCGCCCTAATTAAAAAGAGCGGATCCGCAGCTCGACATTTCTCCGCCGTTTTCCGCCTTTTCCGTCGTTCCCCTTCATCTTCCATCATAGGGAGGTGCTCCGGGCAAGCTTTCACCGCCAAATCCAAGCCGGAGCTTCCTCTCGGCCTCCTCCTTCATCTTTGAGCTTCAAGAAGAGCTTGACCTAGCTTTCTCCATCAAGCTAGGAGAAGTTGTGCCATCCTCCACTGGATTGTGACACGAAGAAGATGGGCCATTGGAAGGTGGTGACAGCCCTTCTCTACCCCGGACGATGTTGCGGACCGAGCTTGGATGCGGATTGACAACCCGACGATTCCAACCGTGAATCCTTAGCAAGGCTTCGGATCCGGTCGATTTCGCACACTTTTCTTCACTTGTTGTTGATAGTTTAGTTGAACTCTTTGTATTTGATGAAGCTATGCTTAGTGTAATATACGTTTATCTGTAATCATGTCTATGTGATTGTATATTTTCGTTATATTTACTTGAGGTGCGCCTATTTGTCCATCCACCATCCATCCTCCCTTGCCGCACTAGCAATTTCTAGTGGCGTGCGTAGCGAATAGGTGATCACGAACCTCATTCTGTCATTCTAACCACCTCATCCGCAAGCCTACTTGCCCATCCACCTAGTGATTCGGTGCATAGCGGCCCGACTAGTCTTCCATCCCGCCTGGCGAAGCATCGCATAGCGGTGTTGCATATGAGTAGTTGATAGTGTTTTATTTTCTTTGTCTGCAATATCAAAGCACACATCGTTACCGCCGACCCTAAGGACTTCAATCTCAAGTCCTCCTCAAAATTAAATCCACCTTACTGTGTTCATTGTGAGATCGATACTTGGGAAAGCCCCTATTTTATATTACTTGTGCGACCGGTTCACTGTCGTGATCTTACACATCAAGTTTTTGGCGTCGTTGCCGGGGAACACAATCGTGTGAGTTTGTGGAGTGGGAGATAATAGATTGAAGCCCTTTTCCATTTGTGCATATCATTTTTTTTTATTATTTGCTTTTGTTATTCGAATTTTTATTTTGCCTATTTCTTTTTACCCTTTTCTGATTTTTTATTTAGATAGCAGATCCGTGCTATTTTTTATTTTAGCTGTGTAGCACTTTTTCAGCAATTATTTTTGTTCGTGATGGATCCTGATGCTGAGTGTCGTATCCTTGACACTTTGCCCCGATCCAACGATGTCATTGCTGTTATGAATGTCGAGCATTGCATTCGGTGTTTGTTATGTCAAGGTGTGCGCCACATGTTGAAGGATTGCCCTCGTTTGTGCAAGCCTTCTCCCTCTGAGGGCGTGTGCACAACAACCTCCCGTTCGCGGAAGACTGTTGTGGACAGGCCTACCAGGGTGTTTCCTGGCCCATACACTGACATAACGCACTTTGCTCATTCTTTACCCATTGAGATTACTGAAGAACCTTTGGCCGCATACAACTCTTTCATGGGTCCCTCGATCCCTTTTTACGAGCTTTCCTTGAGTGATGATGATCACTCTGGTGTTAGCCAACAAAAAGAGGAGCAGGAACTCATGGACGCTCCTGTATGGGACGATGAGATTGTTCCGGTCGTCGACGGGGTGGCGTCAGCGAATGATTTTGTGATGGGGCCTGCTCATTCAGTGCTTAATTTTGAGAGCAACCTTGCCCCTCCGCAATTTTTGCCGGATTGTGCTATTCCTCTTTCTTGTGAGTCGGTTGATGATGCCGTGATTGTGGATGATTCGGTGCCCAAGGTTGCGCCGAAGTGGGATGATGATTCCTCTATCTCCAATGGAGAAGGTAGATCTTCGGAACACTTTTACGCACCCCGGTGGGATGAGGAATACCCTCTTTCCGATGCAGAGGTTTGCACCTCCTTATTGGATGAGGTCGTTACTCTTACCACCACGGACCTCGAGTTCTCGGATTCCCCTCGGTATGACTCGTATGATACCGATGATGATCTCTGCTTGGATCCTGCTGAGAGTGAGACCAGGATCACTCTCCCATTTTTTGATTCTTTTAGTTCTTCTTCTCTTTTATTACTTGATCCCCCTTCCTTATCTGAGCCTGTGCAGGATGAGTTTCCACAGGTATGTTGGGATGACGATGAGCTTTGTGCTCATGCCGTTGTCATCGCCTCCTGCGGGCTTGTGATAGACGATACCTTGCTAGGCAAGGATTTGTTTTGTGGTGAGAAGAGTGAGGACCATCGCTCCTTCTCTTCTTACTTCCTATTTCCTCTACCTGTGTTGGGCAGGTATTACTATTTAGGTAGAGGGGTAACTGCTCTATCACCGTATTGGTACCCGTTACCGAAACGGATATTAGGCTAGTTACCTGTGCACTTTTTATTTCATAGGCCCATTAGGTAGAACTGTTTAGAATTTAATAAGTTGTGCTGGGATGACAATAACCCCAGTACTTATCTTTCATTTTCCTGCATTTTTATTTTTCATGCCTATTTTAGTTTTAGCATTTCTTTTTGTATATTTTTCTTTTATTTTTGCGGAGCTCACCCCTGCAGGTATTCATGGCAAATTGCATTGGCGGGGTTGCGATTCTTCATATGGCGGGCCTGCTTCAGGTTTTCACGCGTCTTCTGGTATGCTCACTGGTTGAGCATTGGGTAACCTCTTCCCTTAGCTCCTTATGATTTTAATTTCGATATCATCTGCTGTGTAGTTTAGTTTAAGTCTGGGGGAGAGATTTGTTACATATTGCACGCACACATTTCTTGTGCATACTAAAAGCCTTTATTGTTTTATTTTGCTTAGTTCATTGCATCACACACCACTGCACCCACATAAGCGCGTGCTTAGCTTTTTGCGTGCTGCGAGTTAAACTCATTTCTTTGTTATATTTGGGAAAATTATTGTGCTGACATAGGATTGTGAGACGGAGTAAAATGTTGACCTTGTTGTGCTCCTAGTCAACTGCTCTCGTCTCGTGTAGAAATTGGATTAGATTTAATTTTTCTGTATGCTTTTAGTTTTATATTTTTCTAATTGCGTAAATACTTTTTATTCTACTCAAAAGTTGGTGAATCCGGTGTGAATCCGACGGTAGCTTAGGGATGTGTGTAGACGGCCGTTAGCTTTGTATTGATAGAGTATGGAGGATGGATAGTCTTTCTCATTGGCTAAGAACTTGCCCCAAGCTATTCTTGAAGTATGGGTCTAGGTTAGTTCACTCGCATGAGCCTGATGTAGGCCATCATTTTGGCCCGGTTGAGCTTTGTACCGTCCCTAACGTCATATCCTCGCTAGCCCCATTGTGCCTACCCTTCTTTTGATTCAGCTCCACCTTCATTCACCAAAACCCCATAGCATATCCTAGTCACACACCCAAGTCGAGTTTAGTGCTTTATATTTTCATGTTGGGATATGATGTGGTGTTATTACATGTGAAAATGTGGATGTGCTCCAAAGCTTATATTTGCTGAATTTGTGAAAAGAAAAGTTAAAAAAAAATGATGTTAAAGTGAAAAAGTGAAAAGGAAAAGTAAAATTGAAAATCGTATTTGAGATGTGCTTATTTTTGGAGTAGGCGGTGCACACACCCATATGTTAAAAGTTAAGTTTGGGGGTGTGGTGTACCCGCATGTATTTTGGTTAGCTTGTGGATTCCTTTTTTTTACTAGCTCATTTGGGTTAGGTGCATAGCCTTCTTGTTTATCCTTGTTTACCTCACCGAAACCCAAGCCACATCTCTTCACCTATAGTCCTACTGATTTGTGTGTGAACCAAACTAGTGTCCTGGAGAGAATGCGAAAGGGCAAGCATATGGTCACCGACATTGGTGGATTCCTTTGGAGGTTATCCCGAGCCCTGATCTTTGTCAATGCTCGTCTAGCGATTAGTCTACTTTCTCCCTACGCATGACCGGATGATTCACCGTGATTCCATTTTTGAGTAATAATAAAATGTTGATACGCATTGTGAAAAATATAAACTATTTTGCATACTTAGAAATTTCTTCTATTATATTTTTACGCGTGCGAGCATGCGACTTCGCATGGCACTTCGTATCGCAATTTCTTTGTTAACTAGTATTTTTCCCTATCTGCTTAGATTTTGTTTGCTCGGGACGCGCAAATAGTTAAGTCTGGGGGTGTGATGAGTCCATTTTATATACCTATTTTCGGACTCATCTGGGTTAGTTTTAACGCGTTTGCACTTCACTTTTAGTTCTTTATCGTTCCTATTTCATCTAATCATTATTTCAATAGGAAGTGCACATTTATGTCTGTGGTTGTGTATTTTGTTACTTCTATTGTTTGCACTCCTTTGTTTGATTGCCTGGAATGTCTGCACATAGCAGTGATCGGTTTTTCCTTTCGGTACATGGGTCGTGTGCGTGTTCCGGGATGGTTGTGAAACAGGAATACTGCGCACGATCATGGGATCTAATGCGCACGACCACTGGTCGTGCACCCCTGATCGTGCGCACTACTCTACGTTCTCTAGAATCAACCTGAGGTAAGCGCACGACCACTGGACATATTGTGCACGACCACCGGTCGTGCACCACCGATCGTGTGCATTTATTCCTCTTTTCTGGAGTCCTGTCTGGGGTAATCGCGCGACCATTGGACTTAGTGCGCACGACCACTGGTCGTGCGCCACTGCTCGTGCGCGTTATCCCAGTTGTTCTTCCTGATCTTCCACGCCAGTGCGCACGATCACCAGACATAGTGCGCACGACCACTGGTCGTGCACCTGTGATCGTGCGCATTGTTTATTTCTGCTTTGTATAAATAGTGCAGGTCTCGCCCTAATTAAAAAGAGAGGATCCGCAGCTCGACATTTCTCCGCCGTTTTCCGCCTTTTCCGCCGTTCCCCTTCATCTTCCATCATAGGGAGGTGCTCCGGGCAAGCTTTCACTGCCAAATCCAAGCCGGAGCTTCCTCTCGGCCTCCTCCTTCATCTTTGAGCTTCAAGAAGAGCTTGACCTAACTTTCTCCATCAAGCTAGGAGAAGTTGTGCCATCCTCCACTGGATTGTGATGTAACAGTCCAAATTTCTGAAGCAGGAAATTTTTGGGTGACACGGCCTGGGACACGGGTGTGTCTCAGGGCGTGTCAGCGGACACGGCCTGCGACACAGGCATGTCGCAGGGCGTGTCGAGGTTGTGTCGACGATAGGCCTTTGTGTCGACGATTTTCGCTCGACGATGTGTCGAGAGGGGGCACACGGCCCTGGACACGGGCGTGTCCAATGCTGTGTCGTATACTCGACGACTTTTACTCGACGATCGTCGAGTGTCGAGACATGAGTGTCGAGACGTGGGTATCGAGTGTCAAGAAGTTGCACACGGCCTGTGACACGGGCGTGTCACAGGGCGTGTCAAGTCGGGTCGACGAACTCAGCCCGACGAAGCATTTTGACAGGGCGTGTCTTTGTGCCGTGTCTGGGCACACGGCCTGGGACATGGGCGTGTCACAGGCCGTGTGAAGTCTCGGGATGTTTTGGGATTTTTTTCGCCCAGGCACACGGCCTGGGACACGGGCGTGTCTGAAGGCGTGTTGGTGACACGGCCCATGACACGGGCGTGTCCCATGGGCGTGTCACTGGTTTGGATAGGTCGGTTGACCACCGCTTGAGGCACACGGCCTGGGACACGGCCGTGTCACAGGCCGTGTCAGGTCAAATTTAGCATTTCTAGAAGTTTTGTGGCCGTCCATTCCTTCAGCTGAGATCCAAGGGCTGAAGCTTCTTTCCTCTTTTCCTAAAGGCCGAAATCTAAGAAGTTATTCTCATTTTACTTAGCCTTGATCTTTCTTCAAGTTGGAGAGAAAGAGAGAGAGGAAGAAGTAGGAAGAAGGGGAAGGGCTGCTGCTGGTGGTGCTGCGGTTTACCGACAAGAGTTCCGAAGCCGGCGTTGCGGAGGAAACGTTCTTGCGAGCCAAATCAAGCTAGCTTTGCGGTCATGGCACCGAAGCGGTCGTCAAGGGTAACGACTTTTCTTCCTAGCCATGTGAAGGCTTCCTTTTGGCATATCTTGTGAATTCCCCCACCAAGAGGTGGCTGATTTTGGGAATCTTTGGGTGGATGCTTGCAATCCCCTTTGTTAGCATATAGATCCGGAAATGGAGTACGGAATAGACATGCTGTGTGAAGCCCATCTGGACAGGTTGGTCTGGATTGGTGATGTTGCATACGAACCGGAGAAGACACCGTGATAACGTGTAGTTTAAGGAGTCTACGGGTTCTGCCTGCGAAAAGGAGTAGCAGGAAGTACTGGGGTGGTAGCCCAGGAAAATTAGCCATGTGATGTTTTTGGGTCCAACCTGTGAATGAGCCACAGGAAGTACTGCTGTGACCAGGAAAGGCCCTTTGTGATGCTTGATGTCGTAGGGTGTCCACCTGTGAAGCGAGTAACAGGAAGTACTGGCATGATAGCTAGGAAAGACCACTGACATTTGTGCTTGTGCGGTGTCCACCTATGGAGAGAGTCACAGGAAGTACTGGGAGGCCCAGGAAAGACCCGCTGTTGTGCGAAAGAAATGGGTATAGAGAAATACCCAGGCTTGAATGCCAAGAACAGGATTTATAAGACCGACCCGCGCTTTTGATATAGCCATGAGTACGCTGTACTCGGAGAAGGCAAGGCGATTTGAGCAACGGGGGGTGGAGGATCCGACCTGCGCTATGTCCGTCCGACGTGAGACCAAAAGGTGCGGTCTGTTGGAGCGCATAGCAAGAGTCTTCGGCCTGCGCGCCATGACATAATGGGGGGCTACGGGCCATCCCGGTGTAGGAAGACTAACACCGGCTGCACGCCATGGAGTAAATGCTTTAGAAATTTACCGTTGGGTTGTGACCCCGTTACGGTGGTGGGCAAGAGCTTTGCTAGAACACCAAGAATGTACCCTGTTTGCACGGACCGTTGGGCCGGGTGGCGAACGGTTGTGATGGCTTGTGTGCATGAAAGCACATTTTGATGAGATATATTGCCATACTTGTGATTTGATATGCCTGCAGGGAAGAATACCGCTGCCCCGAGAAAAGGGGTAGGGTCGTTATAATTTGGTCAGCTGAACGCTGACCGTTGCTTTTATTTACCACCGTTGGGTGGATTGTCCCTGTACAGGTGCTGGCGAGCCAAGAGGGACACGTAAAGGCTGATGTTCGTGCTGCTGTTGCTGCGACTGCTACTAGCCTCGAAGGCTATCTGTGTTGTTTTGTGTATTTTTTTCTGTTCATGTGGCCGGCCTGCGTGCCAATTGATTTAGGCCACTGTGTGAAAGCCATGTAAGGCCATAAGGCCAACTCTTTTCATTTGTTGTAAGACATTCCTATATTGTATAAAATGTGGAGTTTCATGTTTGGACATTCATGAGGAGTTCAAGTTGTAGTCTTGGATTCCGCTAGAATGTTTTGTGATAGGTGCGATGCGCTACTCTGGTATCATCCTGTACCTTCACCGCCTGTTTTGTGATATATACTGTGGGGCCCCGGCCGGACCTTCTAGAATATACCATATGAACGGATGGGGTTGTTACATTTTTGGTATCGGTCGTCTTGGTCTTTCCCTCTCGAAGTCGTGGCCGACTTCTTTTGTGGGGTGGCGAGCACATGTTTGTGCAAACCAAAGTCTACGAATGAACTCCTGAATGTACATGATAGAATGCATATTTGTGTGTTTGAGGAACCTGCGTGTTCTTATTTTGTGTTGTTTGCTTGGGTACGACCGCTAATGTGTGTGTCTTGTCCACCTTTAGGTGACACGAAGTGGAGCTGGGCCGTCTGAGTCCCAGCATTCTGATGAAAGTACGGCACCAGCCGCGGTGCCTACACCTCCACTGTCTGCGGAACATGTGCATTTAGTTGTGGAGGCCTTATTTACCATGATCCAAGGCCAGCCACTTAGGCAGGACAAGCGGCTGTGAGGCCAGAACAGGTGGCGGCAAGGCCTGAACCTGTCATGGATGTGGCTCCTCGAACGGCTGAGAAGCAGCTAACACAGTTTATGAGTTTCCATCCGCCTACATTTTCGGGAGCGGGAACTCCGACGCAGGCTGAGTATTGCTTATCGCGCGTCAAGCGAGTGATGACGGCGATTGGAACGGCGGAGCATCAGAAAGTTACCTTAGTTACCTTCTTACTTGAAGGAGAAGCTCGATTATGGTGGGATGAGATGGAGTTGCATCACTTGGCGGGTCGTCCTTTAACCCAAGTATCCATGGAAGAATTCTCCAGACTCTTCCTAGCGAAGCACCTTCCTGCGGCTCAGCGGATAGCCATGGAAAATGAATTCCAAAGGTTAACACAAGGCGATGGCAGTGTTGACACATACCTGCATGAATTTACTCGCTTGGGGCGGTATGCGGGTTCTATATTTGTTGATGAGCAGAGAAAGACCAACAGGTTCTATGAAGGACTGAGGGACGAGCTGAGGTTCCTTGTGTCAAGTTCTGTGAACCAAGGTTTCCAAGCATTGGTTGACACTGCGAGTGTGTTGTAAAAGGATATGAAAAGGGTGCAAGGGAAGAGAGCTTTGGCTGTGTCACCACCGGAGTGGAAGGCGCCCCGATCGGGGAAACCATTTTATAAGAAGAGATGGGGCAAGAAGTCCAAGCCTAGTGGACAAGCTCCTTCGTCAGTTGCAACGAGAGCAACGTCAGGGGCTACCTCCAAGCAAGATACTCTGCTTCAATTGTGGCCGAATGGGGCATATTGCACGAGATTGTAGGATGCCGCCAAAGAGTGAAAAGAAGGCGGGAGCATCTTATGCGGAAAAAGGAAAGGCGGTGGTGGATTCCTCTGCCTCGCAGGCGCAACCCCGGGTCTACAATCTTGGCCTGCAAGAGGCCATCAAGCAGAGTGACGTGGTCACAGGTATGAGTTTAGTTTTGCATTGTTCTTGTTTGTATGCTTTACTTAGTACATATATGTTTGCGGTTTGTGTGTGTGACATGTTTGTCCTAGGCTTTGTGATGATTCGGGACAGGCTGGCGCGAGCACTGTTTGATACGGGTGCATCGCATTCTTTTCTGTCAAGTGAGTTTATTACGCGGCTTGGGATACCCAGTCGTGCAAAGACAGATAACGTCAGAGTGGTATTGCCGAATGACTGTTGGATGCTTGCGGATCAAGCTTGCAATGTGGCGGTTCAGTTAGGAAGTCGGGATTTTCATTTAACTGCATTTGTTTTGCCAATATCAGAATTCGACGTGATTTTTTGGATGGATTGGCTTGCGAAGCAGCATGCTATGATTGATTGCCAGTCCAAAGAACTCACGTTGGGCCAGAATACCGAACAGGAGACAAAGTTCGCGGGTATGCGAGGAGTGGGCCGGACATTGATGTCTGCACTCCAGGTAGTCAAGGCTGTTCGGAAGGGTGCGGAGTGTTACTTCGCACTAATTCAGGCTGTTGAGCCTAAGGCCAGTTTGTGCAAGGTTCCGATTGTGGCAGAATTTACAGATGTGTTTCCCACGGATCTCCCTGGGCTACAACCCCAGCGGGAGATTGACTTCACAATTGAGTTGGTGCCAGGTGCGAAACCTGTGGCCCGCTCGCCATATCGTGTTGCGCCAAAAGAGATGGCTGAATTGAAGGTTCAACTACAAGAAATGTTGGAGCAAGGCTATATACGCCCAAGTATGTCACCTTGGAGCGCGCCTGTGCTTTTTGTAAAGAAGAAAGATGGTGGGTTGCGGTTGTGTATTGATTACCGTGAACTGAATAAGCTGACCGAGAAGAATAAGTATCTGATACCCCGGATTGATGAATTATTCGATCAGCTGGTGGGCTCGACCGTCTATTCGAAGTTGGACCTGAAGTCTGGTTATTACCAGTTAAGAATTTGGGAAGGTGACATTCCCAAAACCGCATTTGGAACGCGTTATGGGCACTATGATTTCACAGTCATGCCATTTGGACTGTGCAATGCGCACTCAGTGTTTATGGATCTGATGCACCGTATTTTTCGCGAGTACCTGGATCTGTTTGTGATAGTGTTCATTGATGACATCCTGGTGTACTCGAAGTCCAAAGCTGAGCATGAGATTCACTTGCGGTTGGTGTTGAACACGTTGAGGCAAAATCAGCTCTATGCCAAGTTCTCGAAGTGCGAGTTTTGGCTATCGTCGGTGGTACTTCTAGGCCATGTGGTGAGTGGAGCGGGCATTGTAGTGGATCCAGCGAAGATAAGGGCCATACAGGAGTGACCACTATTGTCTTTCGTGGCCGAGGTCAGGAGTTTCCTTGGACTTGCGGGCTACTATAGAAGATTTGTGGAAAACTTCTCGCGGATCGCTTTGCCACTCACCACATTGACGCGAAAAGATCAGAAGTTCGTTTGGACGCCAGAGTGCGCACGAGCTTTTGAAGAGCTGAAGATTTGGTTGACCACGGCGCCGGTGTTGTCTTCGCCAAGTGGGACTGATGGATTTGTGATTTATAGTGATGCCTTAGGGAGCGGCTTAGGCTGCGTTCTTCTGCAGAGCGGAAAGGTTATTGCTTATGGCTCGCGCCAGTTGAAGGTGCAAGAGCGAAATTATCCCGTCCATGATTTGGAACTCGCGGCGGTGATTTTTGCACTCAAGTTGTGGCGACACTACCTTTATGGTGTGAAGGTGGAGATCTATACCGATCATAAGAGCCTAAAGTATCTTTTGGAGCAGAAAGACTTGAACATGCGACAACAAAGGTGGTTGGAGTTCCTTGGGGACTACACTTTCGAGATTCACTATACGCCCGGGAAGGGGAATGTTGTCGCGGATGCGTTGAGTCGGAGGGTTCCGGCTAGAGCGAACTGGTTACAAAGGCATGATGAACGTCTTATCCAGGAGTTGGAGGCGTTAGAGATCTATTGTGTTGACAAGAATTCCACTGCCACTGCATGTTTGAACTGGATCGAGGTGCAATGTGACCTTGCGGACCGAGTTCGACGGGAAACAGAGTTGGATGAAGATCTCTTACGCTATGTGAATGAAGGGCCAGAGGGAAAATTCACCTGGAATGACGGTCTTTTGCGAAAAGAGGGTCGTTTGTGCGTCCCGAATATGGGGAAATTGAGGGAAGAATTGATGTATGAAGCGCATTATACAAAGTATTCCATTCACCCCGGGAGCACAAAGATGTTCAACGATATGAAGAAGCTTTTCTGGTGGCCAGGCCTCAAGAAAGATGTTGCCCTTTATGTATCCAAATGCCAAACATGTGCGATGGTGAAGGCGAAATGCCAAAAGCCGGGCGGTTATTTGAAGTCACTGCCGATCCCAAAGTGGAAATTTGATGATATTTCCATGGATTTTGTGCACGGGTTGCCAAGATCGCAGCGAGGAAATGATTCCATTTGGGTGATTGTTGACCAGCTAACAAAAGTAGCACATTTTCTCCCGAACAGGCAGGATGATTCAGTTGAATGTTTGGCAAAGTTATATGTTGACCAGATTGTGCGGCTTCACGGTGTTCCACGGAGCATCGTAAGTGATCGAGATGGGCGATTCACGTCAAATGATTGGCGGCTAGTTCACCAACTGTTGGGCACGAAGTTGACTTTCAGTACTGCCTTTCATCCCCAAACGGATGGCCAAACTGAACGTACCAACAGAACAATGGAGGACATGCTCCGAATGTGTGCCCTTGACTTCGGAAAGAGATGGGAAGATCATCTCTACATGGTCGAGTTTTCCTATAATAACAGCTACCAGGCGAGCATTGGGATGACACCATATGAAGCTCTATATGGAAGGAAGTGTCGTACTCCCTTGGCTTGGGTAGAAGCGGGCGAAGCTCAGGTTTTTAAACCAACTGAGGTGGATGAAGCAAACTCAACCATCCGGACTATTCGAGAAAGATTGCTTATTGCTCAAGATCGACAAGCGAAGTACTACAACGCCAAGCACCGGAACGTGGAATTTGTGGTTGGCGATTGGGTCTACTTGAAGATCAAGCCATTCAAAGGTGTCTCTAGGATTCGACGATTGAAAAAGTTGAGTCCAAGATATTTGGGTCCTTTTGAAGTGGTTGAGCGAGTTGGCGAAGCGGCTTATCGGCTAGATCTGTCGGCAGACTTGGGTGGATTACATGATGTATTTCACATCTCGGTGCTCCGGAAAGCCGTGAAAGATCCAGCTCAAGTGATCGCAGATGAGCGTGTGCCGGTGGAGTATGGGCTAACAACGAGAGTTAGACCCATTCAGATCGAAGATCGAGCCGAGAAACAGTTGAGGAACAAGACGGTCGCCATGGTGAAAGTCCGATGGGACAACTGCGGCCGTGAAGAACTGTCATGGGAGCGAGAGCAAACCATGCGAGAAGAGTTCCCTGAGCTGTTTTTGTAATATGGAGAGAGGATGTTGTAACATAAAATTTTATATGTTGTAACATTATTCGTGCTGGTTACTGTTGCCTTCCTGTGTCTGAATTTCGAGGACGAAATTTCTTGTATAAGGGGAGGATTGTAACAGTCCAAATTTCTGAAGCAGGAAATTTTTTGGTGACACGGCCTGGGACACGGGCGTGTCCCAGGGCGTGTCAGCGGACACGGCCTGCGACACGGGCGTGTCGCAGGGCGTGTCGAGGTTGTGTCGACGATCGGCCTTGGTGTCGACGATTTTTTGCTCGACGATGTGTCGAGAGGGGGCACACGGCCCAGGACACGGGCGTGTCCAAGGCCGTGTCGTGTGCTCGACGACTTTTACTCGATGATCGTCGAGTGTAGAGACATGAGTGTCGAGACGTGGGTGTCGAGTGTCGAGAAGTTGCACACGGCCTGTGACACGGGCGTGTCACAGGGCGTGTCAAGTCGGGTCGACGAACTCAGCCCGATGAAGCATTTCGACAAGGCGTGTCTTTGTGCCGTGTCTGGGCACACGGCCTGGGAACGGGCGTGTCACAGGCCGTGTGAAGTCTTGGGATGTTTTGGGATTTTTTTCGCCCAGGCACACGGCCTGGGACACGGGCGTGTCTGAAGGTGTGTTGGTGACACGGCCCATGACACGGGCGTGTCACTGGTTTGGATAGGTCGGTTGACCACCGCTTGAGGCACACGGCCTGGGACACGGCCGTGTCACAGGCCGTGTCAGGTCAAATTTAGCATTTCTGGCAGTTTTGTGGCCGTCCATTCCTTCAGCTGAGATCCAAGGGCTGAAGCTTCTTTCCTCTTTTCCTAAAGGCCGAAATCTGAGAAGTTATTCTCATTTTACTTGGCCTTGATCTTTCTTCAAGTTGGAGAGAAAGAGAGAGAGGAAGAAGGAGGAAGAAGGGGAAGGGCTGCTGGTGGTGGTGCTGCGGTTTACCGACAAGAGTTCCGAAGCCGGCGTTGCGGAGGAAACGTTCTTGCGAGCCAAATCAAGCTAGCTTTGCGGTCATGGCACCGAAGCGGTCGTCAATGGTAACGGCTTTTCTTCCTAGCCATGTGAAGGCTTCCTTTTGGCATATCTTGTGAATTCCCCCACCAAGAGGTGGATGATTTTGGGAATCTTTGGGTGGATGCTTGCAATCCCCTTTGTTAGCATATAGATCCGAAAATGGAGTACGGAATAGGCATGCTGTGTGAAGCCCATCTGGACAGGTTGGTCTGGATTGGTGATGTTGCATACGAACCGGAGAAGACTCCGTGATAACGTGTAGTTTAAGGAGTCTACGGGTTCTGCCTGTGAAAAGGAGTAGCAGGAAGTACTGGGGTGGTAGCCCAGGAAAATTAGCCATGTGATGTTTTTGGGTCCAACCTGTGAATGAGGCACAGGAAGTACTGGTGTGACCAGGTAATGCCCTTTGTGATGATTGATGTCGTAGGGTGTCCACCTGTTAAGCGAGTAACATGAAGTTCTGGCATGATAGTCAGGAAAGACCCCTGACATTTGTGCTTGTGCGGTGTCCACCTGTGGAGAGAGACACAGGAAGTACTGGGAGGCCCAGGAAAGACCCGCTGTTGTGCGAAAGAAATGGGTATAGAGAAATACCCAGGCTTGAATGCCAAGAATAGGATTGGTGAGACCGACTCGCGCCTTTGATATAGCCATGAGTACGCTGTACTCGGAGAAGGCAAGGCGATTTGAACAATGGGGGGTGGAGGATCCGACCTGCGCTATGTCCGTCCGACGTGAGACCAAAAGGTGCGGTCTGTTGGAGCGCATAAAAAGAGTCTTCGGCCTGTGCGCCATGACACAATGGGGGGCTACGGGCCATCCCGTTGTAGGAAGACTAACTCCGGCTGCACGCCATGGAGTAAATGCTAAAGAAATTTACCGTTGGGTTGTGACCCCGTTACGGTGGTGGGCAAGAGCTTTGCCAAAACACCAAGAATGTGCCCTGTGTGCACGGACCGTTGGGCCGGGTGGCGAACAGTTGTGATGGCTTGTGTGCATGAAAGCACATTTTGATGAGATATATTGTCATACTTGTGATTTGATATGCCTGTAGGGAAAAATACCGCTTCCCCGAGAAAAGGGGTAGGGTCGTTATAATTTGGTCAGCTGAACGCTGACCGTTGCTTTTGTTTACCACCATTGGGTGGATTATCCCTGTACAGGTGCTGGCGAGCCAAGCGGGACACGTAAAGGCTGATGTTTGTGCTGCTGTTGCTGCGACTGCTACTAGCCTCGAAGGCTATCTGTGTTGTTTTATGTATTTTTTTTCTGTTCATGTGGCTGGCATGCGCGCCAATTGATTTAGTCCACTGTGTGAAAGCCATGTAAGGCCATAAGGCCAACTCTTTTCATTTGTTGTAAGAAATTCCTATATTGTATAAAATGTGGAGTTTTATGTTTGGACATTCATGAGGAGTTCAAGTTGTAGTCTAGGCTTCCGCTAGAATATTTTGTGATAGGTGCGATGCGCTACTCTGGTATCATCCTGTACCTTCACCGCCTGTTTTGTGATATATACTGTGGGGCCCCGGCCGGACCTTCTAGAATATACCATATGAACGGATGGGGTTGTTACATGTGACACGAAGAAGACGGGCCATTGGAAGGTGGTGACAGCCCTTCTCTACCCCGGACGCAGTTGCGGACCGAGCTTGGACGCGGATTGACAACCCGACGATTCCAACCGTGTATCCTCAGCAAGGCTTCGGATCCGGTCGATTTCGCACACTTTTCTTCTCTTGTTGTTGATAGTTTAGTTGAACTCTTTGTATATGATGAAGCTATGCTTAGTGTAATATACATTTATCTGTAATCATGTCTATGTGATTGTATATTTTCGTTATATTTACTTGAGGTGCACCTATTTGTCCATCCACCATCCATCCGCCCTTGCCGCACTAGCAATTGCTAGTGCCGTGCGTAGAGAAGAGGTGCTCATGACCCTCATTCCGCCGTTCTAACCACCTCATCCGCAAGCCTACTCGCTCATCCACCTAGTGATTCAGTGCATAGCGGCCCGACTAGTCTTCCATCCCGCCTGTCGAAGCATCGCATAGCGGCGTTGCATAGAAGTAGTTGATAGTGTTTTATTTTCTTTGTCCGCAATATCAAAGCCCCCATCGTTACTGCCGACCCTAAGGACTTCAATCTCAATTCCTCCTCGAAATTAACTCCACCTTACTGTGTTCCTTGTGAGATCGATACTTGGGAAAGCCCCCATTTTATATTACTTGTGCAACCAGTTCACTGCCGTGATCTTACGCATCAAGTTTTTGGTG
Organism: Platanthera guangdongensis; assembly: GCA_039583875.1. Classification (NCBI taxonomy): domain Eukaryota; kingdom Viridiplantae; phylum Streptophyta; class Magnoliopsida; order Asparagales; family Orchidaceae; genus Platanthera; species Platanthera guangdongensis. The sequence goes on along the minus strand of CM077159.1, from coordinate 91,086,151 downwards.
CCATTGTCGGGGAACACAGTCGTGTGAGTTTGTTGAGAAGGAGATAATAGATTGAAGCCCTTTTCCATTTGTGCATATCATTTTTTTTTATTATTTGCTTTTGTTATTAGAATTTTTATTTTTTGCTTATTTCTTTTTACCCTTTTCTGATTTTTGATTTAGATAGCAGATCCGTGCTATTTTTTATTTTAGATGTGTAGCACTTTTTCAGCAATTATTTTTGTTCGTGATGGATCCTGATGCTGAGTGTCGTATCCTTGACACTTTGTGCCGATCCATCGATGTCATTGCTGTTATGAATGTCGAGCATTGCATTCGGTGTTTGTTATGTCAAGGTGTGGGCCATATGTTGAAGGATTGCCCTCATTTGTGCAAGCCTTCTCCCTCTGAGGGCGTGTGCACAACAACCTCCCGTTCGCGGAAGACTGTTGTGGACAGGCCTACCAGGGTGTTGCCTGGCCCATACACTGACATAACGCACTTTGCTCATTGTTTACCTGTTGAGATTACTGAAGAATCTCTGGCCGCATACAGCTCTTTCATGGGTCCCTCGATCCCTTTTTACGAGCATTCCTTGAGTGATGATGATCACTCTGGTGTTAGCCAACAAAAAGAGGAGCAGGAACTCATGGACGCTCCTGTATAGGACGATGAGATTGTTCTGGTCGTCGACGAGGTGGCGTCAGCGAATGATTTTGCGATGGGGCCTGCTCATTCAGTGCTTAATTTTGAGAGCAGCCTTGACCCTCCGCAATTTTTGTCGGATTGTGCTATTCCTCTTTCTTGTGAGTCGGTTGATGATGCCGTGATTGTGGATGATTCGGTGCCCGAGGTTGCGCCGAAGTGGGATGATGATTCCTCTATCTCCGACGGAGAAGGTGGATCTTCGGAACACTTTTACACACCCCGGTGGGATGAGGAATACCCTCTTTCCGATGCAGAGGTTTGCACCTCCTTATTGGATGAGGCCGTTGCTCTTACCACCGCGGACCTCGAGTTCTCGGATTCCCCTCGGTACGACTCGTATGATACCAATGATGATCTCTGCTTGGATCCTGCTGAGAGTGAGACCGGGATCACTCTCCCATTTTCTAATTCTTTTAGTTCTTCTTCTCTTTTATTACTTGATCCCCCTTCCTTATCTGAGCCTGTGCAGGATGAGTCTCCACAGGTACGTTGGGATGAGTTTTGTGCTCATGGCATTTCCATCGCCTCCTACGGGCCTGTGATAGACGATACCTTGCTAGGCAAGGATTTGTTTTGTGGTGAGAAGAGTGAGTACCAGCGCTCCTTCTCTTCTTACTTCCTATTTCCTCTACCTGTGTTGGGCAGGTATTACTATTTAGGTAGAGGGGTAACTGCTCTATCACCGTATCGGTACCCATTACCGAAACAGATATTAGGCTAGTTACCTGTGCACTTTTTATTTCATAAGCCCATTAGCTAGAACTGTTTAGAATTTAATAAGTCGTGCTGGGATGACAATAACCCCAGTACTTATCTTTCATTTTCCTGCATTTTTATTTTTCATGCCTATTTTAGTTTTAGCATTTCTTTTTGTATATTTTTCTTTTGTTTTTGCGGAGCTCACCCCTGCAGGTATTCATGGCAAATTGCATTGGCGGGGTTGTGATTCTTCGTATGGCGGGCCTTCTTCAGGTTTCCACACGTCTTCTGGTATGCTCACTGGCTGAGCATTGGGTAACCTCTTCCCTTAGCTCCTTATGATTTTAATTTCTATATCATCTGCTGTGTAGTTTAGTTTATGTCTGGGGGAGAGATTTGTTACCTATTGCACGCACACATTTCTTGTGCATACTAGAAGCATTTATTGTTTTATTTTGCTTACTTCATTGCATCACACACCACTGCACCCACATGAGTGCGTGCTTAGCCTTTTGCGTGCTGCGAGTTAAACTCATTTCTTCGTTATATTTGGGAAAATTATGGTGCTGACATAGGATTGTGAGACGAAGTAAAATGTTGACCTTGCTGTGCTCCTAGCCAACTGCTCTCGTCTCGTGTAGAAATTGGAGTAGATTTAATTTTTTTTGTATGCTTTTAGTTTTATATTTTTCTAATTGCGTAAATATTTTTTATTCTACTCCAAAGTTGGTGAATCCGGTGTGAATCCGACGGTAGCTTAGGGATGTGTGTAGACGGCTGTTAGGTTCTTATTGATAGAGTTTGGAGGATGGATAGTCTTTCTCGTTGGCTAAGAACTTGCCCCAAGCTATTCTTGAAGCATGGGTATAGGTTAGTTCACTCGCATGAGCGTGATGTAGGCCATCATTTTGGACCGGTTGAGCTTTGTACCGTTCCCAACGTCATATCCTCACTAGCCCCATTGTGCCTACCCTTCTTTTGATTCAGCTCCACCTTCATTCACCAAAGCCCCATAGCCTATCCTAGTCGCACACCCAAGTCTAGTTTAGTGCTTTATATTTTCCTGTTGGGATGTGATGTGGTGTTATTACATGTGAAAATGTGGATGTGCTCCAAAGCTTATATTTGCTGAATTTGTGAAAAGAAAAGAAATTTGAAAAAGAAAAAGAAAAGTTAAAAAAAATGATGTTAAAGTGAAAAAGTGAAAAGGAAAAGTAAAATTGAAAATTCTACTTGAGATGTGCTTATTTTTGGAGTAGGCGGTGCACACACCCGTATGTTAAAAGTTAAGTTTGGGGGTGTGGTGTACCCGCATGTATTTTGGTTAGCTGATGGATTCCTTTTTTTTACTAGCTCATTTGGGTTAGGTGCATAGCCTTCTTGTTTATCCTTGTTTACCTCACCGAAACCCAAGCCCCATCTCTTCACCTACAGTCCTACTGATTCGTGTGTGAACCAAACCAGTGCCGTGGAGAGAATGCGAAAGGGCAAGCATATGGTCACCGACATTGGTGGATTCCTTTGGAGGTTATCCCGAGCCCTGATCTTTGGCAATGCTCGTCTAGCGATTAGTCTACTTTCTCCCTATGCATGACCGGATGATTCACCGTGATTCCATTTTTGAGTAATAATAAAATGTTGATACGCATTGTAAAAAATATAAACTATTTTGCATACTTAGAAATTTCTTCTATTATATTTTTACGTGTGCGAGCATGCGAATTCGCATGGTACTTCGTATCGCGATTTCTTTGTTAACTAGTATTTTTCCCTATTTGCTTAGATTTTGTTTGCTCGGGACGCGCAAACAGTTAAGTCTGGGGGTGTGATGAGTCCATTTTATATACCTATTTTCAGACTCATCTTGGTTAGTTTTAACGCGTTTGCACTTCAATTTTAGTTCTTTATCGTTCCTATTTCATGTAATCATTATTTCCATAGGAAGTGCACATTTATGCCTGTGTTTGTGTATTTTGTTACTTCTATTGTTTGCACTCCTTTGTGTGATTGCCTGGAATGTCTGCACATATCAGTGATCGGTTTTTCCTTTCGGTACAGGGGTCGTGTGCGTGTTCCGGGATGGTTGTGAAACAGGAATACTGCGCACGATCATGGGATCTAATGCGCATGACCACTGGTCGTTCTCCCCTAATCGTGCGCACTACTCTACGTTCTCCAAAATCAGCCTGGGGTAAGCACACGACCACTGGACATATTGTGCACGACGACCGGTCGTGCACCACTGATCGTGTGCATTGATTCCTCTTTTCTGGAGTCCTGTCTGGGGTAATCGCACGACCATTGGACTTAGTGAGCACGACCACTGGTCGTGAGCCACTGCTCGTGCGCGTTATCCCAGTTCTTCTTCCTGATCTTCCACGCCAGTGTGCACGATCACCGGACATAGTGCGCACGACCACTGGTCGTGCGCCTGTGATCGTGCGCATTGTTCATTTCTGCTTTGTATAAATAGTGCAGGTCTCACCCTAATTAAAAAGAGAGGATCCGCAACTCGACATTTCTCTGCCGTTTTCTGCCTTTTCCGCCGTTCCCCTTCATCTTCCATCATAGGGAGGTGCTCCGGGCAAGCTTTCACCACCAAATCCAAGCCGGAGCTTCCTCTCGGCCTCCTCCTTCATCTTTGAGCTTCAAGAAGAGCTTGACCTAGCTTTCTCCATCAAGCTAGGAGAAGTTGTGCCATCCTCCACTGGATTGTGACACGAAGAAGACGGGCCATTGGAAGGTGGTGACAGCCCTTCTCTACCCCAGACGCAGTTGCGGACCGAGCTTGGATGCGGATTGATAACTCGACGATTCCAACCGTGAATCCTTAGCAAGGCTTCGGATCCGGTCGATTTCGCACACTTTTCATCTCTTGTTGTTGATAGTTTAGTTGAACTCTTTGTATTTAATGAAGCTATGCTTAGTGTAATATACGTTTATATGTATTCATGTCTATGTGATTGTATATTTTCGTTATATTTACTTGAGGTGCTCCTATTTGTCCATCCACCATCCATCCGCCCTTGCCGCACTAGCAATTGCTAGTGGCGTGCGTAGCGAAGAGGTGCTCACGACCCTCATTCTGCCATTCTAACCACCTCATCCGCAAGCCTACTCGCCCATCCACCTAGTGATTCGGTGCATAGCGGCCCGACTAGTCTTCCATCCCGCCTGGCGAAGCATCGCATAGCGGCATTGCATAGGAGTAGTTGATAGTGTTTTATTTTCTTTATCCGCAATATCAAAGCCCCCATCATTACCGCCGACCATATGGGCTTCAATCTCAAGTCCTCCTCGAAATTAACTCCACCTTACTGTGTTCCTTGTGAGATCGATACTTGGGAAAGCCCCCATTTTATATTACTTGTGCGACCGGTTCACTAACGTGATCTTACGCATCACATGTCCGGATGATTTCTTCCTGAAGTCTTTCCGTGCCATTTTATAAAATATTTTGGCAAGGAGACTCATTAGCTCTTCATTTATTGCTGAAGTTTCTGTCTCTTCAGTAGCCTTGAATGCCAGGTTGTACTCTTTCCTTGCTGGTAGAGTCCTTTATTCAGCTGCTTCTCTGGATTTGATTAGCTGATCATAGGACTTGAGCTTTCCCAAAAGAGATTCAGTGGAAATCTCATTTAAGCTTTTGGCCTCCTTGATTGGCCAGATCCTTAAATCTCATGAGCTTGGGAAGCACATATGGATTTTGTCATTCACATTAGTGAGGGTGGTGTCCTTATCCAAGGTCTTCAGCTCATTAATGTTTGAGCTCAGCCTGTTGTACATAACTGCAACAGATTCTGCTTCTCCTTCTTGAAGTTCTCATATTGGGATATGAGATTTGATTTTCTATCTTTCCTGTCATCAGCTGATCCAGCTACCATTTGGTTAAGAGAGTCCCAAATGGCCTTAGCTGATGTGCATTCTGCCACTTTTTGGAATATGTCATCAGACATTATTTGGGCCAGAATGTTCATGGCCATGGAATCAGTAACCTTGGCTTTCTTTTGGGCATCAGTCCACTCAGGTGGTGGAACTGCATTAGTGCTCGAAGCTGCTGTAGATGTAGAGGCAGTTGCTTGAGGAGGACCTGTCAAAATGGAATTGTAGATGTCCTCATCAATTGAATTCATGTATAATTTGATTCTTTCCTTCCAGATGGCAAACCTATTTAGGTTGCACACTGGAGGTCTGGTGCATGCATAGTCTTTGTTCTGTGCCATGCTGTGAATATAAACTTAATAAAAGTAAAATTCAGATCTAATACATGATCTTTGGTTCAAGGGTTAACCTGTACAACCAATGGAAATTTGCTCTGATAACAATTGAAAGTAAGGGTTAGATCTAAATACTCTAGAGGGGGGGGGGGGTGAATAGAGTATCTTGAAAATTTAAAAACTTTTTGCTGTAAATAAAAATAGACCTATGATAAATTAATCTAGCACTATCACATGCACAACAAAACCTAACTATCAGAAACACAACAACCTAGCTAGCACAGCCACAGCAAGAATAAAAGAAAACGTGCAACCAGACAACACAAGAATTTTATAGTGGTTCCCCAACCTGGGTATATCCACTCTTCTACCACCCTGGTAGGAATCCACTCAGGTTTTTGATCAGGTGACTGCCACCAATGAGCTTTTGATCAGGTGCTCAAAAACCAACCCAAGTCTTTTGATCAGGAGACTTGCAACCAAGAATAACTTTTGAAGGGAGTTAAAGAACCCTTTTTATAGTGTGGGATGAGAGAGTGATTATGTCTTCTCTTTCTCAAAATACAATTGAGAAGACTTTAGTAGATATATGATGTTAGCAAAAGCTCCCCCTGTGATATTGTACTCAGGAAGATTTGAGCCTTGCTATAGGGTGAGTAGGTCTTCAATATTTAAGCCTTGACCAGAAGGTATCCAGGAGCTTCTTCACAGATAGAGTGTTTGTTGTCCTTTGAATAATCCTGAGATGATGAAGGAAGAAGACTCTTGATTTGAATGTATGTTCTTCTTCTTCAACTTGCTGTAATTTCTCTGATCAATGGCTAGGGCTTCTTGTATCTTTACTCTGTTATTGCCCTGTGTATATTGTTCTCTGTGTTCAGACGAGAAGGAAGAAGAGAAGCCCTATTCATTGTGCTTTGCTGGTTACTCTGTGTCATGGAAGAAAGAGGAAAAATCCTTTTTATATTTTTCATGAAATCTTACATCTGAATTTTGAATTCCTTCCTTCATTCAATGCTGACGGCCTGGAGAATAGTTGCATTGATTGATTTCCCCAACTGTCCCATTGAAAAACGGCAAGCAATAATCCCGATGAAGTCCATCATCAATGTTGCGTCTAACGGTAATTTTCAGAGAATATTTAACATTGATTACTCAGGAATTATTGCAATAAATTAAGGATAGAGGGAGGAAAATATCCAAGTCTGGAACTTCACCGAAATCGTTGAGCAGAGAACAAAATTCATCGACCTGGGTCTAGAGTTCGTCGAGCTGAGAAGTTAAGTTCGTCGACTAGATAATTGTTGTTCGTCAAGCTGAGATCCAAGATCGTTGACCTGAGTACAGAAAACTGCTTTCTCTAGAACCTTGCCAATTCTGTGCATCAACATCGTCGAGCTGAGATTCCAACTTCGTCGACTTGAGTTCAGTGAAATGTTTCTTGTACTTAAGTATGTTGAAGTAAGGTGTCCAGAAATCGTCGACCTGAGAACTAGTTTTTTCGAGCTGAGAACTTCTAACTGCTACTTGATAAAACTTGACAGGAATGTGGTCTAAGTTCATCGAGCTGAGAAGATGAATTCGTCGACTGGAGTATGATTCTGGACTTAGAATATTTAGATGTTTCTAGAATAAAATGTTGAAGTAGAATACCCAGAAATCGTCGAGCTGAGAACTAAGTTCTTCGACTGGAGTTCAGAGAAAGGAATTCTGGACTTGGAATGTTGAAATATAGTGTCCATAAATTGTCGACTTGTGTACCAAGTTCTTCGAGCTCATCTCATAGAATTGTCTCTGAGTTTGTCGAGCTGAGCACGCCTTTTGTCGACCTGAGTTCGACGAACGTCGAACTCATTTCCTGAGTCTTTGAAATTTCTCTAAGTCTTGAGTCTTTTGTAGTCTGTTGATGGCTGGTCCATGCAGTTTTGACTCTAAGGACATGGCCAATACTCTAGGATACAGACATGACCCTAGCTTTTCATGTTGGGTCAAACACCCTAATTTAGTGAACCTAGCCCAAATCCAACTAGGGATCCAACAAAATTCATTTTTAATTTTGAATTTAATTAAAAACTTTATTCACCCCCCATAAAGTTGTCTACTAGATCCAACATAGTCTTCTTTGAATTTATTCATACAACCATTTGGATGACCTTTTAATCTTTTGGACATTGCCAGTTCCAATGTTTGAGTTGTTATAGGATCCAATATCTGACATAACTTTTTCTTCATTTCATGTCATTATAAATAGGTTATACTATCATATTTATAGATTATGTCGCACTAGATTGATTCAATGTGAGTTGCTTATAATGCTTATGAAACATTTATAAAGGAAAGGTATTAGAGTGACTTAAGTAATTCAAAAACTCATGAGAATAAAGTAAGCGCGTTGTAGATCTAACATTATGTAGAAAATTATTTGCTTCAATATAAGCACTTATAGTGGATTCTTTTTTTTTAATAATCTCCAAAGCAAAAATAGAAACAAAACTGAGTAAGTCAAAGTATAGTGATCCTCTATAACCTGTTTTGTCTTGCATCGCACTTTAACAAAAAAATATTTTAATTTTTGTATGTTGTAGTTCAAAAATATTGAATTATCATTGAAAACCAGCTCTAACACAAAAAAGAAATACTCTAGGCCTTGATCTGTCTGTTATTTTATTAGCTCTTTGATTTGTCACCATAAACCTCAAACCTCTCCCAGAATTATGGGTCCATTCAAAGAAGTCATCTTTAATTGAAAATAAAAAAATCAATTATAAAATGATTTGACACATCTAAATTGTCGATTTTAAGATGCACACCCATAGTGAGCAACTTGGTAGATTCCAACATTTTAAATCACATTATATATAAGAATATAAAAAAAGTCGAAAGAACTAGAAGGTCTGTTTCATACAGATAGAAGATGGTTGTTTGAAGAAAAACTCAAGAACTAAAAATCATTAAGTCTTCTACAACAAGAATAGAAAAAAATTCTGAAAGAGAAGAAGGAGAAGCAGAGCATTCAAAAGTTATTATTCATCTTCAAGGAAACTACACTCAACACTGTTACATTGAAGACTTGAAGAAACAGAGCTCTGTAGTTGTCTTCTCAGCACAAGCAGAAATAACCTGAAGATCAATAGCCTTGGTGTTGTGAAGAAGAGAGGACTGGGTTTTCTCAGTTCAAAAAGTAGGCTCAGAGAACTATTTCTCTTGAGTCAGTCATCTTCAAATCCATACTAAATCTGTAAGATCTTCTGTTGATCTGAGTTGTAGGCCTGTAATATAAAGGCTGAATGTAGGAGTTAAGTCTCTGAGTTATAGGATCCTGTTTGGCATCCGAGATAGGGTTGTTTAGCCTGAGGTAGGATCTCTGTGTAGATCTGGGGTAGGAGATCTGATATCTCTGAGTGTAGGGTTGTTTGGCCTAAGGTAGGAGTTATTATACTATGAGTTGTAGGAGTGTGCTTCACTCTGAGGTGTAGGATCCTATGGGATCTGAGGTGTAAGTTCAAGTTGTAACACCCCAAAATGGCATTGGCGAGAACAGGATAAAAACCAACCTGGGCTCGATGAAAATCGTCGAGCAGAGCTCGACGAAAATGTTGATCGCCGAGCAGAGCTTGACGATTATGGCCTATTATATGAAATCTTTCCCGTTCGACAAACTAAAGCATGTTCGAAGAACTTACTCCGGACCAACGAAGTTCGTTCGACGAAATTAGCCCGTTCGATGATTTGTCGAAAAAGGAAGATATCGTCGAGTGGCGACAGTGGGTCTTGCCATATGACGATAGTGGAAAGCGTTGAGACGTCACTCGACGCACTCGACGCTCTCGACGCTCTCGACGCACCCAAATCCTGAAAGTGTTGAGTAGCTTGATATCGCGGGCGATAGTGGATATTGCCAGGCAATAGTGTCACGTGGCATGAGACACGTGTCTGACTGGCTGTTAAGAGGCCAATAAGTGGTGGTTGGCCTAGGTCAAAGCAGTCAAAGCGGTGAAGTCGATATCGCCGAGTGGTGACAATCGATATCGCCAGGCGATAGCGCCAAAGTTGACCAGTCAACTGAAATCCTGGCCTTGCATTATTTTGAATTAGAGATCATGTGGCTGGGATTATTCCCGAGTCCACTTAACAAGAGAAGAATAGGAAGGAGATTTCATTCTCTTTCTCTCTCTCTATCTTCATCTCTTGAGTTTCCTTGAGTGAAAAGGAATAAGAAGCTAAGGAAGTGCAGGGCTGAGCTTTGTGAGCTCGTTGAAGGAGATCTTGTGGTCGGAGGCCAGATCTGAGGATAGATCCGAGAAGAGGAGAGCGACGTGCTCCTTTCCATCCGAGTATAAAAGCTTCGTCATAGCTCCGAAGATAACTACAAGGGTAACGAATTTCTCTTGGACAAGTGATGTCCTCAATATGCATATTTGCATGGATCCCCTCACCAAAAGGTGGAAAAAGGGTGGATTCCAATGTGTAGATCGGTTTGATCCCCATATATTCCTGCATTTAGATTCGGAAATATAGAGTACATAATAGGCATGTGGTGAGAAGCCCATCTGGACAAGTTGGTCTGGATTGGTGATGTTTAATTTGTGTATCGGAGAAGACTCCCTGGATATGTGTGTGAAGTACGTATGAAATCTTTGGTCTAGGGGTGTACAAGATGTTGCATCAAAGTACTGGAAGCATTTTCAGGAAAACACCCAGAAAAGATCACAGTCTGGAGAACTGTTGATATCTCCTGACGATAGTGAGTATCGCCCGGCGATAGCTCCTAGTGAATTGGAATTTTCTGTGATATGTCTTGAAGAGACCTGGAGGTCACCATATGCGAAGATGTTAGCCTAAAGTGCCCAGCAATGGTGTGTACTAGACCGAAATGGTAAAGATCCGCGTGGCTTTTGATCAGTGCTGTGAAGGCCAATTATTGTGTCATCAAGTTAGGTACCTCTGAACGACTGGGTCGTCAAGTTAAGTACCTCTTAATGGGCAGTCGGTCATCAAGTTAAGTACCTCTGAACGACGTAGTCATCAAGTTAAGTACCTCTGAACGACAAAGTTACCGTTAAGTCATGGACGTCTGAACGGTGGTGTTACACGGGGGAGCCCGGTACACCGAAAATGTGCCCTGTGTGCACGGGGCGTGTGGTCGTTGGGCTAACCTATGTGGTGAATGGTGCTTAAATGCACTTTGTTGTTGCCACTATATATATATATGCTGATCGTTGCTTTGTTTAACACATTGTGGTTGGCCCTTTTGTGCAGGTGCTGGAGAGCCAAGTGGAAAGTAGCGGGTTGAAGCCCATGTGCTGCAATTGGCTGGCCCTTAAAGGCCTAAAAGCGAATATTTACTATTTTCATATGTGGCTGACCTGCGTGTTGATGTATGAAACCACTTCTGGTATATGAAACAGTTGTAATAAGGCTATAGCTGAACCATATCATGGAATATATGTTTATATTATGGCATTCCTTTTATGTAGTCGAGATTCTCATTATGCGTGGGTTCTTACATTAAAATACTTCCGCTAGAATGCTATGTGGTAGGATGCGTTTCTACTTGAACTTGGGTTTGGCAACAACTTGTAATCTACTTACCAGTTTTTTGTATATGGGGTCGTACCCAAGCCGGACCTTCTATCATATGCTATATGACGGATGGGGGCGTTATAAAATTGGTATTAGATTCCATTCTCGGTCTTTCTTCTTTGAATTTGTGGTCGAATTCTATTAAGGGGTGGTGAGCACGTGTATGTGCGCTATCATTATAACAAAAATGAACACATGAATGTCCACTTTGAAATGAAAATACACATGTTTGCTGAACTGGTATATTCCTGTGATTGCTTTTCGCAATATTCATAGTTGCCTAATTGTGTGTTTCACATTGTAGGCGACTCGAAGTGGTGCGGGGAAACGAGAACCCTAGCGCTCGGTGGAGAGTAGTACAACAAATGAGGTGTCAACACCTCCTCCTTCGTGGAAACTATACTGCTGTTTGTTGAGGCTATGTTCGCAATGTTCAATACATAACTTGGAGGTCTGAGACAACCTCCTATTCCTCTGATGGTTCAGGAATCGGTTGGCTTAGTGGTACGCGTAGCGGTGAGATAAGTGGTCGTTGAGCCAGTGGCTGCAAGGTGAGCGACGAAGAAGTAATTGAAACACGTGATGAGTTTCAATCCCCCTATGTTTATGGGTATTAGAACCCCGACACAAGCCGAAGATTGGCTCTCAAGAATTTAGAGGGCCCTGATGGCAACAGAAACAGAAGAGTGGCAAAAAGTCACTATGATTACGGGTCTGTTTAGGACAGCTCTGACGGATTGAAAAGCTAATGTCCGGATAGAGCTGTTTTAAAATAGATCTCTGGGGAGCAGTTTTGAAAAGCTGCAGAGTGTTTGGGCATTCTGTGCAGAAGTGCGCTTTCAAGAGCGATTTTCTATTTTTAGATGTTTGGAGAAACAACTTTTGGAAGCTATTTTTTTTTTAAAACTAAAAAATATAAATATATAAAAATAACTAATAATAGAAGTCTTTTACATAGTTCTAGAAAATAGAAAAAAAGAACTTCCAACATCCGACGACTGTTTCCAATCCTTCCGATCACATGTTCGAAAATAAATTGATATGAATCAAACTTCTGATAATTTAAATCCTTTACATTTTTGGTAAAAGATGGATCGAAAT